>CM041782.1:28104354-28144738 GCA_023374045.1 Limonium bicolor
TAGTCAACCAGATCAAAGGAGTCAATCACACTTCTCAAAACAAGACAGAGTCAGTCTGTAACACCCCACTCACTAATCTCATAATAATCAATCTCGTATAATCACTCACGTAGCGTAATAAGACGTCTCACAGCGGAAGTTAAACTACATTAATCCTCACTTGGGTCACATGCCATTACTCGCCCATGCGAGTAAAGAAGCATAACTGTAATCTAACAATGAACAAGAACAACTAACCGCAGTGATGAACGAGATATTTATTACATTATCCTATATACAAACCAATACCTATGACAAGTGAGCATTTAAAGAGTTCCCAGAATTTCAACGTGCTAACTGATTTAATATTAAACATGCGATAATGAAAGTCGAGGTAGTCTACCCATATTCCCGCACTCCGGCTTCACGTCCCGATCCACAACCTGAAATGGGTTGGCCCCAAAAGGGGCTCAGCAAACTATATGCTGGTATGTTAAAGTGTGATCCTAGACCCTTTAGGTCACTTAGGTCAATTAGCCGTCTGAACATGAGGTTGATTACATGCTGGTTCATTTTGCAGTTTATATACAGCAGTAAATAACATGCACAAGCATACAGTAATCCATCAAAGTGACAATCCATCCATTACATACAATCCACGACATACCAGATACCATGTTCTATAAACAGTCATACAATATACAGTAAACATTCATACAAACGCGTAGTTACTTCCATCGAGATGTTAGTAGTTTTTCCTTTAAATTATGTTAATCACCATTTAGTCTTACTCTCAATACCATTGGGCGTCATGTTAGGACAACCCGGAAATAACCTTACTGGACAGTAGTCCTCCCGTACACACGAAGTGCTCATTGCCAAGGATCACTCGATCCCGGGGCTTCCACTTGCCTAATAAAGGCGTCCATGAATGGCCGAAGCCGTGTGCCAAAGTCGGCACCCTGGTCCAACAGTCTATCTAGGCCCGTCGGAATATAGAGGGAGTCGGTCCGATACGGACGTTATACTCCGGTGATCACCAATGCGCAACCAACTAGTCGAGACTAATTGGATTCCTATACCATGTACCATAACCAACACTCTCCGGTATGTGATTAATCCTTAATCAACTACCCTAAGTAAATTCTTAGGTCTAGGAGAAGTCTTTACCATTTATTACCTTTGAAGTCCTATGTACTTCCCTAGAAATAATCTAGGTTATAATCATGTTCGAATATCAAGCTCTAGAGACTGGGGATCCCGAGTCTCGTTCCTAAGTTTTACTTAGGTCAGTTAGGGATAAAGTTCCCGAATATTAGTATTCCAACAACATAAACAATCATAATGATATTGTCCGAAGACGTCACGCACAACAATAATCGCTTACCAACCAAATGAATGATCCACACAATCATGCATAGCATACATATCGCTCTTGTCACATAGTCAAGCAATACCCGAACCGAGGCTCCCCTCAGAGGTTCGGAACACACAATGAACATACCGTACACCGTCGAGCGCTCGCGTGACAACCCCCGCGTAATCTCTAGCGCTCCCAAGACTCGTGTCTACCAACTCGTACCTCTGGTACATTTGTTGTTCTAATATTAGTATATAAAATTAGAACTCACTTAATCATCATAGATCCAACCCTTACTTCTATCCCGTAGCTAACCCTTAGTTGATCTCTTGATCAACTTGATATTTGTTCATCTTAGGGATTTAGATTCCCACTACTCGTTATATCCTACGGGTGTGTAATAATTGCTATGGTAATAATATTTATTACATGGAAGTTACATTCTCGCATTGTTCATGTAATTGTCGAGATGCATGCATGCGGAAATAACGTTTACGTGCGCGCATGCATGTTGCCTAACCATTTCATTATACGAGATAATTTACATAGTTATACTTAAGAACATGTGCTGACATTTATATATACATCTCGAGTACGTATATATTATAATTGTTGTTATACTTTGTTGCTTACACACTTTTCACGCGCATATAAAAATGCTATATATTGTATGTGTGTATAACGTAGTCGTCGTTATATTAACGTTCTACATGTAATTGTATAACCCCTTTATAACAAATCATTTCATACTTTAATATAATGTCCCATTATATCACCCAAAAACTTTATATTATAACCTGCCCATAAATCTATAATTCCCAAACAGCCCTTTTAATTTTTGGTAATTCCCATAGCATCTCATATGTTTTGTTTAAATTACGAAACTACCCTATATTCCATACTTGATTCATTCTTAACCTTAGTAACTTATAACCCAACATATTCCAACCTTATAATATACATATATAGGTATATCTTTTACGAACAACACCCCTACTTCCTCATATTCATTTATTCACCCCTACACTCCTTTTAATTACACTATAACTCCCTTTATTTATAAACTTTCATTTAATTACTTAAAACCTTACAGCATACGCTTTAATTATTTTTAAATACTAAAAGCTAACCCAACATTTTCCTTAATTCATAACAGACCACCCACTGTTTGTTTTTATTGTTCCTCAACCCGTAACCATCATTTTTTTTTGCACTTTGGCCATATTTTTTTATAAACATACCATTTAATATCGAAACTTTATTTATACCCATTGATTCGTTTACCCAAAACCAACCAATATTTTCCCCAAAATTATGTAGAGACCCTTAGGGTCATTTAATTTCATTCCAACCCCTCTTCTTTTGGAAATTACATTGTATACTCCTATATTTAAAAATTGTTACACATTAGTACTCAAACCATATATTATCATCCTTAATTAAATAATTCATCAAAACCAACCCAAAAATTCTTTTAATTTTCAAACAGACCCCCAGGGTCCTAATATTTATTTTCCAACACTTATATTTTCGGTAATTACATAAACTACCCCCTATTATATTTTTTTTATAATTGCCATTGTTGACTTAATATTTCTTTAAATACCCAAAATAATTATTCTTATCATTTTAATTTGGTCAAACCTCACTTGTGGTCAAGGTGGACCACTTAATTTATCCTCTTGACCAGATTTGTCTTTATTGACTATAATACCCCAATTAATACTTCTTTTTTATATTTAACCCCTAATCTCATAAAATTCACATTTATATTTATAAACTTCCTAAGATCATCCCTCTCGGTTTCTATTCATATTTAATGTTCTATATATATATTTAATTATGTTTTGATCCCATGTATAATTTATTTATTTACTTAGACATTTTATAAGGTTTTAAAATTCATCCAAGCCATGTTAGAAGTTTATAAATATACCTATACCTTTCTAATATATTCCTAGGTAGTCATATTTGCTAGAACCATAATCATTGTACTAGAAAATATACAACCTTTTAAAACCTGTTTATAAATTTAGTAATAGCCATTTAAAGCAAAATTTACATATAATAATATAACCTAATTATATGGCCTTAAAAATAGGATTATAATAACTTTTAAATGTCATTAAAATGTTTTCTAAATTATATTATTTCATGGTTTGCAACAGACATTTTTTTTTCTTTTTGTCTTCACACCATTAAATTATTTTCCTTCATTAATCGCCTACAAAATAAATTCAATAAGCCATTAGCACTTAGTTCAATTATTTAACCATTTATTTTCTACACATTTTTGGGGTTTGAACAGCACACATATATACCCTCATCTACACGGCTATATACAGTTTTATGTATTACCTTCAAAGTTTTCATTTATTTTCTTCCTAACCCATGAATTTGACTTTAACAAGTCATTAATTTTAGTTTCATAACCAAATGTTTAATCCTTAAATCCCTCCATGTATTTAGGATTTTAACAGCTCCTCTTTCACCCATGTATTCACGACTTCACATCACTTTATTCCTTAACTACCTCAACTAACCCATATATTAACTCAAACAATATACATATACATACCAACCCTTCTCGCTTTTTATGCAGTATTCAAGGTAGGAAGTTTTAAGATATATAAAAAAAAATATAACCCATCGTTACCTTAATTTAGTTGCCAAGGAAGATTTTCCTGCTTCACAACACCTTTACACCATCTACAAACTCTCTTTTCCTTAGCCTAAATATGTATTCAAGAAAGCCACGGTTACAGATTTTTTGTACGACTTCATTATGTATTTAAACCTCATGTTTTCTTTCATTTTTACCTTGTTAATACATGGTATTTCCTCTGGAGATTCTCCCCATAGCTTACGTTTCTCCCCTTGGTGAGTATGGCTCTTGCGGTCCCCATATTACATGAAAGAAAGCTGGATTAAACCTTCTCCTAACTAGCTAGTTTAAGGGAAATTTTATGCATGATTTTAAGAACTTAAGAGGTGACCCTTACCTTGGTTTTCTGCTGGAGTTACAAGGTGGTTTCGGCAGCTAACAACCAGGGACATTAGTTTAGTTTCTGTAAAAAAATGCAGAGGAGAAAGAAGGCTTATACAGCCATAATGGTCACGGTTCTCACCTAGCTTCAGAGCTGTTTGCAAGGCGTTTTGGGAGCAGTTCCTTGACTCGTTGATCAGGCTGGAAGTGTCCTCATGCGTGGGTTCTAAGCCTTGGAATAATGTGGAGAAACTGATGAAGATGATGCTGGGAAATTGTTATGAAAAGAAGGAAGGAAAGAATGGTTTTTTACCTTGGTTTGGTGCAGTTTTTCTGTTGCTGTCTTTCTTCTCTGTTTGCTACCGAGGATGAGGGTGTGCTCTAGGCACTTGTTGCTACGATAATTAGAGAAGGAATGGCTAGTGTTGGTGTAGGAAATAAAAAGTAAACAACAGATTGTTGCTGGAATAGTGAAAGAAAGGAAGAAATGATAGGAGTATAGCATTACCGTTTTTTTTTTTTTTGTTAACTCTTCCCATGTTGTTACTGATGCGCGTGAATGTAACAGGGGGTAAGGAGTTGCTGTGATGATACTGAGAGGATGGAAGATGGAGAAGGAGACTCTGGTAAGAAGTTGCTGCTGTAACCGTGGGACAAGGAGAAGAAAAAAATAGAAGTTTACCGTTTTTGTTTTCAGGTAAGTTGTAGCCGCGGGAGTAGCAGAAGAAAACTGAAGAGAAAAAGGAGAAAGTGGGAAGGGGGGAAAACAAAGGCAGATATAGGTTTCAATATAAATTTCTTTACCTTGTTTTTGCTACTTCTTACTTGCTATTGTGACTAGAAATGGGAGCTCACGTTGGGGTGTTTTGTTGCTGTTACTGCAACAGAGAAAGCAGAATGGGGTGAAGTAGAGGTACTTTGCTGCACCGAGAGAAATGCAGGGAAAATCCTATGTTCTGCTGCTATCTTTTTGCTTGTTGTTTCTGGTTTTGGAGATGGAGGTACTTTGCTGTACCGGTTGCAGCAGGAAAGAAGGAAAGGATGGTGTGAGATTGTAAGAGGAGAAAGGCTAGAATTATATTGTTGCTATCACGTGAAGCAAAAAGAAGAGGAGCTTGCTGTCTTGTTATTGTCTACAGAAGGAGAAAAAGAGAGCAGAAGAGACTAGCTTGTAGGATGGAATTGTCATGACTGGAGCAAAAGAAAGAAGTAAAGCTGATGTTGTTGCTGACCGGACAGCATGGGGGAGTGAAGAGAAAAGAAGGTGAGGTTGTACTTGGTTGTACTTTACTATTAACTTATTTTGTCTAATAATGTTTTGTTTCTTACTTTTTTTTGCAGGCATCCGGCTCAATGGAAAGGAGGAGATTTAAATTTTCATTGGTCAATATTGTGACACAACTTATACTCATAATATTATGATTATATGTTACATAGTAACTTGTAATATTTTTGGTTTTAAATGGCATATACATGAGTATATATTGTATTTATGATTGTCTAGACTATATAGAGTGTTTATATAATCTTATTGAGTGATATTAGTGGTGTTTAACACGTGTAATAATATGTTACATGTGATGTTAAATAGGAGGATTTCTCTTCTATAATATTTTTTTTTTGGTTTAGTGTTTAATTTAATGTCCATCTTGGACTATTATTTTATACAATAATATTTGTAGCAATTAATGCACATGATTTAATTTAATCCTTATTAATTAAGGCAGTAATTATTCGGGGTATTTCAGTCTACCCCCCTTAAAAGGACTTCGTCCCGAAGTCGTCTAACCGAATATGTACATAACTACCCAATGAAACCTCATGGTATCAACCCATCCAACCTATCAATTCTAAAGTTTCAATACTTCCCTGAAGTGTAATCCACTCCATTCAACCACTAGTCTTCCATTCCAAACCAACCACATATATATCACAAGTCATTCTCCTGAAGTGTAAACCGTTCCATTCAACCACTAGTCTTCCAATCCAAACCAGCCACATATATATCACAAGTCCCGAAGGACGTCAATACAGTTTCCAATCCAAACCATATATATCACAAAACATATTCTCACGTGCTTAAAGCACATACACATAATCAAAATACATCTCAAGTGCTTAACGCACCTATACACAACAATCAACATCCATCACGAGTGTTTAAGGCACATATACACAACAAACAACATACACACCACAAGCAACACAAATGACTACTATGCCAAGGGCTCTACCCCCCTTAAAAAGGGTTACGCCCCGTGACCCCAAAGTATCACACAGTCGCTATAAGAAAAGCGCTTGATACTTGGCTCTCATGGGGTTCTCCAACTCCCTCGTTTCCGTACTGAACTTTGGAGTGGAGTTTCTGCATATCTGAGAACGGGTCAATCTCTCGTGACTTGGCTCTAAAAGAAACTATGCGAAGGGTGAGGCGCGTACTTTTCAGCCAATGGCGTAGAATACTTGTGCGCTCTCTCAAATACGTTCTATTGGGCCCACTCGCTCCGTAATGAGGTGCAGACCTGCGTGCATAGGGCTTGGTTTGCTCTTTTGCGTTCCTAAGGACATATTATCGAGGGTTTATCAACAGGGAGTTATTACTGACTTTGTTGCAATATGACGGTGCCATCCGCGGTCTCTGCTTAATTGGAAGCGGAAGTATCTCAATCGGTGCGGTATGGTTAATTGTACGTGCACACGATTGTTCTAAATCGTATCCAAATATTCTGGATTACTAGTGTGGAATACATTTTGGATTGCTATTATTCTCACTCATTGGTTCCTAGTTGAGGTGAAGCATGACATTAGCTGTCGTTTGTCATTAGTGCTCTTTGCACTAGTCTCTGAGGTTTTTAGATGTATTAGCTCATAATCCACAAAAATAATTCTTGTCATCCCGTATCTCCAGGTTGTTTTGTTTCCGGAGTAATACATTAATTGTAATATTTGTTATGTACTTCGTAATGTTATATATTGTATTTTCAGTATATTGTTCTCAAGTCGATACTTGTACGGTTCTCCCCGCTTTTGCTAGGGAATCCATTGTTATGTTTAAATTGAGCCTTGCATCTTTCGACATCCCATATGGATATGTTCTTTGGCAGTTGAGGCATTTTCCTCTGGTATATTTTATATATCCTTTATATATATATATTTTTTCCATGTTGTTTAACATGAGTATGATTGTGCATTTATGAGTTCTTGTGTGGGTTATAACGTTGAACGCTATATTTATTTCGGAGTGTGTCCTCTAACGGTCTGTAAAATTCTGTTGTATTTATCGTTATAGTTATAGTAGTGACTGTAGTCATAATTATAGCCATAACTGTAACCATAATTGTAGCCATCATTGTAGCACTTGCTGTAGCAAGTGCGCAAGGTAGACGGAATTGTGAGTATAGTATTTGCTATAGCGCTTGTTGTAGAAAGCGCGCCAAGCAGGTTGAATCATCGCCTTCCGGAATTGTTTGCTTCACTGACGCTTCGGTCGTTTGAGTATGGTTTAGGTGATTAGCCTTGAAAAGGGTAGTATTGGAGTTATTTCGGTTCGTTAAGGTATGGTAAGTTTTCTAAGGTAATTTTATTTCTAGGTTCTATGAGTTAGACTATTTCTGAGTTTTGTTGAAAACTCCCTCATGGTAGGAGGAGGTTCCTGACGCATGTTCATGCAGTCAATCTAATAAGTTAAGGATGTGCGGTTTCCTAGATCGCGTTGTGTACTAGTACCAGCGCCTAAGGTTCCCACAAAATTCGGGGTATTTTGCCCCTGGTGACTCTTTCCCCCTTCTAGTAGCTCGTATCGGCTGGGGTCTGCTCCGCGTGGCTACCTCGTGGTGCTTCGGGTTTAGCAGATGGAGTACTCTAGTTATCCTTGGTACGACATTCCTTTCCTTGAGCGTTATGTTATAGTAATTTTAGGAGTTTCGCTCGTAAGCTCATATGGTTATTTTTTAATGTAGGTCAGATTTTACTGAGTCTTCTAGGTTGTATCCGGTTGGAGCTATTCCCATTTTGAGAGAGACTTCTATGCATTTCTTGGTGACATCTATTACATTGCCTCTATGGGTGATACTCGAGATGTGGGCAGCGGCGGGTGGGGTACTACTGTTGTTTCCCGGGATGTTCTTCCATCAAGCTAGTGCGGCGACTACCGTCTCAATGCTTTTTAGGGTTACAGGACCTCCATCACCCCCGACATGCCTCTTCTCGGCACCCGCAATGCGCTATGTCGTATTATGACTTGATAGTTTACCGTGTAGAAATCAATAACACAGATATGTCATTAAGGCTAAGTTTGTTACGCATTTAGCGTTTCTAAGACACTGGTTCGTTTAAGACCAGGCGGCTCGTACCTCACAAACATTTCCCGTATTTCCCAAGTCCTATGCTCACTGTCTAAATCCTAATATCTCATCATCAGAGCGGTACTCCGCTCTGATACCACTTTTGTAACACCCCACTCACTAATCTCATAATAATCAATCTCGTATAATCACTCACGTAGCGTAATAAGAGACGTCTCACAGCGGAAGTTAAACTACATTAATCCTCACTTGGGTGTCACATGCCATTACTCGCCCATGCGAGTAAAGAAGCATAACTGTAATCTAACAATGAACAAGAACAACTAACCGCAGTGATGAACGAGATATTTATTACATTATCCTATATACAAACCAATACCTATGACAAGTGAGCATTTAAAGAGTTCCCAGAATTTCAACGTGCTAACTGATTTAATATTAAACATGCGATAATGAAAGTCGAGGTAGTCTACCCATATTCCCGCACTCCGGCTTCACGTCCCGATCCACAACCTGAAATGGGTTGGCCCCAAAAGGGGCTCAGCAAACTATATGCTGGTATGTTAAAGTGTGATCCTAGACCCTTTAGGTCACTTAGGTCAATTAGCCGTCTGAACATGAGGTTGATTACATGCTGGTTCATTTTGCAGTTTATATACAGCAGTAAATAACATGCACAAGCATACAGTAATCCATCAAAGTGACAATCCATCCATTACATACAATCCACGACATACCAGATACCATGTTCTATAAACAGTCATACAATAACAGTAAACATTCATACAAACGCGTAGTTACTTCCATCGAGATGTTAGTAGTTTTCCTTTAAATTATGTTAATCACCATTTAGTCTTACTCTCAATACCATTGGGCGTCATGTTAGGACAACCCGGAAATAACCTTACTGGACAGTAGTCCTCCCGTACACACGAAGTGCTCATTGCCAAGGATCACTCGATCCCGGGGCTTCCACTTGCCTAATAAAGGCGTCCATGAATGGCCGAAGCCGTGTGCCAAAGTCGGCACCCTGGTCCAACAGTCTATCTAGGCCCGTCGGAATATAGAGGGAGTCGGTCCGATACGGACGTTATACTCCGGTGATCACCAATGCGCAACCAACTAGTCGAGACTAATTGGATTCCTATACCATGTACCATAACCAACACTCTCCGGTATGTGATTAATCCTTAATCAACTACCCTAAGTAAATTCTTAGGTCTAGGAGAAGTCTTTACCATTTATTACCTTTGAAGTCCTATGTACTTCCCTAGAAATAATCTAGGTTATAATCATGTTCGAATATCAAGCTCTAGAGACTGGGGATCCCGAGTCTCGTTCCTAAGTTTTACTTAGGTCAGTTAGGGATAAAGTTCCCGAATATTAGTATTCCAACAACATAAACAATCATAATGATATTGTCCGAAGACGTCACGCACAACAATAATCGCTTACCAACCAAATGAATGATCCACACAATCATGCATAGCATACATATCGCTCTTGTCACATAGTCAAGCAATACCCGAACCGAGGCTCCCCTCAGAGGTTCGGAACACACAATGAACATACCGTACACCGTCGAGCGCTCGCGTGACAACCCCCGCGTAATCTCTAGCGCTCCCAAGACTCGTGTCTACCAACTCGTACCTCTGGTACATTTGTTGTTCTAATATTAGTATATAAAATTAGAACTCACTTAATCATCATAGATCCAACCCTTACTTCTATCCCGTAGCTAACCCTTAGTTGATCTCTTGATCAACTTGATATTTGTTCATCTTAGGGATTTAGATTCCCACTACTCGTTATATCCTACGGGTGTGTAATAATTGCTATGGTAATAATATTTATTACATGGAAGTTACATTCTCGCATTGTTCATGTAATTGTCGAGATGCATGCATGCGGAAATAACGTTTACGTGCGCGCATGCATGTTGCCTAACCATTTCATTATACGAGATAATTTACATAGTTATACTTAAGAACATGTGCTGACATTTATATATACATCTCGAGTACGTATATATTATAATTGTTGTTATACTTTGTTGCTTACACACTTTTCACGCGCATATAAAAATGCTATATACTTGTATGTGTGTATAACGTAGTCGTCGTTATATTAACGTTCTACATGTAATTGTATAACCCCTTTATAACAAATCATTTCATACTTTAATATAATGTCCCATTATATCACCCAAAAACTTTATATTATAACCTGCCCATAAATCTATAATTCCCAAACAGCCCTTTTAATTTTTGGTAATTCCCATAGCATCTCATATGTTTTGTTTAAATTACGAAACTACCCTATATTCCATACTTGATTCATTCTTAACCTTAGTAACTTATAACCCAACATATTCCAACCTTATAATATACATATATAGGTATATCTTTTACGAACAACACCCCTACTTCCTCATATTCATTTATTCACCCCTACACTCCTTTTAATTACACTATAACTCCCTTTATTTATAAACTTTCATTTAATTACTTAAAACCTTACAGCATACGCTTTAATTATTTTTAAATACTAAAAGCTAACCCAACATTTTCCTTAATTCATAACAGACCACCCACTGTTTGTTTTTATTGTTCCTCAACCCGTAACCATCATTTTTTTTGCACTTTGGCCATATTTGTTTTATAAACATACCATTTAATATCGAAACTTTATTTTATACCCATTGATTCGTTTACCCAAAACCAACCAATATTTTCCCCAAAAATTATGTAGAGACCCTTAGGGTCATTTAATTTCATTCCAACCCCTCTTCTTTTGGAAATTACATTGTATACTCCTATATTTAAAAATTGTTACACATTAGTACTCAAACCATATATTATCATCCTTAATTAAATAATTCATCAAAACCAACCCAAAAATTCTTTTAATTTTCAAACAGACCCCCAGGGTCCTAATATTTATTTTCCAACACTTATATTTTCGGTAATTACATAAACTACCCCCTATTATATATTTTTTTTATAATTGTCATTGTTGACTTAATATTTCTTTAAATACCCAAAATAATTATTCTTATCATTTTAATTTGGTCAAACCTCACTTGTGGTCAAGGTTGATCACTTAATTTATCCTCTTGACCAGATTTGTCTTTATTGACTATAATACCTCAATTAATACTTCTTCTTTATATTTAACCCCTAATCTCACAAAGTTCACATTTAGATTTATAAACTTCCTAAGATCATCCCTCTCGGTTTCTATTCATATTTAATGTTCTATATATATATATATATTTAATTATGTTTTGATCCCATGTATAATTTATTTATTTACTTAGACATTTTATAAGGTTTTAAAATTCATCCAAGCCATGTTAGAAGTTTATAAATATACCCATACCTTTCTTATATTCCTAGGTAGTCATATTTGCTAGAACCATAATCATTGTACTAGAAAATATACAACCTTTTAAAACCTGTTTATAAATTTAGTAATAGCCATTTAAAGCAAAATTTACATATAATAATATAACCTAATTATATGGCCTTAAAAATAGGATTATAATAACTTTTAAATGTCATTAAAATGTTTTCTAAATTATATTATTTCATGGTTTGCAACAGACATTTTTTTTTCTTTTTGTCTTCACACCATTAAATTATTTTCCTTCATTAATCGCCTACAAAATAAATTCAATAAGCCATTAGCACTTAGTTCAATTATTTAACCATTTATTTTCTACACATTTTTGGGGTTTGAACAGCACACATATTACCCTCATCTACACGGCTATATACAGTTTTATGTATTACCTTCAAAGTTTTCATTTATTTTCTTCCTAACCCATGAATTTGACTTTAACAAGTCATTAATTTTAGTTTCATAACCAAATGTTTAATCCTTAAATCCCTCCATGTATTTAGGATTTTAACAGCTCCTCTTTCACCCATGTATTCACGACTTCACATCACTTTATTCCTTAACTACCTCAACTAACCCATATATTAACTCAAACAATATACATATACATACCAACCCTTCTCGCTTTTTATGCAGTATTCAAGGTAGGAAGTTTTAAGATATATAAAAAAAAATATAACCCATCGTTACCTTAATTTAGTTGCCAAGGAAGATTTTCCTGCTTCACAACACCTTTACACCATCTACAAACTCTCTTTTCCTTAGCCTAAATATGTATTCAAGAAAGCCACGGTTACAGATTTTTTGTACGACTTCATTATGTATTTAAACCTCATGTTTTCTTTCATTTTTACCTTGTTAATACATGGTATTTCCTCTGGAGATTCTCCCCATAGCTTACGTTTCTCCCCTTGGTGAGTATGGCTCTTGCGGTCCCCATATTACATGAAAGAAAGCTGGATTAAACCTTCTCCTAACTAGCTAGTTTAAGGGAAATTTTATGCATGATTTTAAGAACTTAAGAGGTGACCCTTACCTTGGTTTTCTGCTGGAGTTACAAGGTGGTTTCGGCAGCTAACAACCAGGGACATTAGTTTAGTTTCTGTAAAAAAATGCAGAGGAGAAAGAAGGCTTATACAGCCATAATGGTCACGGTTCTCACCTAGCTTCAGAGCTGTTTGCAAGGCGTTTTGGGAGCAGTTCCTTGACTCGTTGATCAGGCTGGAAGTGTCCTCATGCGTGGGTTCTAAGCCTTGGAATAATGTGGAGAAACTGATGAAGATGATGCTGGGAAATTGTTATGAAAAGAAGGAAGGGAAGAATGGTTTTTACCTTGGTTTGGTGCAGTTTTTGTTGTGTCTTTCTTCTCTTTCTTCTCTGTTTGCTACCGAGGATGAGGGTGTGCTCTAGGCACTTGTTGCTACGATAATTAGAGAAGGAATGGCTAGTGTTGGTGTAGAAAATAAAAAGAAAACAACAGATTGTTGCTGGAACTGTGAAAGAAAGGAAGAAATGATAGGAGTATAGCATTACCGTTTTTTTGTTAACTCTTCCCATGTTGTTACTGATGCGCGTGAATGTAACAGGGGGTAAGGAGTTGCTGTGATGATACTGAGAGGATGGAAGATGGAGAAGGAGACTCTGGTAAGAAGTTGCTGCTGTAACCGTGGGACAAGGAGAAGAAAGAAAATAGAAGTTTAGCGTTTTTGTTTTCAGGTGAGTTGTAGCCGCTGGAGTAGCAGAAGAAAACTGAAGAGAAAGAGAAGAGCAGAAGGTGGAGGAAATCGAGAAGGCATGGGAGAAGAAGGTGGGGATTTTACCTTGATTTCTTGCTGCTTCTTACTTGCTATTGTGACTAGAAATGGAGCTCACGTTGGGGTGTTTTTGTTGCTGTTACTGCAACAGAGAAAGCAGAATGGGGTGAAGTAGAGGTACTTTGCTGCACCGAGAGAAATGCAGGGAAAATCCTATGTTCTGCTGCTATCTTTTTGCTTGCTGTTTCTGGTTTTGGAGATGGAGGTACTTTGCTGTACCGGTTGCAGCAGGAAAGAAGGAAAGGATGGTGTGAGATTGTAAGAGGAGAAAGGCTAGAATTATATTGTTGCTATCACGTGAAGCAAAAAGAAGAGGATGAGCTTGCTGTCTTGTTATTGTCTACAGAAGGAGAAAAGAGAGCAGAAGAGACTAGCTTGTAGGATGGAATTGTCATGACTGGAGCAAAAGAAAGAAGTAAAGCTGATGTTGTTGCTGACCGGACAGCATGGGGGAGTGAAGAGAAAAGAAGGTGAGGTTGTACTTGGTTGTACTTTACTATTAACTTATTTTGTCTAATAATGTTTTGTTTCTTACTTTTTTTTTTTGCAGGCATCCGGCTCAATGGGAAAGGAGGGAGATTTAAATTTTCATTGGTCAATATTGTGACACAACTTATACTCATAATATTATGATTATATGTTACATAGTAACTTGTAATATTTTTGGTTTTAAATGGCATATACATGAGTATATATTGTATTTATGATTGTCTAGACTATATAGAGTGTTTATATAATCTTATTGAGTGATATTAGTGGTGTTTAACACGTGTAATAATATTTCATGTGATGTTAAATATAGGAGTTGATTTCTCTTCTATAATATTTTTTTTTGGTTTAGTGTATAATTTATGTCCATCTTGGACTATATATTTTATACAATAATATTTGTAGCAATTAATGCACATGATTTAATTTAATCCTTATTAATTAAGGCAGTAATTATTCGGGGTATTTCACAGTCAACCTCGAAGAGCGAGAGTCCACTCCATGTGAATTCATCAATCAGTAACGAATCAAGAGAGCAACGTCCACTAAACCATAACAGTCATCAACTATCATCCTTGGGCCGAATTCATGCAAAATGTGAGCAAATCCAAAGCCTTGACTTTCTGGTAATTCGAGGAGTCTGTCGGTCAGTTGCGAAAATTAAGGAGCAAGTACAGCAACTACATTGACTTACAACGTCATCAACGTTCAGACTTGGACCAAAATTCTCTCAACATGGCACTAATCAGAAGACGGCTTCAGCTTCCGAATATGGCTCCAGCTTCCGAAATTCAAGGAAAGAGTCA
This sequence comes from Limonium bicolor, assembly GCA_023374045.1. NCBI lineage: Eukaryota > Viridiplantae > Streptophyta > Magnoliopsida > Caryophyllales > Plumbaginaceae > Limonium > Limonium bicolor. Next base: position 28,119,495 of record CM041782.1, read on the forward strand.
TTGGTTCCTGAAATTTTGGAACTGACAGAGTCAGTCTACTACATCAGACGTGAAACTCATAATTGAACGTTGCCAAGTTGTCCAATGGATTGGTAATTGTCCGAAAATTAAGGGCCAAGGCTTAGCAACGTCATAAAGAAGTTAGGACCGATTTTAAGCAACTACAACGTTCAGATGGCAAAATTTCGGAAGCGACTCCCTCACCGCTCCACTATATAAGAGAGTTGTCATTTCGTTTCTCATGGTAGCTTTCCAAAGAGAATCATTCAGAGCATTTGTTTAGAGAAAGCTTTGCCTATTTTAGAGAGAGAAAAAGAGAGAGAGAATACTAGATTCTTTGTGCCTATCGATAGACTCTTTCTAGGTAGGACCTAGTTTTCACTACACTTATCATTGAGCTGATCAGAGATTGTATTGGGTGAGTGAGTGAAAACCATGAAGTAGATCTCATCTACTGAGTGGGCATTATAAGTTGTTTTGTTTTGACCAGGAAATAAAATAATTTATGTATCCTGCTGAGTTCGACAGAGTCCTCCGCCTTTCGAGTGTTAATCCATTTAGCTCCGCTAAGTCTATCTTACTTCACTACCTTGAGCAACTGCTTCCGCGCACTTAGTTCGGCTATGTTTCTACGTCTCAAGTGATTGTCACATACGAAGTTCGATTGAGTGCCTCTACATCACAGAGTGTTTCTTACTTTCAAAGACCGATTGAGTCAAACCAAACTCTTAGACTCACACCTTGAGTTGGTTTGAGTCAGCCACCCGATCCTACCATGAAATACCCCAAACCTTAATATATTGTTTAAACACTTAAATATGGTATATTAAGACTAAAAAGAGTCTTAGAACATTAGTAATCAAATTTATCAAAAGAAAGCACAAGGTGCTTTAAGGTCAATAAAGGCCAAATGTGCTCTAAGCTTGGGGTAAGCTTGGTTAAGACCTAATGAGCTTACCAAGATCTTAATTATATGCTAATGAACATATTAAACCAATTACCAAAGAAAACCAAGCTAGAAAACAAGTTTAAAAACACAAAATGTGCTTTAAGGAGTCCTTAAAGCACATTTTTGAAAAAATTGTCTTGTAAATTTGTTTTGAATGGCTAATGTCCATCATTACTCTTTAATTAACATGTTCTATATAGTATCACATTTGGAATCCATATCAATGGGAAATCAAAAATTTCACTTCTATGTGCCTTGTTTTCATGATAGTGATTTTTATAAGCTATTTTGTCATATGTTTGTATAAGTAATTAAATTGCAAATAAGACTATATACCTCATACTACTATTGGGGCCGGTTTTTAAGGTTGGGTGACACACCACCCTTTTAGCTTGTTAAGAAAATAAAGAAGACACTTAAGTACCTTTTTACTTTATAAAGCATAAATATCTTCAAAAGCAATTCTATCTCAGTCTCTCATTTCTTTCCTTCATTTCCCACGGTTCCAAACACCATCTTCAACCTCTCTTCTTCATTCTCTCACGGTTTGCAATAGTACACACCACCATCTCCATCTTTGATCTCTTGTAAAATCTAGCTCACTTGTCCAAAAAAACAAACACCACCAATCTCTTCCTCTCATCAAGCTCTTCTTCTATCTTCTTAAAATTCCAAGACCACCATTTCGGTTCCAAGGAGTTCCACCATTGGAGGAGCTTGAGCTTGTATTTTTACATATTGTTACTCTCCTTTGCTTCTAGGTAAGGAATCTCAAATAAAAACATCATTTCCTTCATGTTTTTGTTGTGACCGAAAATACCTATTGAAGGAGCTCTTTGTGTGACTTTGTTCTAGCTTCATTCCAACTCTTCATGGACTAGGTGGAGTCCTCTCTTGTTAGATATTCAAACTCTCTTCAAAGATCAAGGTAAAACAACTACATTAATGTTTTTGAAACAATGTAAAATTAGGGTTTACAATGAGATGAAGCTTATAGCTTGAATACTCATTATAATGTTTGTATATTGTTTAGAACTTGACAAAGGATCAAATACCTTACCGGTTTTTAAAGGAAACAAGAAAGAAGTTGTTTGGAAAAGAGGTAAATCTACTAACCTAATGTTGTTTAATGCCTTAGGAGAAATGAGCTTATAATGCTTGTAAAACTACCTAAAGAGCAAATGGTGAATGACTTAGTAAAGTGTTCTCAAGAGCTTAGTAAAAGGCATATGTGTTGTTGAGTGTATTTGCAGGTCAAAGGCAAATATATTGTGGAAATTCAGTGTTTATGATTTATGCATCTTAAGGGCCTAAGAGCCATGTCATTTAAGGGCCTAAGTGCCATGCAATCCAAATTATGCACTATATTGTGATGTGGTGCTATATGAGTGAAGTTTGTGTATAAGAAAGTGCTTGATGGATTTTTAGTGTTCTTGGTTGTTTGTTGGTGAAAACAATATGTTTTGGTTTAGTAATGTTCTAGGAGAACCTATGTCGAAATTTAGGTAAGAAGCAAGAAGTTCTAAGTGTTTACATGAGGTTTGGTGAACTAGAGGTGTTAGGAAATGACTAGGTGTTTTATAAGAGAAGATATAATGTCTTAAGTGTTCTAGAGTGTAACAAGGACTTAGGCATGAGCTTGAGGTTTTAGTATGTACCAAAGTCATTTTGGACTTAGGTAAAGATTTAGGCAAACTTTGGTAAAATAAGGAGAAAGTGTAAACTTGGAAAAGAATTTCAAGAATGACATAAGGAGTTAGTTGTGAGAAATAATGCTTAAGAGATGATGTTAAGATGAGGAGAAAGCATTTTGGGATAGTAGATATCATAGGTGAGAAACACCATTTAGAAACCTAGTATAAAATGTTGTAAGTGTTAAGGAATTTTACAAGGAAATAAGTAAAGGCTTAAGGAATTAGAAAATGAGTTTCACGGATGTTGTATGTGGATATAAGGGTACCAAATGTCGTTAGGAAACATTAAGAGGCTTTAGGAGAAGTTTGGTGAAGATTTGACAAAGTTTGGGTAAGTTTAGAGGACGTCCGACCCGGGGTCCGACCCAAGTTTGGGTCGGACAGCCTCTGTTAGGCGTCAGGAAATTGTTCTGGAATGGTCCGACCCAGAAGGGTGGGTCGGACATGGGTCGGACGGTCATGTTCAAAGGAGGGAAAATGTTCTGGAATGGTCCGACCCAGTCGAGTGAGTCGGACGTGGGTTGGACGGGCATGTTGTAAGGCGGTAAAATGTTCTGTAATGGTCCGACCCATAAGGGTGGGTCGGACATGGGTCGGACATGTATGTTCTGAGGTCGATGAAGTTCTCTGGAATGGTCCGACCCAGAAGGTTGGGTCGGACATGGGTCGGACAAGGTAAGGTTCTTCAGACCCGAAAACCACTGGAAGGGTCCGACCCAGTTGTGGGTCGGATGGTGGGTCGGACATACCAAAACTTAAAAAAAAACAACAGAAAAGAATGTGACTTATGTAGTTAACCCTAGGGTGTATAATGAAGGTAACCTAGGGTAAGTTAGACATTTAAACATGTCAAATAATCGTGTTAAACACTTAGTAAATTTGGAGGTTAAGTAAGTTAATTAACCGACATTCTTGAATCATGTATAGGAGTGACCTACGGTGGAAACAAATCAAGGCAAGGACCAAGGTATGGTTTTCTTGCAGTCTGTTGTCTATCGGTTTACACCGGCTTGTGTGTGTATGTTTTTCTGTGTGTTTATGACGTTATAAGATCTAAACATGTAATGAGTTTACAGTTGTTCATATAATTGTGATGCTATGATGTGACTCATTTCCCTTGTGTGTGTCTAACATGACTTACCACTTATTGTGTATTGGTTGTTAAGTTCCACCATGAACTTCTAACAAGTGTTAACTGGGAAGTGAGGAATCCGGTTGTCCGGTCATGCATGTAAGTTAAGAGTAGATATCTGAATCAGATTCGACTCTTATGTTGTTAAGATTGTTCTCCTTAACTTGGCGTTCGATCTCCCGCTAGCTTCCTCCAAAGCTTACCTATTCTGACTTATGATCGGTTTAGTGGGAACATGTGTTTGTGTGGTGTGTTCGGGTCACTAAATCCGGACCATCTGTGACTTAAGTTACTCGTTCGACTAACAGAACGGTAATGAGTGTGTGTAACGAGCTTAACATGAGGGTGAATCATTCTCTAGGCTCTTGTGTTATTTGACCCTTGTGGTTTGTTATTGTGGAACGAAGATCCACTGTGTATGTGATGTTGTGCTGTGCAATATTGATGCTATGCCACATATTATGTTATGTATATAAATTAACACAATTTTTAAAACCTTTTACCATTGCCCAAAAATTCCCAAATTTAATATACAGTAACTACAACATTTTAGACATATTATAAAATTATTATTTCATAAAAATATCTTTTTAATTTAGCCAAATAATTCCAGAAAACCCGTAACTTGTAAAAATCATAACTTACGTTTAAAAACTCAAAAACCATAATAATTTACATCAAAATAAACTAGATTAAATAAGGAATCTATGGTTAAAATTTCAAGTCAAAATACATTCGGGAAGATATTTAAATGAACCCAACAAGTTAAGACTATTTACTGGAATTTACTAAAACCCTTATAAACTAATTCTGGTATGTTTTAATCTCGGCCGTCCAATCTCTTAAAACGAGATCGGATGGCCCCTGTGCATCGAGTTCATCAGCGAACTCAATTACCAAACCGAGTACTAAATCCCGTTTTCTCACAATCTACAGAACGAAATCGAGTGATTTTTGTTTCTATGGATTCGTAATCAAATTCCGGTTCTATTGGTACCAATTTCCCCAATTATAATGCAGAGTTCATCAAGATTCGAATTCAATTTCGAAGTTAGGGTTTATCTCGATACAGAATAAAATCGAATGCAATTCCTCCAAATTCTCCTAGCCTAACACGAAATTCACTAAATTGGCACATGGGTTAGGTCGAAAACAAGACTACGAACAACATTATCGGAGCAATTTGATCGGAGACTCACCGGATTGTGCGAATTAAGCGAATCCCAAATCGGAAAAACTGGGAAAAACTCGAACTTTAACCAGTTCGTGGTGCCAACTTTTCGGATCTATAACTAGTAGTATAAAACGAGTTAGATTATGAGTAAGGGCTCATTGGAAAGAAGAAATGTAGATCTACGTATTGGTAGCAATATCTAAACCTAACTCGCATCGTACAAAAAGATATTGAAGTCACAAAACACGAGTTTACCTCTCTGTTTCGGTGTTATTTTATGTGCTGTTGAAACCGAAACTTTAGACCTCTATATCTCCCAACTGGTTACGATTCAGACTTCGGCATAAAACACAAAAATTGTAGAGGGATTAGAGATCTTTACAACGAGCTAAAGAAATCGAATTTGGTTGATTAACGAAGAAGTTATGATTGACGCAAGTTACCTGAAAACGAAGGGAATTCTGGAATTCTGGAAACCGTTTCGCAAGGTGGCTACTTTGGCTCGATTTTCCGGTTGACTCAGAAGGATTTAGGGTTTGTATGAGTTATGGTTGTTTAGAGGAAATGTAGGAGAATGCAACAAAGAAGACGGCACTCAAAGATTCAATAAGATGAGAAAGTTATGAAGGTCACAAGATAGGGCAAAATGGTTCCGAAAATCGTGGAGATAAAATCTGTCTAAGTGTGGGCGCGTGTGAGCTTGACACGTGGCAGATTTTAAATTTTTGGCTCTAAACTTCATTCTAGCATAACTTTGGCTAGGATGATCCGTTTTTGACGTTTTTATCGATCTTATGGTTTTCCATAACCTATTTATTGGCATAGGTTTCATGGCCTGGTTTGACCATTCTCAAAAAGTCAACTCTAGCAAGGCTTAATAAGCTTTAAGGTTTCTAGAATTTTTATTGACCTTTATGTTTCAAAACAATGTTCCAACACTTCCTAAAATCTTTATAATATATTGGAGTGTTTAGAAATTTTCCCAAGATTTATTGACTTATAAATCTTATTATTAAATTCATAATACTATAATAATATATAATAATTAGGGTTAAATAGGAGAAAACCCCTAAATAAATTTCACAATTCATATAATAATTTAATATTCATAATTCCATATAAAATTTAATATTCATAATTCCATATAATAATTTAATACTTAATAGTATTATTAAAGGTTTAATAAAAGAAATCCCGTAAATTAATTTAAATTAATTTAGGGGTATTTCAGTATATCACCTTAAAAGAAACTTCGCCTCGAAGTTTAAAAATCAACTAATAGGCACTCACACCGCTTTGGTTGTGCTGAGACAATAATAATTCCAATGAAATTCCATACCAAACCAATCCTTTATTTCCATCCATTTCCATAACAACATTCCACTCAAGATTACTCAAAAATCAAACTGAACCAGGATATACCAAGATATAGCATGATGAAAATCCAAAAGTCACATACTGAGTCATAACAGAGTCATAATGTAAAAAGCCAAGCACATACAAACACCTCTCATTCTGCTAATACTGTTCTCCTTTTACTAACAATGCAACGAGGCATAATCCGGATGAGATAACGAAGGAGGAGTATGCCAGCATATCCCCCTTAAAAGAGCTAAGGTACGCCCTCGTACCGCTACTAACGACACATTCAAAGAATTCAACACCTTATTAACCAGCTTTGTTGTAAATTTTATTGCACCGTTGATTTTATCTGATCGATATATATATATATATGTATCTCTTGATTGTTTTGTATTTGTATTTTCTTAACTGTTATAAAATTTTATTTTATGATCCTTATCCTTTCATTTTACGACCGGTACGAATTATACGTCATTATATGATCATTTTATCAAATCAATTATATTAACAAGCTATAAATCAGGTGTAACGTACTTGAGTAGTTTAAAATAATATTTCAGATCATTTAATAATCTTCCAAAATTATCTTCAAGGGTTTATAGCCAACCATATGTTAAAACTCTATAAAATAAATATTTTCTGTGACTTTTCAAGTTTCAATTGTTTTTATAATTAACTATCATATTTCAGACGAATCATTCAGTGTTTACTTCACAAAATTTACTTATTATATATTTACATAATTTCACCCAAGGCAGAATTTTAGGAAGTTCTTATCAGTTATAATGTAGCTCCAAAATCTGATTTCTTTATCTTAAAATTTATTTTTCAAGATAGGGACAATATATATAAATTTTAAGTCAAATGAATTAGTCTAGTGAAAGTTCACTCACTCCTGATAATTATTTTTTTTCTTAGGGTTTGTTCTATGTAAGTATTCTCCTGATTATTAAATCTTAGTACTCCATTAGACAATGGTGGCTTTTGTAAATATCACTCTTAGTGTGACTTCTAAGATTTTATCTATGTATAAGGTTAAACTTCTAAATAAACATGAGGATTTCCAAATCTTTAAGTAACTCTCAATTTCTCACTAGATGCTCAATATTCTGAGTATTTAAGGATCAATGATATTTAGTTTAGTGTTACTCATGTGTTTTCACTCCATAGGTAAGTATTTTTCGCCAAGGATTTAACTCGGTAAACTCTTTACATGTATGAATTTAGTACTGGATCTTAATATATAAGTTTTGAATTGTTCATTGTGGCTAGTAATGAAATATGCCTAGCTCAAGATTCTATGACGGTAACGTCTTACCACCACTTCCCCTCAAGTTCAACACAATCCATCACCTGCGTAGAAGATTATTTACAATTAGATGACAAGGCTTGTCTAGCCCCTAAACTTCTAGAAGTGGGTGTGCACCCCCACTACTTTCAGCCTAGGAGCTCGTCGCACCAGGCACTTCCCGTAGGGTGTTAGATTTTTGTGTTTTCTTTCTAAAGTTAGCATAGAGTTTTAGGGTGGTTTATGGGTTCGGGTGTATGCTACTAGTGTTGGTTAACTTAGTAATTTTCTAGACTTAAAATTTATCCAAACATTACCTTTAGGCAACAATTTGTACCAAGTAATTCTTGAGATTTATTTTCAAACTTTAAAAGAGTTGAAGTACTTTCACATAATATCAATACTAATTTAGTTATGTAAAGTTCTATTTGTATACTGTTTTCAACCAAAAGTATTCTTTAAAATTCTAGGAATTTGTGTACTAGCTTTTAAAGGATTGCATTTTTAGCAATGTATTCTCCATGGGCATGCTTTTGAAAAATAGCTTAATATTTCGTTTATCTCAACCAAAATCTTAGCGTACTTAATATAGGATGTTCCAAACTTATATATATATATTTCTGTAGTTTATTGTTGGAACGATATAACAACACATCACACTCAACAGGCATTCACAGAGAAAGGTGTGTAAAGGAATCGTTCACAATTCCAAAAAGGGTTAGGAGTCGTGCCTTACTGGAGTCCTCACTTCCCAATTCTACCCCAGTTCCCCAGTTTTAAGTGCACCTATAATCTAAGTATTTCACTCGGCTTGTTTTCTCGGGTTCAGAGCGTAACTACGCTCTGATACCACTTTCTGTAACACCCCTATAATAATAAAACAACAGCGGAAAATAAACTAAAGGTGCTACAGACCATCGGGCTCCAAACACCCGGTACCAACCTCACCAATTACAACATTACAATTAACTAAGTTACGGTCTGAACTTCGAGAAAACTTAACATAAACATAATTATAATAAAACACATTCACTCTCCATAAACCTAATCCCATCCCAATCACTCATGCTCGTCGTGGCCACCTGTAAATCAATTTGTACCTGCAAGATGAAACCAAGCAGCCCACCCCGAGAGGGGTGAGTTAGTTCCCTGGAATGGAACTGGTACAATTCTCCAAAAACAAACTTATAAAACATCACTCTTCAAAATAAACAGTAACATGAAAACAAACCTTTAAAAGCAAAACAGAGATAAAGCACTTCAAAACAATCAAGTTAAAGAGAAAAGAAAACAAGACAAAGATAGAGATAGAGAACTTCCAAACCAAGTCATCCACTTAAGTAGTCACACCACATAGTTAGTAAGCATCCATTGTTGATGTTAGAACCAATTCTGGTTAAGAAGAGAAAGACTTAAGTAGTCACAAAGGACTAGGAGTGACATTAATATCCATAACCCGTGGTAGACAGTTTATGTCTCCACCATTTCAGAAGATGATTCCCATAGACAAAATATGCTCAAGAGTGGAATAAACCAATTGGGAGAGATGGCCCCCACCGCCAGTCAGTTGTCACAAGGACGAGGTAAACAGACCTCCGCTGTCAGTTGTCACAAGGACGAGGTAAACAGACCTCCACTGTCAGTTGTCCAGATGGACGAGGTATAGCAGACCTCGCTGCCACCGACCCGTTCTCGGTCATCGGTGAAAAGTGTGTGCACCACTTAATATAAATAATCCATACCCAGTACCAAGATTAACATTTCCCATATTCCCATTAGATTATTAACTGCACAAGAGCAATACCAAAACACTCAGTCCTACAGAGTGCAGAGGCGTAAACCCTCAACAATTAATACCCAATAGAAAGAATCCATTCCCAATTAGGCTGATCAAACTCGACTCATGGATGAAACAATACCCATAGTCCAAAGGAAGAATTTACCAATGCCAGATACTTTCCTATATTCCCAGTTACCCCACTAGATCATTAACTGCACCAGAGCAATACCAAAACACTCAGTCCTACAGAGTGCAGAAGCGTAAACCCTAGGCAGTTAATATCTAGTGAAACAACTAGATAGAAGGAACCAATAACCAAGGAAGTTTCACATACAGGCTCAGTTAGTCACCCAAACAGTTTCCTTTTGAAATCCATTCAAGATCAGTTGGTGTTCCAAAACATTCCATAAAGTCCATCAGCAAAAGTATCGAGTACGAGAAATCGTACAAAACATTCCATAAGGTCCAAAACACAACCAGCTGAGTACGAGAAATCGTATAGAACATTCCATAAAGTCCAAAACACCACAAGCTGAGTACGAGAAATCGTACAGAACATTCCATAAAGTCCAAAACACCACAAGCTGAGTACGAGAAATCGTACAGAACATTCCATAAAGTCCAAAACACCACAAGCAGAGTTCGAGAAATCGTACCTGGATAACGCTGTAGTAGTTCTAGTCAACTTGCGCAAACAATCAACAGTACTCTGAAGAATATTAAAGGCAGTCTATCATCAATCACTCGTAGCCTACGTTAAGCTTAAATAAACTCCTCACTCTTACTTCTAAGTCCCAATTGTCTTTTAAGCCCTCACTTAAATGTTATGTATAACCTTTGACTTGTCTGAGAATGTTGTATTACTCAAGGTTGTAAGACCAAGGAATGTATTTTATTAACACTTGTTAATTGTTCCACCCTCATCCACTTTACCCATACCTAACCATAATTCTCACATTAAAGACCTTTATAACATAAGTGCATTATATGTTATTCAATCAATCTTAGAATTTCAATAACAATTCTTAAGCTCAATACTTTTACTCTTACTTTAGAATAAACATCGTCTTATGACCTACAATAGGTTTATCTTAGAATACTATACTATTAATTCACAATGTAAAGATTATGTATTTAAACAATATCTACTAGACAACCCATTATGATTAAGTCTTTCCCTTAACTTAATTAAGATCTACATCTTGTATATTGGAATCATAATGTTGTAGATACAATTTATTATAGCTTAATTAAGCCACTAAACTCAATTATCATATCCTTAGTTCAGAATGACTTCCTATTATAACCGTCTAATAATCTTGCCATAAGATGTTGAATTACCTCTCATATTGAAACAACTATATTATAGTTAACTTAGACTTAACGAACTCTTACATTTAGTATTCACAAGGTACATTATTTGCTTAATTATTACCTATATAATAAGGTGTTTAAATATAACCTTTTATGTATCCTTACTTACCTTTAATCTCCTAAATATTTTATTTTTACACCCACTCACTCTATAGACTATGTATAATCCTTTTGTACTAAACTTCAATAAACATAAGCCTTAAATACGTTTTAAATTATTTCACAAAACCTAAGGTTTCAAAGGAATAACTTAATAAATTAATTTCCTTTATTGTATTTAAGATGGACAATATATCTACATAGAGTAGTATTTATCAAAGAATTAAATTCTGGTTCGCAAGCGAAATTGTTAATTATTTAATAAGATAAACCATTATGAAAATTCACATATTTTATATTCAAAACAACATATCATTATTTCTCATTACCGTAAAGTATATCAATATAATATCTTATGTAACTTAGTTTTATCTAATAAAAGGTTCAAAGGTTTTAAGTATCAAATTCCTATTTATAAACCTTCTATAAATTCTAACTGCTAAATACCTCACTTAATTGTAAACTCACATCCTAAGTATTGGTAATAAATGTTATAAATGTATTTCATATGGCTTATCTAATGCCAAGAAACTTAAGGATTATTATTTAGATAAATTCCCAAATATAGTCTAATATAGTTTTATATCATAACCCTTTTAAGGATTTTATCTTAAAACATTAAGTTATATTCCAACACCATAAATGTTAAGAAATGATTAAATCTAGACTTACTATTCCACCTCACATTTAGATGTAAAAGTATTTTATTTATTTATTATTGTTTATATATTAAGAACATTTAGGTGTAAAAGTATCACATTTATTCATTAATTATATAGTAAGTTCTATTTGTGTAAAATCTAATTACAAATATTCCTAAGTCCCAACTTATTAATTACCTAACCAAATTATAGATTTACATTATGGTCTTTGACAAATAATATTACACATGTATTCTAATATGGTTTATATAAATCTTAGAAATCCAAGATAACTCTTTAAGCTCAATTTCATAACCACAATTCAATACTAGCTCATATAATGTTCTTTTAATAGTACTATGTATAGGTTTAGTTTAACTTACTAATCCCTTCGTATTATATTTCCTATAAGGTAACTAATTTTATTTATATATATATATTTATATATACTAGGATTTGTTCAAAACATTATTTATGTAATATATTGTATTTAATTATGTTTAAAAACTTTTAGGCATAACTACAACCGATATACGGTTTATAAAATAAAGTGTTTCCCTTTAATATATATAAGTATACCTGTATTAGAATTTAATTAAGACATTCCCTACGTAACTTATTATATTTAAACTATCTTATTACTAACTGCATTCCATGTATGTTCTATAAAGTATTTCCTTTAACTATATCTTAGGATACTAGCTCTTATAATATTTAGTTATTATAAGTGTTAATTTATTAGTTCATTGCTTTAACCTAAGTTACTATTTTATTCCTTTTATATATATGTATAGAAATATATATATATATTTTCCTTAGTTTAAATTAAAAATATTAACTCCCATACAATATAGTAAATAAAATGTAGGATAATTAAATTCCTTAATTTATATAAGTTTCTACTTAAGTAAGTATATATACATATATGTACATAATTTCACTTCTCTTAAAAGCTAATACAAAAACTTTTATAAACTTACTGTTATAAAATGTTAATTTAATTTCCCTTATTTTTCCCCAGCTTAAAAGTTAATTAACAAACCATACTTTAATTTTTGGTTACATTAAAAACTTTACATTATAGGCTATTCTTATGAAAAACTCATAAACACAATTTTTAAAACCTTTTACCATTGCCCAAAAATTCCCAAATTTAATATACAGTAACTACAACATTTTAGACATATTATAAAATTATTATTTCATAAAAATATCTTTTTAATTTAGCCAAATAATTCCAGAAAACCCGTAACTTGTAAAAATCATAACTTACGTTTAAAAACTGAAAAACCATAATAATTTACATCAAAATAAACTAGATTAAATAAGGAATCTATGGTTAAAATTTCAAGTCAAAATACATTCGGGAAGATATTTAAATGAACCCAACAAGTTAAGACTATTTACTGGAATTTACTAAAACCCTTATAAACTAATTCTGGTATGTTTTAATCTCGGCCGTCCAATCTCTTAAAACGAGATCGGACGGCCCCTGTGCATCGAGTTCATCAGCGAACTCAATTACCAAACCGAGTACTAAATCCCGTTTTTCTCACAATCTACAGAACGAAATCGAGTGATTTTTGTTTCTATGGATTCATAATCAAATTCCGGTTCTATTGGTACCAATTTCCCCAATTATAATGCAGAGTTCATCAAGATTCGAATTCGATTTCGAAAGTTAGGGTTTATCTCGACACAAATAAAATCGAATGCAATTCCTCCAAATTCTCCTAGCCTAACACGAAATTGACTAAATTGGCACATGGGTTAGGTCGAAAACAAGACTACGAACAACATTATCGGAGCAATTTGATCGGAGACTCACCGGATTGTGCGAATTAAGCGAATCCCAAATCGGAAAAACTGGGAAAAACTCGAACTTTAACCAGTTCGTGGTGCCAACTTTTCGGATCTATAACTAGCAGTATAAAACGAGTTAGATTATGAGTAAGGGCTCATTGGAAAAAAGAAATGTAGATCTATGTATTGGTAGCAAGATCTAAACCTAACTCGCATCATACAGAAAGATATTGAAGTCACAAAACACGAGTTTACCTATCTGTTTCGGTGTTATTTTATGTGCTGTTGAAACCGAAACTTTAGACCACTATATCTCCCAACTGGTTACGATTCAGACTTGGGCATAAACACGAAAATTGTAGAGGGATTAGAGATCTTTACAACGAGCTAAAGAAATCGAATTTTGGTTGATTAACGAAGAAGTTATGATTGACGCAAGTTACCTGAAAACGAAGGGAATTCTGGAATTCGGAAACAGTTTCGCAAGGTGGCTACTTTGGCTCGATTTTCCGGTTGACTCAGAAGGATTTAGGGTTTGTATGAGTTATGGTTGTTTAGAGGAAATGTAGGAGAATGCAACAAAGAAGACGGCACTCAAAGATTCAATAAGATGAGAAAGTTATGAAGGTCACAAGATAGGGCAAAATCGGTTCCGAAAATCGTGGAGATAAAATCTGTCCAAGTGTGGGCGCGTGTGAGCGTGACACGTGGCAGATTTTAAATTTTTGGCTCTAAACTTCATTCTAGCATAACTTTGGCTAGGATGATCCGTTTTTGATGTTCTTTTTATCGATCTTTATGGTTTTCCATAACCTATTTATTGGCATAGGTTTCATGGCCTGGTTTGACCATTCTCAAAAAGTCAACTCTAGCAAGGCTTAATAAGCTTTAAGGTTTCTAGAATTTTATATTGATTTTATGTTTCAAAACAATGTTCCAACACTTCCTAAAATATTTATAATATATTTGGAGTGTTTAGAAATTTTCCCAAGATTTATTGACTTATAAATCTTATTATTAAATTCATAATACTATATAATAATATATAATAATTAGGGTTAAATAGGAGAAAACCCCTAAATAAATTTCACAATTCCATATAATTTAATATTCATAATTCCATATAATAATTTAATATTCATAATTCCATATAATAATATAATATTCATAATTCCATATAATAATTTAATACTTAATAGTATTATTAAAGGTTTAATAAAAGAAATCCCCTAAATTAATTTAAATTAATTTAGGGGTATTTCATTATATAATATAAAGCACATTTATGATATTAAGGTCTCAAAAGTCTTGAATGTGAGGATTGTGGTTAAGTATGAATAAAGTGGATAGGAGTGGACAATTAGCAAATGTTAATAAAATGTGTTCCTTGATTCTACAACCTTGGACTATACAACATTCTCAGATAACTCAAAGATTATACGTAACATTTAAGCGAGGGCTTATAGGACAATTGAGACCTGGAAATAAAATAGAGGAATTTATTTAAGTTTAACTTAGGGTACAGGTTAGTGATAGTAAATTATCTTCAATGTTCCTCAGAGAATTGTTTAATGTTTGCACGAGTCTGCTAGAGTTGCTACAACGTTGACCAGGTATGATTTCTCGTACTCTTATGCTTTGCTAACAAGACTTAAAGGATGTTTTTGACAAACGCAAATTGTGCTAAGTGGAATTTCTAAAAAGGAAATGGTTGTGTGACTAACTCAGCTTGTGTGACTAACTGAGCCTTGAATGTGAAACTCACTTGGGTATTGGTTCCTTCTATTAGTTGTTCCATTAGACATTGACTGCTTTGAGTTTACGCTTCTGCACTCTGTAGGTATGAGTGTTTTGGTATTGCTCTGGGTAGTTAGTGATCTGATGGAAATTTGGAAAAGGTCAATTTTGGTAAATTCTTCTTTTGACTCTGGATATCGTTTCATCCATGAGCTGGTTCTTGAGGTTTCGACGTGCGCGCGTCTTCAATGGTAACAGTGAGGGGCTGTATATCCCCTGTCCCATAAGGGACATGATAGACAGTGAGGGGCTGTATATCCCCTGTCCCAAAAGGGACGTTGTAGACAGTGAGGGGCTGTATATCCCCTGTCCTAAAAGGACGTACTTGGCAGCGGGGGCCATCTGTCCTAGTTGAATTATTCCACTCTTGAGTTTTTGGTTCTTGGATCTATCTTATCATTCCTAGTCCTTTGTGACTATCTGAGTCCTTCTACTCCTAACGGGAATTGGGTTTAACTAAGGCATTAGATGTTCACTAACACATGGTGTGGTTTTGTTTCACTAACTTTACCTTTCTGTTATTCATTTTTTTATTCTTAACTTGTTATCTTGATTTGGTGATTTGTGAAATGCCTTGTTCCTCTGTGTGGTTTAAGTGATTGTTTCCTACTATTATTTATTTAAGAGTTGTATTATAAGTTTATTTTTGGAGGATCATACCAGTTCCATTCCAGGGAACTGACCCACCCCTCTCGGGGTGGGCTGCTTGGTTTTATCTTGCAGGTACGAGTTATTTTACAGGTGGCCACGAAGACAACGAGTGATTGGGATGGGATTAGGTTTTGAGAGTTTATGTGTTTTATTACTGATTTATTTCTGTTAAGTTTTCTCGAGGTTCAGGTTGTGACAATTGTAATCTTTAAGTTGTAATTGGTGAGGTTTGGTGTCGGGTGTTTGGAACCCGATGGACTGTAATCGCCTTAGTATTTTAATTCCACTGTAAATACGTTAAATAGGGGCGTTACAGAAATTGGTATCAGAGCGTAGTTACGCTTTGAACCCGAGAAAACAAGCCAAGTGAAATACTTAGAATATAGGTGCACTTAAAACTGGGGATTGGGGTAGAATTGGGAAGTGAGGACTCCAGTAAGGCACGACTCCTAACCCTTCTTAGAATTGTGGATGATTCCTTTACACACTTTTCTTTTATGAATGTTGTGTTATGGTGTGCTGTTATACCGTTCAAACATTAAACTACAGTAAAAATATAGGTTTGGAACATCGTATATTGAGTACGATAAGATTTTGGTTGGGATAAATCATATATTAAGCTACTTTTCAAAAGCATACCTATAAAGAATACATTGATAAGAATACAATTCCTTGAGATACTTTTGGTTGAAAATAGAATACAAATAGAGCTTAGAATAACTAAGTCAGTATTGATATTATGTGTTAAGTACTTCAAAACCTTTAAAGTTTGAAAACAAATCTCAAGAACTACTTGGTACAAATTGTTGCCTAAAGGTAATGTTAGGATAAATCTTAAGTTTAGAAAATTATTAAGCTAACAAACACTAGTAGCATACATCCGAACCCTTAAACCACACTAAAACTCTATGTTAACTTTAGAAAGAAAACACCTAAACATAACACCCTACGGGAAGTGCGTGGTGCGACGAACTCCTAGGCTGAAAGTAGTGGGGGTGCACACCCACTTCTGGAAGTTTAGGGGCTAGACAAGCCTTGTCATCTAACCGTAAATAATCTTCTACGCAAGTGATGGATTGTGTTGAACTTGAGGAGGATTGGTGGTAAGACGTTACCATCATGAAATCTTGAGCTAGGCATATTTCATTACTAGCCACAATGAACAATTCAAAATTTGTATCTTAAGATCCAGTATTAAAATTCATACATGCAAAGGGTTTATTGAGTTAAAACTTTGGTGAAAAATACCTATATATGGAGGAAGGGGATTTAAATTTGGGTACTCCAAGGTACGACATCTTCATCAAATAAACATACAATATAAAATGAACATATAATGGACATATCATTCATACCTATCATAAAATGAATAGGTAAGGATCATAAAATAAAATTTTATAATAATCAAGAAAATATAAATACATAACAATCAGGGGGTACAAATATATATCAATCATAGATAAATTCAACGGTGCCATAAAATTTACAACAAAGCTTGATAATAAGGTGCTAAATTCTTTGAATGTGGTGTGTGAAAACAAAAACAAATGTTTGGAATTGTTATTGGATGAATACCCTTGAGTGGTTTGATTGTGTGATAAACATTTTAAAGCTTGTAGTACAACTTGATATTTAGTTTATCCACACACCGGAAGGGGGTGTGAGCAGTTGGTAGATAAATCTTAAACTTCGGGACGAAGTTCTCTTTTAAGGGGGGGGGGGGGGGGTAGAGCATAATCTTTCTTCGTTACCTCATCCAGATTATGCCCTGTTGTGTGATTAGCAGAGTGAGAGGTGTATGTATGTACTTGGTTTTTACATTATGACACAACATGTGGCTTTTGAGTTTCATCATGAAATATCTTGGTATATCTTGGTCCACTTTGAGTTTGAGTAATCTCGAGTGGAATGTGGAAATGGGAATGGATGGAAATATAGGATTGGATTGGTATGGAATTCCATTGGAATTATTATTGTCTTAGCAAATCCAAAGCGGTGTGAGTGGCTATTAGTTGATTTTTAAACTTCGAGGCGAAGTTTCTTTTAAGGGGATATACTGAAATACCCCTAAATTAATTTAAATTAACTTAGGGGATTTCTTTTGTTAAACCTTAATTAATACTATTTAATATTAAAGTATTGTATGGAATTATGAATATTAATATTATGGAATTATGGAAATTAATTTAGGGGATTTCTTCTATTTAACCCTAAAGAATACTATTAAGTATTAAATTATATATTATTATATAGTATTATGAATTTAATAATAAGATTTAAAAGTCAATAAATCTTGGGAAAATTTCTTAACACTCCAAGTATATTATAAAGATTTTATAAATAATTTGTACATTAATTTGAATCATAAAAGTCAAAATAAAATTATGGAAACCTTATAGCTTATTAAGCCTTGCTAGGGTTGACTTTTTGAGAATGGTCAAACTAGCTCATGGAAACTATACCAGTAAAAAGGTTATGGAAAACCAAGAAGATTGATAAAAAGAATGTCAAAACGGATCATCCTAGCCAAAGTTATGATAAAATCAAGTTTAGAGCCAAAATTTTGAAAAGATGCTGATGTGGCATGTTTGATGACTCATCCGCGTGCCTTGGGATACGCGCTCGACACTTAGTTTTTTTATCTCCACGTTTTTCGCCAGCTTTCCAACTGATTTCGCCTTAACTTGTGACATCTATAACTCTCTCGTCTTTGAGAATTTTTTAGTGTCGTCTTTTGCATTCTCTTCTCCTTTTAACCTAGTTTTAAACCATCTATCAAGTTAAACCTAATTCGCCTCACAAAAAAAGTTATGCCGTCTCAAAGTTGCCTCCTCAGCCTGATGAACCCAGAAATCCAGATTTGTTAGGTAAACGTCTGATTTTGTGCTAGCCATAACTCTCTCTTGTTCTTGAGCCTAATCCGTTGTTCCATAGCTCATTTTAAAGCTCTTTAATTCTTCAACTTCTATTTAGACATATAAGTCTGAATCACTACCAATTGGTACAGAAAATTGTCTAAAGTTCGTCACCTGATTCAGTTCTTGAGTTTTCTGCGTAGAATTTCCAGAAACAAATGGTAAACCCAATTTTTGTCATTATCATAACTTTCTCATCCTTGTACTAAAATTCATGCACAATATCTCTTTGGAAAGATCCTTAACTCCTCTAAAACTTTCCTTTTTACATTAAAGGCTGATTCTCAATAGGGTGAAAGATAAAGGCATCGAAAGTTGCCTCCCCGAGTTCGGGAAACCCAGAAATCCGGAAATTTCAGTTGAACAGGTAAACTTCGTCCTATCATATCTTCTTCATACGTGGGCGAAAATTCTTGTTCTATAGCTCGTTTTAAAGATCTCTGATTCTTCTACAATGCTTATGAAGGAACCTCAACCTAGTTCTCGATCGTTTGGAAGATATAAGTAACTAAAGTTCCCCACTTGGTCAGCACATAAAATCATTGTTTTTCAGAGAAACGAATTTGATTCTCCTCGTTGGCGCATCTCCGGTATGATTCCGACCAAATTCCACCATCTATGATGTTCGTTTTTGCATTCCCGTTCATTCCTCTCTATCAATTTAACCAATTACGCAATACATTGAGAGAATTTGTAGGAATTCGAATCAGAAACTCGCACATACCCTAGTTCGAACAGCCCAGAATTGAAATCATCGAACACTGCATTATAGGTTATAAAATTAGTACCATTGGATTCGTCTTTTAATTTCGAATCCAATGAAACAAGAATCACCAAATTTCGTCCTGTGGATTGAGAGAATCGATCGAATCTCTGTTCGTGTCGATTTGGGGTTTTCTGAAGAACTGGGGAAAATTGGGCCGTCCGATCGTAGTTAAGTGGAACGGACGGCCGAGATTAAAACGTGGGTTATTATTAATATATTAAGTTTATATAATTCTATAATAATACCCTATCTTGTTAGATTTATTTAACAACCTTCCCGAATGTATTTTGACTTGAAATTTTAAGTATAGATTCCTTATAAAATCTAGTTAATTTTGATGTAAATTAATATGGGTTTTGAGTTTTTAAACGTAAGTTATAATTTTTACAAGTTCCGAGTATTATGGAATTATTTGGTTAAATTAAAAAGATATTTTTATGAAATAAAAATTTTATAATGTGTGTAAAATGTTATAGTTACTATATGCTTAATTTGGGAATTTTTGGACAAGAGGAAGTAGGTTTAAAAATTGTATTTCTAAGGTTTCTCATAAGTTATCTCATAACATAAGGTTTTTAATGTAACAAAAATTAAAGTATGACTTATTAATAAACTTTATAGGTTGAAAATAATATAATAAGACAAAACTAACATTTAATACAGAATGTTAAGAAATATTTTTTACTATCAACTTTTGAGTGAAGTAAAATTAAATACATAATATATATATATATATATATATATATATAAGAAATAAAATAGTAACATATGTTAAAATAAGGAATTTAATTAATCTATATTTATACTAACTATATAATGTGGAGGTTAATATACTTAATTGGAACTAAGGAAAATACTTTATTTTATAAAACATATATTGGATATAGATATGTGTAAAAGTTAATATAAATAATTAAATGCAATAAAACTACATAAAGAATGTCTTGAATAAATCCTAGACATAAATAAAAGAAATAAAATACCTTATAGAAAATATAATATGAAGGAATTAATGAGATAAACTAAACCTCTACATAATACTAATAAAAGAGTATTATATGAGGCGGTATTAAATTATGATTATTAAACTTAAAGAGTTATCTTTGAATTTCTAAGATTTATATAAACCGTATTAAAATACATGTATAGTATTAGTCAACGACCATAATGTAAGTCTATAATTGGGTTAAGTACTTAATAAGTTAACACTTAGGAAAATTTGTAATTAGATTTCACAAAATGTAACACAAATGGATCTTATAACATAATCAATAATAAAGTAAATGAAATACTTTTATTTAAATGCGAAGTGGATTTATAAGTATAGATTTAATCATTTCATAACATATATAGTATTGAATAATGACTTAATGTTTTAAGATAAAATCATTACAAGGATTGTGATGTAAAACTATATTAAACTATGATTAGAGAATTAATCTAGATAATAATCTTTAAGTTTCTTAGAAGTAGATAAGCCATATAAAATACCTTTATAACATTAACTACCAATGTTTAGAATGCGAGTTTATAAATAAGTGATGTACATAATAGTTAACGATTTACAAAAAGGTTTGTAAATAGAAATTGATACTTAAAATCATTAAACCTTTAATTAGATGAAACTAGGTTACGTAAGAGATTATATTGATCTACTCTACGACACTAAAAATATTAATATGTCATTTGAATATAAGGTATGAGGATTTTTCGGGATAGATTATCTTATTATATAATTAACAATTTCACTTATGAATCAGAATTTAACTCTTAGATAAATTTTACCTTATGTTAAGTTGTAATGCTTATCCTAAAACATAATAACGAGAATTAATTTATTAAGTTATTCCTTTGAAACTTTAGGTTTTGTAAACAATTTAAAACATATTTAAGACTTAAGTTTATTGAAGTTTAGTATAAAAGGATTGTACATAGTCTATAGAGAGAATGTGTGTAAAGATAAAACATTTAGGAAATTAAAGGTAAGTAAGGATACATAAAAGGTTATATTTAAACACCTTATTATATAGTTATGATAAAGTAAATAATATACCTTGTGGATACTAAATGTAAGAGTTCGATAAGTCTAAGCTAATTATAATATGGTTATTTCAAGATGAAAAGTAATTTAACAACTTATGAAGATTATTAGATGGTTGTAATTAAAGGTCATTCTGAACTAAAGATAAGTTAATTGAGTTTAGTAGCTCAAATAAGTTATACTAAAATTCATCTACAACACTACGATTCCAGTATACGGGATGTAGATCTTAATTAAGTTAAGGGGAAAGACTTAGTTATAATGGATTATCTAGTAGATATTGATAAAGATACATAGTCATTACATTGTGAAATAATAGTATAGTATTCTAAGATAAACCCAGCATTGGTCATAACACGAAGTATGTCCTAAAGTAAGAAAAAGGTATCGAGCTTAGGAATTATTATTGAAATTCTAAGATTGATTATATAATATAAAGCACATTTATGATATTAAGGTCTCAAAAGTCTTGAATGTGAGGATTGTGGTTAAGTATAAATAAAGTGGATATGATTGGACAATTAGCAAATGTTAATAAAATGCGTTCCTTGATTCTACAACCTTGGACTATACAACATTCTCAAATAACTCAAAGATTATACGTAACATTTAAGCGAGGGCTTATAGGACAATTGAGACCTGGAAATAAAAGAGAGGAATTTATTTAAGTTTAACTTAGGGTACAGGTTATTGATAGTAAATTATCTTCAATGTTCCTCAGAGAATTGTTTAATGTTTGCACGAGTCTGCTAGAGTTGCTACAACGTTGACCAGGTACGATTTCTCATACTCTTATGCTTTGCTAACAGGACTTAAAGGATGTTTTTGACAAACGCTAATTGTGCTAAGTGGAATTTCTAAAAAGGATATGGTTGTGTGACTAACTCAGCTTGTGTGACTAACTGAGCCTTGAATGTGAAACTCACTTGGGTATTGGTTCCTTCTATTGGTTGTTCCATTAGACATTGACTACTTAGGGTTTACGCTTCTGCACTCGGTAGGACTGAGTGTTTTGGTATTGCTCTGGGTAGTTAGTGATCTTGTGGGAATTTGGAAAAGGTCAATTTTGGTAAATTCTTCTTTTGACTCTGGATATCGTTTCATCCATGAGCTGGTTCTTGAGGTTTCGACGTGCGCACGTCTTCAATGGTAATAGTGAGGGGCTGTATATCCCCTGTCCCAAAAGGGACGTGATAGACAGTGAGGGGCTGTATATCCCCTGTCCCAAAAGGGACGTTGTAGACAGTGAGGGGCTGTATATCCCCTGTCCTAAAAGGACGTACTTGGTGGTGGGGGCCATCTCTCCCAGTTGAATTATTCCACTCTTGAGTTTTTGGTTCTTGGATCTATCTTATCATTCCTAGTCCTTTGTGACTATCTGAGTCTTTCTACTCCTAACAGGAATTGGGTTTAACTAAGGCATTGGATGTTCACTAACACATGGTGTGGTTTTGCTTCACTAACTTTACCTTTCTGTTATTCATTTTTTTATTCTTAACTTGTTATCTTGATTTGGTGATTTGTGAAATGCCTTGTTCCTCTGTGTGGTTTAAGTGATTGTTTCCTGCTATTATTTATTTAAGAGTTGTATTATAAGTTTGTTTTTGGAGGATCGTACCAGTTCCATTCCAGGGAACTGACCCACCCCTCTCGGGGTGGGCTGCTTAGTTTTATCTTGCAGGTACGAGTTATTTTACAGGTGGCCACGAAGAGAACGAGTGATTGGGATGAGATTAGGTTTTGAGAGTTTATGTGTTTTATTACTGTTTTATTTCTGTTAAGTTTTCTCGAGGTTCAGGCCGTGACAATTGTAATCTTTAAGTTGTAATTGGTGAGGTTTGGTGTCGGGTGTTTGGAACCCGATGGACTGTAATCACCTTAGTATTTTAATTCCACTGTAAATACGTTAAATAGGGGCGTTACACTTAGTAGGAGTTAAAGTCCTGAGGTAATTACTAAGAGGTGAACTGAGAATTATTGATGAACTGAGTCCACAATTGAGAGTGTATTGATTATGACTAGAATGGATAAAAGATAGAAAATTGGAAATGAGTGAATTATTTGATGTTTAAAAATGACGTGGGAGGTGGAACTTGATTTTCTAGGGATCAAGGGAAACCAAACATAAATTGGGGTGGAAGGATAGTTCAACACAGACGCTGATCACACCAGGGTCGTATGATTCCTGAAACTCCCTACAAGTGGTCATAATTAATCACGTTAGAATAGATGCAGTTAGCATAAAAGTGGAATTGGAGTTGATTGTATTTTCAATTAGAGGAATTATTCCTCACTTGACCTCGCAAAAAGGATTTCCTTTTTATTGAGTCTCACCCATGAAGCCGAGGACCATGCGCCTTTGTCTTCGGACTAGTGACATGGGGAGAACAGAGTGGTTTTGTATTCTATCCCATGAAGGCGAGGACGAATATGCCTTTGTCTTCCGACCGGTGACATGGGAGAATATGACAAAAGTATATGACTATATTAATCTTCCAAAGGAGCGCGGACCAAAGGGCGTAAGTGTCCAATAGTCGGTACCTGTGGGGGATATCTTGCATTACTCACTCATGAAGCCGAGGACTGGTGAGCCTTCGTCTTCTGACCGGTGACATGGGGAGGATGCAATAAAGGGAATTTTGAGTGATATACATGCTTAAGCATGTTGCATGATATTTGAGTATAAGTGTATGACAGACCTAATGAGTCTGTAAGATTATATAAATAAGCATGATCTATATGATCTATGGAATGAGATAAACCGTGTATTCTAATGAGATAAGATGCATGGGAACTTTGGGGACAGGGTTCATTTAAGGGGGGTAGATTGAAATACCCCAAACCTAATTATGATAATTAAACATAAATTTATGGTGTAACAAGGCTAAAACATGCCTTAGAAACATTGGTAGACAGTGTAAACCAAAGGAAACACAAGAAAACACCATAAAGTCAATTTAAGCAAACACTTGCTCTAGACTTGGAGAAACCTTGATTAGGAACCAAAGGTCATTCCTAGACCTTATTAACATGCTAATGAACATGTTAAATCACTTATCAAAGAAAACCAAGCTCAAAAACAGGTTTAAACACAAATTGTGCTTTAAGGAGTCTTAAAGCACATTTTAGAAAAAATGTCTTAGAAAGGGGTTTTGAGTGGCTAGATGATCATGATTACAACTTAATCAACATGTGTACTACTTAGTATCACATTAGGAAGTCTAAATCAATGAGAAACCAAAAATTTCACAAATATGTGCACTAATTATGAATAGTGCCCAAATAGTGCTTAATTTAGACTTAAGTCAACTTTGCTTAATTAATTGGTCAACAAAGCCTATAAATATCTCATTAAGAGAAAGGGGGCCGGTTTTGAAGGAGATGAGTCACCATGGGCTTCAGCAAAATAAGAAAAAGGAAGGAAGTAAAGTGAAAAAGATTATTTACCTTATTAAAGCAAATATCTTACTTTACCTCTTCTCTCTCCTCTCCTCTTCATTTCTTCCTTTCCCCACCGTCTTCTTCTTCTTCTCTTTGCTTCAAAACCGTAAGTTGCAGCCTCCATTCTCCTCCATCTTCATTTGCTCACCAAACACACAATATTGCTCCATATAAAAAACTATGCTTAGATTATTGTTAGTTGGAGCAAGACCTTCAATCCTATCTTTCCAAATCTTCAAAAGGCTCAAGTTTGATGACACAGAAAAACTCCATTGAAGAGGGAAAATTCACTTTTAAGAGCTTCATCTTATCTCCTGTCATTCAAGGTAAGGAAAGT
>CM041782.1:28145238-28184505 GCA_023374045.1 Limonium bicolor
AAGTGCTAATATTAACATGAAATACACCTATAAAACATGCTCATTTTGACACTTATCACTTGGGTATTGGTTCCTTCTTTTAGTTGTTCCATTAGACATTGACTGCTTTGAGTTTACGCTTCTGCACTCTGTAGGTATGAGAGTTTTGGATTGCTCTGGGTAGTTAGTGATCTGATGGAAATTTGGAAAAGGTCAATTTGGTAAATTCTTCTTTTGACTCGGATATCGTTTCATCCATGAGCTGGTTCTTGAGGTTTCGACGTGCGCGTCTTCAATGGTAATAGTGAGGGGCGTATATCCCCTGTCCCATAAGGGACGTGATAGACAGTGAGGGGCTGTATATCCCCTGTCCCAAAAGGGACGTTGTAGACAGTGAGGGGCTGTATATCCCCTGTCCTAAAAGGACGTACTTGGCAGCGGGGGCCATCTGTCCTAGTTGAATTATTCCACTCTTGAGTTTTTGGTTCTTGGATCTATCTTATCATTCCTAGTCCTTTGTGACTATCTGAGTCCTTCTACTCCTAACGGGAATTTGGTTTAACTAAGGCATTAGATGTTCACTACACATGTGTGGTTTTGTTTCACTAACTTTACCTTTCTGTTATTCATTTTTTTATTCTTAACTTGTTATCTTGATTTGGTGATTTGTGAAATGCCTTGTTCCTCTGTGTGGTTTAAGTGATTGTTTCCTACTATTATTTATTTAAGAGTTGTATTATAAGTTTATTTTTGGAGGATCGTACCAGTTCCATTCCAGGGAACTGACCCACCCCTCTCGGGGTGGGCTGCTTGGTTTTATCTTGCAGGTACGAGTTATTTTACAGGTGGCCATGAAACAACGAGTGATTGGGATGGGATTAGGTTTTGAGAGTTTAGTGTTTTATTACTGATTTATTTCTGTTAAGTTTTCTCGAGGTTCAGGTTGTGACAATTGTAATCTTTAAGTTGTAATTGGTGAGGTTTGGTGTCGGGTGTTTGGAACCCGATGGACTGTAATCGCCTTAGTATTTTAATTCCACTGTAAATACGTTAAATAGGGGCGTTACAGAAATTGGTATCAGAGCGTAGTTACGCTTGAACCCGAGAAAACAAGTCAAGTGAAATACTTAGAATATAGGTGCACTTAAAACTGGGGATTGGGGTAGAATTGGGAAGTGAGGACTCCAGTAAGGCACGACTCCTAACCCTTCTTAGAATTGTGGATGATTCCTTTACACACTTTTCTTTTATGAATGTCAGTTGAGTATGGTGTGCTGTTATACCGTTCAAACATTAAACTAATTAAAATATAGGTTTGGAACATCGTATATTGAGTACGATAAGATTTTGGTTGGGATAAATCATATATTAAGCTACTTTTCAAAAGCATACCTATAAAGAATACATTGATAAGAATACAATTCCTTGAGATACTTTTGGTTGAAAATAGAATACAAATAGAGCTTAGAATAACTAAGTCAGTATTGATATTATGTGTTAAGTACTTCAAAACCTTTAAAGTTTGAAAACAATCTCAAGAACTACTTGGTACAAATTGTTGCCTAAAGGTAATGTTAGGATAAATCTTAAGTTTAGAAAATTATTAAGCTAACAAACACTAGCATACATCCGAACCCTTAAACCACACTAAAACTCTATGTTAACTTTAGAAAGAAAACACCTAAACATAACACCCTACGGGAAGTGCGTGGTGCGACGAACTCCTAGGCTGAAAGTAGTGGGGGTGCACACCCACTTCTGGAAGTTTAGGGGCTAGACAAGCCTTGTCATCTAACCGTAAATAATCTTCTACGCAAGTGATGGATTGTGTTGAACTTGAGGAGGATTGGTGGTAAGACGTTACCATCATGAAATCTTGAGCTAGGCATATTTCATTACTAGCCACAATGACAATTCAAAATTTGTATCTTAAGATCCAGTATTAAATTCATACATGCAAAGGGTTTATTGAGTTAAAACTTTGGTGAAAAATACCTATATATGGAGGAAGGGGATTTAAATTTGGGTACTCCAAGGTACGACATCTTCATCAAATAAACATACAATATAAAATGAACATATAATGGACATAATTCATACCTGTCATAAAATGAATAGGTAAGGATCATAAAATAAAATTTTATATTAATCAAGAAAATATAAATACATAACAATCAGGGGTACAAATATATATCAATCATAGATAAATTCAACGGTGCCATAAAATTTACAACAAAGCTTGATAATAGGTGCTAAATTCTTTGAATGTGGTGTGTGAAAACAAAAACAAATTTTGGAATTGTTATTGGATGAATACCCTTGAGTGGTTTGATTGTGTGATAAACATTTTAAAGCTTGTAGTACAACTTGATATTTAGTTTATCCACACACCGGAAGGGGGTGTGAGCAGTTGGTAGATAAATCTTAAACTTCGGGACGAAGTTCTCTTTTAAGGGGGGGGGGGGGGGTAGAGCATAATCTTTCTTCGTTACCTCATCCAGATTATGCCCTGTTGTGTGATTAGCAGAGTGAGAGGTGTATGTATGTACTTGGTTTTTACATTATGACACAACATGTGGCTTTTGAGTTTCATCATGAAATATCTTGGTATATCTTGGTCCACTTTGAGTTTGAGTAATCTCGAGTGGAATGTGGAAATGGGAATGGATGGAAATATAGGATTGGATTGGTATGGAATTCCATTGGAATTATTATTGTCTTAGCAAATCCAAAGCGGTGTGAGTGGCTATTAGTTGATTTTTAAACTTCGAGGCGAAGTTTCTTTTAAGGGGATATACTGAAATACCCCTAAATTAATTTAAATTAACTTAGGGGATTTCTTTTGTTAAACCTTAATTAATACTATTTAATATTAAAGTATTGTATGGAATTATGAATATTAATATTATGTGGAATTATGGAAATTAAGGGGATTTCTTCTATTTAACCCTAAAGAATACTATTAAGTATTAAATTATTATATTATTATATAGTATTATGAATTTAATAAGATTTAAAAGTCAATAAATCTTGGGAAAATTTCTAAACACTCCAAGTATATTATAAAGATTTATAAATAATTTGTACATTAATTTGAATCATAAAAGTCAAAATAAAATTATGGAAACCTTATAGCTTATTAAGCCTTGCTAGGGTTGACTTTTGAGAATGGTCAAACTAGCTCATGGAAACTATACCAGTAAAAAGGTTATGGAAAACCAAGAAGATTGATAAAAAGAATGTCAAAACGGATCATCCTAGCCAAAGTTATGATAAAATCAAGTTTAGAGCCAAAATTTTGAAAAGATGCTGATGTGGCATGTTTGATGACTCATCCGCGTGCCTTGGGATACGGCCGACACTTAGTTTTTTTATCTCCACGTTTTTCGCCAGCTTTCCAACTGATTTCGCCTTAACTTGTGACATCTATAACTCTCTCGTCTTTGAGAATTTTTTAGTGTCGTCTTTTGCATTCTCTTCTCCTTTTAACCTAGTTTTAAACCATCTATCAAGTTAAACCTAATTCGCCTCACAAAAAAAGTTATGCCGTCTCAAAGTTGCCTCCTCAGCCTGATGAACCCAGAAATCTAGATTTGTCAAGTAAACGTCTGATTTTGTGCTAGCCATAACTCTCTCTTGTTCTTGAGCCTAATCCGTTGTTCCATAGCTCATTTTAAAGCTCTTTAATTCTTCTTCAACTTCTATTTAGACATCTAAGTCTGAATCACTACCAATTGGTATAAAAAATTGTCTAAAGTTCGTCACCTGATTCAGTTCGTGAGTTTTCTGCCTAGAATTTCCAGAAACAAATGGTAAACCCGATTTTTGTCATTATCATAACTTTCTCATCCTTGTACTAAAATTCATGCACAATATCTCTTTGGAAAGATCCTTAACTCCTCTAAAACTTTCCTTTTACATTAAAGGCTGATTCTCAATAGGGTGAAAGATAAAGGCATCGAAAGTTGCCCCGAGTTCGGGAAACCCAGAAATCCGGAAATTTCAGTTGAACAGGTAAACTTCGTCCTATCATATCTTCTTCATACGTGGGCGAAAATTCTTGTTCTATAGCTCGTTTTAAAGATCTCTGATTCTTCTACAATGCTTATGAAGGAACCTCAACCTAGTTCTCGATCGTTTGGAAGATATAAGTAACTAAAGTTCCCCACTTGGTCAGCACATAAAATCATAGTTTTTCAGAGAAACGAATTTGATTCTCCTCGTTGGCGCATCTCCGGTATGATTCTGACCAAATTCCACCATCTATGATGTTCGTTTTTGCATTCCCGTTCATTCCTCTCTATCAATTTAACCAATTACGCAATACATTGAGAGAATTTGTAGGAATTCGAATCAGAAACTCGTACATACCCTAGTTCGAACAGCCCAGAATTGAAATCATCGAACACTGCATTATAGGTTATAAAATTAGTACCATTGGATTCGTCTTTTAATTTCGAATCCAATGAAACAAGAATCACCAAATTTCGTCCTGTGGATTGAGAGAATCGATCGAATCTCTGTTCGTGTCGATTTGGGGTTTTCTGAAGAACTGGGGAAAATTGGGCCGTCCGATCGTAGTTAAGTGGAACGGACGACCGAGATTAAAACGTGGGTATTATTAATATATTAAGTTTATATATTCTATAATAATACCCTATCTTGTTAGATTTATTTAACAACCTTCCCGAATGTATTTTGACTTGAAATTTTAAGTATAGATTCCTTATAAAATCTAGTTAATTTTGATGTAAATTAATATGGGTTTTGAGTTTTTAAACGTAAGTTATAATTTTTACAAGTTCCGAGTATTATGGAATTATTTGGTTAAATTAAAAAGATATTTTTATGAAATAAAAATTTTATAATGTGTCTAAAATGTTATAGTTACTATATGCTTAATTTGGGAATTTTTGGACAAGAGGAAGTAGGTTTAAAATTGTATTTCTAAGGTTTCTCATAAGTTATCTCATAACATAAGGTTTTTAATGTAACAAAAATTAAAGTATGACTTATTAATAAACTTTATAGGTTGAAAATAATATAATAAGACTAAACTAACATTTAATACAGAATGTTAAGAAATATTTTGACTATCAACTTTTGAGTGAAGTAAAAATTAAATACATATATATATATATATAAGAAATAAAATAGTAACATATGTTAAAATAAGGAATTTAATTAATCTATATTTATACTAACTATATAATGTGGAGGAATATACTTAATTGGAACTAAGGAAAATACTTTATTTTATAAAACATATATTGGATATAGATATGTGTAAAAGTTAATATAAATAATTAAATGCAATAAAACTACATAAAGAATGTCTTGAATAAATCCTAGACATAATAAAAGAAATAAAATACCTTATAGAAAATATAATATGAAGGAATTAATGAGATAAACTAAACCTCTACGTAATACTAATAAAAGAATATTATATGAGGCGGTATTAAATTATGATTATTAAACTTAAAGAGTTATCTTTGAATTTCTAAGATTTATATAAACCGTATTAAAATACATGTATAGTATTAGTCAACGACCATAATGTAAGTCTATAATTGGGTTAAGTACTTAATAAGTTAACACTTAGGAAAATTTGTAATTAGATTTCACAAAATGTAACACAAATGGATCTTATAACATAATCAATAATAAAGTAAATGAAATACTTTTATTTAAATGCGAAGTGGATTTATAAGTCTAGATTTAATCATTTCATAACATATATAGTATTGAATAATGACTTAATGTTTTAAGATAAAATCATTACAAGGATTGTGATGTAAAACTATATTAAACTATGATTAGAGAATTAATCTAGATAATAATCTTTAAGTTTCTTAGAAGTAGATAAGCCACATAAAATACCTTTATAACATTAACTACCAGTGTTTAGAATGCGAGTTTATAAATAAGTGATGTACATAATAGTTAAAGATTTACAAAAAGGTTTGTAAATAGAAATTGATACTTAAAATCATTAAACCTTTAATTAGATGAAACTAGGTTACGTAAGAGATTATATGATCTACTCTACGACACTAAAAATATTAATATGTCATTTGAATATAAGGTATGAGGATTTTTCGGGATAGATTATCTTATTATATAATTAACAATTTCACTTATGAATCAGAATTTAACTCTTAGATAAATTTTACCTTATGTTAAGTTGTAATGCTTATCCTAAAACATAATAAAGGGAATTAATTTATTAAGTTATTCCTTTGAAACTTTAGGTTTTGTAAACAATTTAAAACATATTTAAGACTTAAGTTTATTGAAGTTTAGTATAAAAGGATGGTACATAGTCTATAGAGAGAATGTGTGTAAAGATAAAACATTTAGGAAATTAAAGGTAAGTAAGGATACATAAAAGGTTATATTTAAACACCTTATTATATAGTTATGATAAAGTAAATAATATACCTTGTGGATACTAAATGTAAGAGTTCGATAAGTCTAAGCTAATTATAATATGGTTATTTCAAGATGAAAAGTAATTTAACAACTTATGACAAGATTATTAGATGGTTGTAATTAAAGGCCATTCTGAACTAAAGATAAGTTAATTGAGTTTAGTAGCTCAAATAAGTTATACTAAAATTCATCTACAACACTACGATTCCAGTATACGGGATGTAGATCTTAATTAAGTTAAGGGGAAAGACTTAGTTATAATGGATTATCTAGTAGATATTGATAAAGATACATAGTCATTACATTGTGAAATAATAGTATAGTATTCTAAGATAAACCCAGCATTGGTCATAACACGAAGTATGTCCTAAAGTAAGAATAAAGGTATCGAGCTTAGGAATTATTATTGAAATTCAAAGATTGATTATATAATATAAAGCACATTTATGATATTAAGGTCTTAAAAGTCTTGAATGTGAGGATTGTGGTTAAGTATAAATAAAGTGGATATGAGTGGACAATTAGCAAATGTTAATAAAATGCGTTCCTTGATTGTACAACCTTGGACTATAAACATTCTCAAATAACTCAAAGATTATACGTAACATTTAAGCGAGGGATTATAGGAAATTGAGACCTGGAAATAAAAGAGAGGAATTTATTTAAGTTTAACTTAGGGTACAGGTTATTGATAGTAAATTATCTTCAATGTTCATCAGAGAATTGTTTAATGTTTGCACGAGTCTGCTAGAGTTGCTACAACGTTGACCAGGTACGATTTCTCATACTCTTATGCTTTGCTAACAGGACTTAAAGGATGTTTTTGACAAACGCTAATTGTGCTAAGTGGAATTTCTAAAAAGGATATGGTTGTGTGACTAACTCAGCTTGTGTGACTAACTGAGCCTTGAATGTGAAACTCACTTGGGTATTGGTTCCTTCTATATGGTTGTTCCATTAGACATTGACTGCTTAGGGTTTACGCTTCTGCACTCTGTAGGACTGAGTGTTTTGGTATTGCTCTGGGTAGTTAGTGATCTTGTGGGAATTTGGAAAAGGTCAATTTTGGTAAATTCTTCTTTTGACTCTGGATATCGTTTCATCCATGAGCTGGTTCTTGAGGTTTCGACGTGCGCACGTTCAATGGTAACAGTGAGGGGCTGTATATCCCCTGTCCCAAAAGGGACGTGATAGACAGTGAGGGGCTGTATATCCCCTGTCCCAAAAGGGACGTTGTAGACAGTGAGGGGCTGTATATCCCCTGTCCTAAAAGGACGTACTTGGCGGTGGGGGCCATCTCTCCCAGTTGAATTATTCCACTCTTGAGTTTTTGGTTCTTGGATCTATCTTATCATTCCTAGTCCTTTGTGACTATCTGATCTTTCTACTCCTAACAGGAATTGGGTTTAACTAAGGCATGGATGTTCACTAACACATGGTGTGGTTTTGTTTCACTAACTTTACCTTTCTGTTATTCATTTTTTTATTCTTAACTTGTTATCTTGATTTGGTGATTTGTGAAATGCCTTGTTCCTCTGTGTGGTTTAAGTGATTGTTTCCTGCTATTATTTATTTAAGATTGTATTATAAGTTTGTTTTGGAGGATCGTACCAGTTCCATTCCAGGGAATGACCCACCCCTCTCGGGGTGGGCTGCTTAGTTTATCTTGCAGGTACGAGTTATTTTACAGGTGGCCACGAAGAGAACGAGTGATTGGGATGAGATTAGGTTTGGAGAGTTTATGTGTTTTATTACTGTTTTATTTCTGTTAAGTTTTCTCGAGGTTCAGGCCGTGACAATTGTAATCTTTAAGTTGTAATTGGTGAGGTTTGGTGTCGGGTGTTTGGAACCCGATGGACTGTAATCACCTTAGTATTTTAATTCCACTGAAATGCGTTAAATAGGGGCGTTACACTTAGTAGGAGTTAAAGTCCTGAGGTAATTACTAAGAGGTGAACTGAGAATTATTGATGAACTGAGTCCACAATTGGAGATGTATTGATTATGACTAGAATGGATAAAAGATAGAAAATTGGAAATGAGTGAATTATTTGATGTTTAAAAATGACGTGGGAGGTGGAACTTGATTTTCTAGGGATCAAGGGAAACCAAACATAAATTGGGGTGGAAGGATAGTTCAACACAGATGCTGATCACACCAGGGTCGAATGATTCCTGAAACTCCCTACAAGTGGTCATAATTAATCACGTTAGAATAGATGCAGTGAAATACCCCAAACCTTGGTATGTTGTGTAAATGTTAAACTATGGTGATTAAAGGCTAAAAATGCCTTAGAAACATAAATGAAACATTTAAACCATGGTAAAACACAATAAAACACTAAGACACGGTTTGAGCAAAAACATGCTCTAAGCTTGGAGTGAACTTGGCTAGGACCCAAAGAGCCTACCAAGACTTGATAATATTTAATTATGACTTTATAAGGCTAATTAAGTCCTTAGGAAACTTTGTTAGACAATGAAACTGAACAAAACACAAATAAATACCTTAAGGTCAATATGGGCTAAAATGTGCTCTAAGCTTGGGATAAAGGTGTATAAGACCTAATGGTCATACCTATGCCTTATTTATATGTTAATGAACATATTAAATCAATTACTAAAGAAAACCAAGCTTGAAAACGAGTTAAAACGCAAATGTGCTTTAAGGAGTCTTAAAGCACGTTTTGAAAAATGTCTTGTAAATGAGTTTTGAATGGCTAAATGTCCATCATTACTCTTTAATTAACATGTGTACTATATAGTATCACATTTGGGTGGCTATATCAATGGGAAATCAAAAATTTCACTTCTATGTGCCTTGTTTTGGTGAATAGTGATTTTTGTAAGCTAGTTTGTAACATATGTTACTATAAGTGAGACAATTGATTAATAAAGTCTAAAATACCCTAGGTACTATTTGGGGCGGTTTTTAAGGTGTGGTGACTCACCACCCTTGTTAGTTTACTAAGAAAAGAAAGAATGACTAAGTAAAGTACTATTTTGCTTTATAAATAAATATCTCCAAAAGCAAACTTACTTTCTCATTTCCTTCTCTTCTCTCATTTCACACGGTTTCTTCATCTCCTCCTTCCTCATTTACGACTTGCTACAGCTCCCTCTCTCTCCATCTTCATTTCCTTGCCAAATCCAACTCCATGCTCCAAATCAAATTCTAAGACCATATTTGTCTTAGTTAGGTCAAGCTCTACACTTCTACCTTTTCAAATCTTCAAGAGCTCAATTTTGGTGCCATGGAGAATCACCATTGATGGAGCTTGAGCTTGTGTCCTACCATTATTACTCTCCTTTGCTTCTAGGTAAGGAATCTCAAAGAAAAATCAAGTTTCCTCCATGTTTTGTGTGTGACCGAAAATATTCATTGATGGAGCTCCTTGTGTTGCTTTGTTCTAGCTCCATTTGAATCTTTCAAGGACTAGGTGGAGTCCTCTCTTCATAGATATTCAAACACCCTTCAAAGATTAAGGTAAACAACTACATTAATGTTTTAAAATAATGTAAACCTAGGGTTTACAATGAGATGGAGCTTAAAGCTTGAATACTCATTATGTTGTTTGTATAATGTTTAGTAGTTGGCAAGGAACCAAATGCCTTATCGGTTTTAAGAGGAAACAAGAAAGAAGTTTGAGTGGAAAAGAGGTAAATATGCTATCTTAATGTGGTTTAATGCCTTAGGAGAAATGAGCTTATAATGCTTGTTAAAAACTACCTAAAGAGCAAATGGTGAATGACTTAGTAAGGTGTTCTCAAGGAGACTAGTAAAGGAACATATGTCTTGGTGTGTGTAATTGCAGGTCAAAGGCATTACTTATGTGGGAAATTCAGTGTTTAAGATTTATGCAATTTAAGGGCCTAAGAGCCATGCATTTAAGGGCCTAAGAGCCAAGCAATTTAAGTTTATGCACTATATT
Organism: Limonium bicolor; assembly: GCA_023374045.1. NCBI lineage: Eukaryota > Viridiplantae > Streptophyta > Magnoliopsida > Caryophyllales > Plumbaginaceae > Limonium > Limonium bicolor. Next base: position 28,155,585 of record CM041782.1, read on the forward strand.
GTGATGTAGTGTAGTTAAAGGCTTAGTTGTGTGTAGGGGCATTTCTTGTAAAGATGAATGTCTTGAATGGTTAAAGGATGAAAACAATAGTTGTGTGTAAGGAATGTGTATTAAGTGATTAAGTGTTCTTGGTGTCTAAGGTGAAAACCTAAGTGTTTGGGTGTGAGAGTTTACAAGAAGCTATGGCAAAATTTAGTGATAAACAAAGGAGTTTATGTGATGAAATGAGATTTTAAGACCTAGAAGGTACTAGGAACTTGTTAAGTTAAGATGGTGGAAGAAGGTTGAATCATGATGTTCTTAGGGTTAAAGTGCCATGGGCATGTCTTGGAGGATTTAGAACTCAAATGGGTGTTTTGAACACACCAAGGAATTGTTATGTGAAGTGTTAAGTCTTGTTCAAGATTGGTAAACAAAGGAAAAGAAATGCCTAGTGAAGGTCTAAGTGAAACTTGTGGAAATTAGAAGCAATTGTACAAAGGAGGTGTGTGTGAGAAATAATGCTTTTGGAGTGGTGGTAATGTTTGTGAGACAACACCTGGTAGTGAGGGTAGTAGGCATGATGTACCACTTAGAAATCTAAGAAAAATGTTATAAGGCTGAATGTTGTAAGGAATTGAGTAACCATTTAGTGATGATTTAGGAAAGTTTAGTGCTTGTTTTAAGGTGTTTAAACATATAGGAAACATGTGGAAAGTTTATGGAATGATTAGGTAAGGTTTAAGGTTGGTTTAGGGGTTGAAAAATGATGTTTTGACAAGTTAATAAACATGGTCCGGGACCTAGCCCTTGTATAGGTACCGGACCACCCCTTAAAAAGAGCGAGAGTGAAGTTTAGAAGTGGTCCGGGTCCTTAGTCCAGGACCAAGACCCGGACCAAGGGTAAAAATAAGGCCGAGAGTACATTCTACAAGTGGTCCGGGACCTTGGGTCCGGACCAAGTCCCGGACCAGGTCAAAAGTGTGCCAAAATCTGTTTTTAAAGGCTTCTAATCATGGGGGATTGAATGGTAATGGTTTAGATGATGTTTAGGCCTTGTTTGGTGACATGTAAAGGTCTTAAAGTGTGTAAAAAATGTAGGTTGTGTGAGAATTGTGAACTTAAGATCACAAGTGTAAAATTAAATATAACGGGGATGACGGGGGGTAACTATGGGCGCATTAGACGTTAAACAAGCATGTTACTCCAATGTTATGAAAGTACATGTAATGTTATCAGTTGTTCGAGAATTGCTCGAGGAACTAAGTGGATGTGGTAAAGTGGACTCGGTGACAGGTATGGTTTCTGCAACCTGTGTCCTACCGGATTACACCGGCTTGTATGCCAATAGTTTTTCGAGTGTTTGCCACCTTGTAAGATTAAAACATGTAATGAGTTATGGTAATTCATAGTGGCGAATTTGGCCCGATACCATTTGAACCTCAAATATGTTTAAACCTTAGCTAACCAAAACTGGGAACACATGAGTGATCGGTATTCGGAGTTGACGGCCCAACCTTGGGAACGTGCTAACCACGGCATGGTGAGTTAGTTGGACATTGTTGTTGATGCAAGTGTGTGAACCCCCTTGTGTGTTAACTCGGTTATGATACCGTATGGGTGTGGATGTGGTAGGCTCCATAATGGATCTCTAACTACTTATTTATAAGTGTATATGTATAATGGGGGGTGAGGAGTCGGTTGTTCGGCCACGCGTGTGATGGACGGGAGTCGATATCATATCCGGTTCGGCTCTCTTGTGTATGTATAGGTGGTATTCCAATTGGTTTCTACTTCCCTTAGCTTATCCAAAGCTAGTTACTGACTCACGTCGGGCCACAGGGGCATACGAATGTTATTTCGGTGTGCTTGGGATTACTATATCCGACCACCTTGGGTAAAGTTAACCGTTCTATATAAACCGGACGGTAACGAGGTTGGTAACGAGCTTAACATGGGATTGGTAATAATTCTAGGCTCACTATGTATACTAACTATGGTGGAAGGTTCCTTGTGAGAACCGATTACGGTTGTTATGTATTGGTGTGTGCTATGCAAATTCCCTTGCTATGCTACGATAAGTATACATCAGGTGTTAAAATGATTGTGATGTTGTCATGTGTACGACGAAACAAAAAGGTTTTGTTTATGTTTTGTTATGTGAGGAATGAGATATGTGTAGGATATGGAGGTTGTGGATCATGGAAATGAATCCCAGTTTGTGACGAGAGGCGTTTAAGGATAACCCGATTAATGGGTACATGTCGTTCGTTAAGGAAGTAGCTCCGTTTAGAGGAGAGCCACTCTAGGGTTTAAGGAATCATTGAATGGTTGGTTAAGTGTGGATGTGTTGGTATAGGTTGAGCCCATTGAGGCGAAATGTTATGTGTTGTATGTTTATGGCTTGTATGCATGATTTAAATATAATCAACCGCATGCTAAGACGACAATTAGTTGTGCGTGGCCCGGTAGGTAGCATGTGGGGCGGGATTACCATACCAGCAAAGGTGCTGAGCCCCTTGGGGCCACCCTTTCTCTCCTTTTCTATTTCAGGTACAAGGAGCTGGAAGCCGTTCGAGAGTAGGACGGGGTAGATGTTTATTACATGGGTAGCCATTTAAATGGCGTAAGCATTGTAGGCGTAGTAAGACCGAAATTGTTATCGGCATTAGTTTGTAAATACTCGGTACGGTTGGAATGTAATAAGTATATGGGTTGTTGTTAAGGGAAGCAAATGTTACGTGTAGTTGCTCGGGAGTCTAGTCCATCAGACGATACAAAGACAGTAGTACATGTAGTAGCCTTGTTAGCCACGTGGTGGTTAACGGCAGGTAACACCATTGAAGTAAGTAATGTGATGAGTTGAGTTTCCGCTGCAATGTTGTTAAGAGTACGGTGGTGGTTGGGGTGTTACATGCAGTTAGCATAAAAGTGGAATTGGAGTTGATTGTATTTCAATTAGAGGAAGTATTCCTCACTTGACCTCGCAAAAAGGATTTCCTTTTTATTGAGTCTCACCCATTAAGCCGAGGACCATGCGCCTTTGTCTTCGGACTAGTGACAAGGGGAGAACAGAGTGGTTTTGTATTCTATCCCATGAAGGCGAGGACGAATGTGCCTTTGTCTTACGACCGGTGACATGGGAGAATATGACAAAAGTATATGACTAATTAATCTTCCAAAGGAGCGCGCGGCAAAGGGCGTAAGTGTCCAATAGTCGGTACCTGTGGGGATATCTTGCATACTCACTCATGAAGCCGAGAGACTAGTGAGCCTTCGTTCTGACGGTGACATGGGGAGGATGCAATAAAGGGAATTTTGAGTGATATACATGCTAAGCATGTGCATGATATTTGAGTATAAGTGTATGACAGACCTAATGAGTCTGTAAGATTATATAAATAAGCATGATCTAGATGATCTATGGATGAGATAAACCGTGTATTCTAATGAGATAAGATGCATGGGAACTTTGGGGACAAGGTTCATTTAAGGGGGGTAGATTGAAATACCCCAAACCTAAATTATGATAATTAAACAAAATTTATGGTGAATAAGGCTAAAACATGCCTTAGAAACATGGTAGACAGTGTAAACCAAAGGAAACACAAGAAAACACCAAAGTCAATTTAAGCAAACACTTGCTCTAGACTTGGAGAAACCTTGATTAGGAACCAAAGGTCATTCCTAGACCTTATAACATGCTAATGAACATGTTAAATCACTTATCAAAGAAAACCAAGCTCAAAACAGGTTAAACACAAATTGTGCTTTAAGGAGTCTTAAAGCACATTTTAGAAAAAATGTCTTAGAAGGGGTTTTGAGTGGCTAGATGATCATGATTACAACTAATCAACATGTGTACTACTAGTATCACATTAGGAAGTCTAAATCAATGAGAAACCAAAAATTTCAAAAATATGTGGCACTAATGTGAATAGTGCCACATAGTGCTTAATTTAGACTTAAGTCAACTTTGTTAATTTAATGGCAACAAAGCCTATAAATATCATTACGAAAGGGGCCGGTTTGAAGGAGATGAGTCACCATGGGCTTCAGCAAAATAAGAAAAAGGAAGGAAGTAAAGTGAAAAAGAGATTTACCTATTAAAGCAAATATCTTACTTACCTCTTCTCTCTCTCCTTTTCATTTTTCCTTCCCACCGTCTTCTTCTTCTTCTCTTGCTTCGAAACCGTTAAGTTGCAGCCTCCATTCTCCCATCTTCATTTGCTCACCAAACACAAATATTGCTCCATATAAAAAAACTATGCTTAGATTATTGTTGTTGGAGCAAGACCTTCAATCCGATCCTTTCCAAATCTTCAAAAGGCTCAAGTTTGATGACACAGAAAAACTCCATTGAAGAGGGAAAATTCAGTTTTAAGAGCTTCATCTTATCTCCTGTCATTCAAGGTAAGGAAAGTGGAAGAAAAATCAAGTTTCCTTCACTTTTGTTAATTACCGAAAATTGCCTTCTCCCGAGGTTTTGTTTTACTCCTTGAACTAGCTTGTTTTAATCTCCAATGGACTAGTGGAGGTCCTCCTTGAATCATTACCAAATTCTATCTTGAGACTCCAAGGTAATCATCCACTTTAATGCCTTAAAACACTCTTTTAACCTATGAGTAAATTCTATGAGTTTAGGCATGTTGCTTAGTACTCATTAGGTTATTTTAATGTAGATTAGAAGATTGGCAAGAGAACTAAGGTCCTTGGTGAAATACCCCAAACCTTAGTGTGTTGTTTAAACATTAAAATATGGTATATTAAGACTAAAAAGAGTCTTAGAAACGTTAGTAAACAATTTAAACCATAGAAAATACAAATAAATACCTTAAGGTCAATAAAGGCTAAAATGTGCTCTAAGCTTGGGATAAGCTTGGTTAAGACCTAATAAGCTTATCAAGACTTCATTTAGGTGTTAATGAATATAATAAACCAAATACCAAAGAAAACCAAGCTTGAAAACAAGTTAAAACACATAATGTGCTTTAAGGAGTCTTAAAGCACATTTTTGAAAAATTGTCTTGTAAATGAGTTTTGAATGGCTAAATGTCCATCATTACTTTTTAATTAATATGTGTACTACTTAGTATCACATTTGGAAGTCTATATCAATGGGAAATCAAAAATTTCACATCTATGTGCCTTGTTTTTATGAATAGTAACTAAATAAGCTAGTTTATAACATATGTCATCATAAGTAATTTAATTGGTCAACTAAGACCAAAACACCCCTAAGTAACTAAAGGGGGCCGTTTTTCATGGTGTGAGTCACCACTCTTGCTAGTATTTAACAAGTAAATAAACTAATGATAAATAAAGTACTATTTACTTTACTAACTACAAATATCTTCTAAAAGCAAATACTTATCTTCATTCTCTCATTTCCCTTGCTGTCCACCGTCTTCGACCTTCCTTCTCTCATTCACGGTTGCAGCAGCTCACCACCATATACCATCTTCAATTCCTTGTAATTCCTAGCTCTCTTTGCCAAATCAAATTCTAAGACCACCATTCTCTTTGTCTCATCAAGCTCTTCAACTTCATCCTTTCAAAACTCCAAGGGCTCCATTTCGGTGCCAAGAGGAATCTCCATGGGAGGAGCTTGAGCTCATCTTTTCACATAATATTGTTCTCCTTTGCTTCTAGGTAAGGAAACTCAAAGAAAAATAACATTTCCTTCATGTTTTATGTTGTCCGAAAATCACCATTGATGGTGTCTTCACCTTGCTTGTTCTAGATTGATTCCAATCTTCAACGGGCTTGGTGGAGTCTTCTCTTGCTACCTATCCAAACTCTCTTTCCATTCCAAGGGAAAACAATCATCTTAATGTTTTAAAATAATATATGTAACTAGGGTTTACAATGAGATTAAGCTTGAAGCTTGAATACTCATTATCTTGCTTGTATATTATTTAGAAGTTGACAAGCAGTCAAACATCCTTACTGATTTTAATCAAGGAAACAAGAAAGAAGTTTGTGAGGAAAAGAGGTAAATATGCTAACTTAATATAGTTTAGTGTCTTAGGAGAAATGAGCTTATATTGTTTATTAAAACTACTTAAAGAGGCAATGGTAAATGAGTTAGTAAAATGCTCTCAAGGAGATTATCAAGGATATATGTATTGTTGGGTGTATTTGCAGGTCAAAGGCAAATATAATGTGGGAAATTCAGTGTTTAAGGTTTATGTTATTTAAGGGCCTAAGTGCCAAGCAATTTAAATTATGCACTATATGGTGATGTAGTGTAAATTTGGTGAAGTTTTGTGTACAAGAATGTTCTTGATGGATTTTAGATGTTCTTGAATGTTTAATGGTGAAAACTATGTGTTTTGGTATAATAAGATGTTAGTAGAACCCATGTCAAAAATTAGGTGATGTACAAGAAGTTATAAGTGTTTAAAGGAGTTTTGGTGAACTAGGAAGTCTTAGGAATGATTAGGAATTTTATTAGGAAAGAAACAATGTATTAAGGTGTTTTGGAGTACAATAAGGACTTAGACATTATCTTGGAAGTTTAGAATACAAATGGGTGTTTTGGAATACACCAAAGTCATTTTGGGAGTTGTGTTGAGACTTATGCAAACTTTGGTAAAACAAGGAGAAAGTATAAACTTGTAAAGGGATTTCAAGAATGACATAAGGAATTGGTTTGTAAGAAAAGATGCTTGGGAGATGATGTTAAAAGAAGTGAGGAAATATCTTGGTATAATGGTTACAATAGGCATGAAACACCATTTGGAAACCAAAGGATAAAACATAATAGGTGTTAGGGATCTTGGTAAGAATTGAATAAGTGTTTGAGGCTATAGAAAATGAGTGTTTTGGCACGTCCGAACTTCCGTCCGGACATGGACGTTCGGACATGCCCTGTTGCGTTAGAATTTCCTGAGTCTCGGCCAGTGTCCGGACTTCTGTCCGACCATTGATGTTCGGACACACCTGTCTCTTTTCTCAGATTTAGCTTCGACTTGCGTCCGAACTTCGGGAAGCTCGGACACAAGTTCGGACGCTTGAAATTTTCTTTTGATTTTCTCTCGACCAATGCCCGAACTTTGGAAACTCGGACACAAGTTCGGACATGCGTCTGGCTTCACCCTTTGAGTCTCGACTTGCGTCCGAACTTCGGAAGCTCGGACACAAGTTCGGACATGCCACTATTTTGGCAAAAATTTTTTTGTTTAAGGTTAGAAAAAGTTGTCTAAAAATGGTGATTAGTTAGTAATAATGATATGAGGTTATTTAAGACATGTTAGGAGAGTTATAATGACAATTAAAATGGTGAAAAGTTATAACAAGTGTGAAAATAAAATAAACTAGATATGTGAAGTAATAAGTTAACAACGGACTAGTACGTTAATTAATCGACGTTACTGAATGTCTATAGGATTCTCCAAAGGTGGAAACCAGTGAAGCAAGGACCAAGGTATGGTTTTCTTGCAGTCTGTTGCCTACCGGTTTACACCGGCTTGTGTGTTGTTTGTTTTTCTGTGTGTTTATGACCTTGTAAGACTTAAGTCATGTAATGAGTTTACTGTTGTTAAATATTATTGTATTGTTAAGTGTGGCTCCATTCCCTTGTGTGTCTCTAACAAGACTTAACCACTTGTATGTGATCATTTGTTGAGTTCGATGTTGAACTTCTAACAAGTGCTAACGGGGGAGTGAGGAGTCCGGTCTGTTCCGGCCACGCGTGTGAGTATGGGAGTCGATGTCATAACCGGCTCGATTCTCTTTGTATGTTATGGTTGTTTTCCAATTTGGTTTCCAACCTTCCCTTTAGCTTAACCAAGGCTATTTTACTGACTCAAGTCGGGCCATAGGGGCATACTATGTTTTGTTCGGTGTGCTTGGATCACTATATCCGAGGCACCTTGTGTTAAGTTATCCGTTCAATCTAACAGGACGGTAACGAGTTATGTAACGAGCTTAGCATGAGTTTGGCAACATTCTCTAGGCTCTCCATGGGAACTAATTGTGCTGGTTCGTTTCCTAAAAGGTTACGTTCTTGTATGTTATGTGTGATGATGTTATGCAATAATCTTGCTATGATTTATATGTTGTATGCTTAAAATGAATGCCATGTCATCATGACAATTAGTTGCGCGTATCCCGGTAGCCGATGGGCTGCGCGTTAACCATACCAGCCAAGGGTTGCTGACCCCCTCGGGGGCTCCATATTTCTCTTACTGCAGGATGAGGATCGAGGAAGCGGAATGGCTATAGATCCTAGGTTACAGGAATACTTTTGGTTATTTTTGGAGGTTGAGCCCGGGATGCGCCTGTGCTCCCGTGGCGATATATTTTTTGGTACCGTTGTAGTACAGTGACGGTCGTTGACAGTTCATAGTGACAGTTTGTGATGTACAGTTTACAGTTATGGATGTAGTTACAAACTTGGTATTATGTTTATGTATTAAGAGTTATTAGTTCTATGCTCGGGAGTCTGATCATCAGACCAGTACGCTTGTATTTATTCTGCCTTGTTGACCGCGTGGGTGGTTAACGGCGTTGTAGCACCAAACCGTTTAGTTATTGTTTAGTTGTTAATTCCGCTACGATTTAGATTATTGTTAAGTGCGTAGTAGGGGTGTTACAAAAAGTGGTATCAGAGCAAAGTATCCCTCTGATGGCTAGAATACCGAGCTTAGGAATATACCGAGTTAGGAAATCTAGCTATAGTTACGTAAGAGAACAGTTGTGGAAAGGTTAACCACTAAGTAAGTGTGGAAATACCTTATTGTCGGGAAGATGTTACAACCGTTGGACCGATAAGTGTGCAATCACACTGCTAATAAATGTTCATGTGAATTCAGATGTCAGGTAGACCACGAGGTCGAGGCCGCGGGTGCGACATTGGTGATACTGGGAACCAGGGGGAGAACCCTACGGCACAAGTCATGGCCGATGCTGTAGCGGCCACCATAGCCCAGATGGTCCCACAATTAGTAGCTGCAATTCAGCAGGGGCAACAGCCCGAAGTTCAACCACCACCGCCACCGCCACGAGAGACCAACTGGGTCAAGGCGTTGGTAGATTTGAGACCCCCGTCATTCAATGGGGAGACCGACCCTAGTAAGCTGGAGGCGTACATCTCCGAGATGGAGACCGCTTTCGAGACCTTGGATGTTCCTGCTGGTGCCAAGGTTCGACTAGCCGCTTACTACTTGAAGGGATCGGCTCAGAGTTCATGGAAGCTGTTAAGGGAGGGCAGAGTTGGTGATCCTACCTTCCACAGGAGGGAGTACACGGCCCTGCTGCGAGCCAAGTACTACCCGATCCATGTGCAAGAGGCCAAGCGCCTAGAGCTCGACAACTTGAGGCAAGGGGATAAGATGATGGTTGATGAGTACTACACCGCTTTCATCGGACTTATCCATCTGCTGCCGGATCTGGGTTACTCAGACCGGATCTTAGTGAACCGTTTCTATAACGGATTGAGCTACCGCCTACGCTACGGTATGGGGCCAAGCGGGTATACTACCTTGCAGGTAATGAACTACAGTATGAAGTGAATAAGTGTGTGCAGTGTGTTAATGTAATTGTGAGTTTGTTTAGCGGGGCATAACTAACACCCTAAATATAGGAGTGCTACCATGCCGCTGCAATTGTTGAGATCACCGTCCGTCTGAGGGACGAGGAGAGTGCGCTCAAGCGCAAGGCCATGAGCGAGGGTCAAGGCATGCAAGGGCACGGGGGAGGAAAGAAGAAGAAGCCATACCCCAGTCCCAGAAAGGACAGCAACAGGGTGGCAAGGGCCAGGCCCAGACCACCACTGCTGAAGAGCCTCTGCAGCTCACCTACGCATATGCGGCCAAGCCCTTACGCTCTTACCCACCCAAGGGTAATTAATCAAATTCCAATACCGAATTCTAGTGTGTGTTATTATTTTGTGAAGTATGTACTGAGTGTGTGACGTGTTAGCAGCTAGCACGGGCTCTGGACCGAGCAACCACTATTACTGTAAGTGGTGTAACGGAGACCACCCCGGCAAAGACTGCAAGGGTAATGATGTGCAGTGCCGATACTGCAAGAAGATGGGGCACCGCGACTACGAGTGCTGGCAGAACCCGAATAGCAGAAACTACAAGCCTAAGGGGCAATGGAAGGGTAAGGCCACCGTGACCACCGATGGCCCGAAGACGGCGAACCAGCCACCCCTAGATCAGAGGTACACAGATTCCCAGAAGGGGAAGGGGTCGGGATCCGACAAAGCCGCCCTGAATGTGGTGGACCGGTCTGAGGCACCAAGGCCCTCTACTAGACCATGTACCGCCTAAATTGTTGAATGAAATAAGTGATTGCATACCACATTTCATGCATGTGTGTTAGTGAGTTTAAGTAAACAACCATGTAAATAAACAGTTAAAGTATAATGTGAGAACACCTAATTAGGTAATTTGAAAACGTAGGAACCTTCAATATTTGCTATCCAATCCCACCCACACAAACCCTGAAGAAACCACCATCAGCATCATCGACTTTCCAATGGAGCAATGTCAGGTCATCCAACAGGTATGATACTCTTAATGGATACCTGACACCGGAAGCACAAATCCATATTATCCGACGATGCGACGAACTGGGAGCAGCACCCGGACGTTTCTACACACCCGAATACCCGAGCGGATCGAAGATGAAATTGAAGATGATGTGCATGGGTAAGGACTGGAACCCTTACACCAAGACATATCAAGAAGTGCGAGCTGAAGATGGAGCAATTGTACCAAGTATACCTGAGGAGTTCCTTGCGGTCGTTAACCACGTCGTAGGAATTGCTCAGCAAGTTGAATCAGATTCAATGCCAAGTGTTAAAGTGGATTTATGTATTGTGAACTTCTACCAGAAAGGTGGACGGTTAGGGTTACACCAAGATAATGACGACACCGAGTCTCTAAGTAAGGGAGTACCCGTGGTGTCTTGGTCCATTGGTGATACCGCAAGTGATTGTGTACGGCGAGCAGAAGCGTGCTGATCTCGCAAAGAAGTTAGTACTGAAATCAGGAGATGTGTTAATTATGGGTGGGCAGTCAAGGATGCTATATCATTGCATCAAGAAGATCAAACTGAATACCGCACCATCGGCAGTGATCAATGCCACACACATGAAACCCGGACGTTTGAATTTGACCTTCAGACAGTTTTAAAGCCTTGTGTATAATCATGTAATGTGTTAAACCAGTGTATGTTAAGGATGTTGTATGTGTTAGTTATGTCAAAGATGTAAACCACCTTGTGGTGTAAAGAGAATATTAATCAATAAAGTGGAGTTGTTTGAAGTATGTCAACCGTGTTATCACCAAATACTTATGAGTTTGCCAATGAATTAGGCTGTGCACTCGGAACGGGAGGTATACTGAGTGTCTGCAATGAGGCAGAAGCTGGCATGAGCGGCACAATCCTCACCGGTACCTTTCCAGTCAATGGCGTGGACGCTTCGATCTTGTTCGACTCCGGAGCCTCACATACATTTATTTCGCTATCTTTTGCGAAGAGGCTGGGGTTAGACGGTGATGAGATGCCAGATTTTCTAGTCACTCTCCCGTCGAAAGAGCGGATCAGGTGTACCCGCTACCACCGAGATGTTACGAATCAGAGATGAAGAGTTTCCGATCGACTTGATAGAGTTCGAGGGACTTGGTTTTGATGTGATTGTCGGGATGAACTGGTTGGAGCGGTACAAGGGCAGAATCCTGTGTGCCGAGCATCGTCTGCTTCTTCGGAGTCCGTCTGGGGTTACTATATCTTACCGCTAGAGGCCCAGGGAGCCTTCGACTCAGATCATCACCGCCATGGCTATGTATCGTGAACTACGACGAGGGAATGATGTATACTTCTGCTATGTCCAGGACATAGAGAGAGACCCAGAGTTTAGCCCAGATGTGCCGGTAGTGTCGGAGTTTCCTGATGTATTTCCTAAGGATCTGTCGGGCATGCCGCCAGCACGGGAGGTGAGTTTGAGATTGATTTGGTTCCGGGCACCGGACCAATTGCGAAGGCGCCCTATCGTATGGCTCCAGCAAAGATGACTGAGCTCAAGGAACAGCTGAGAGACCTACTCGACAAGGGGTTTATCAGCCCTAGCGTTTCACCATGGGGAGCGCCGGTCCTCTTCGTGAAGAAAAAGGACGGTAGCCTCCACCTGTGTATTGACTATCGAGAGCTGAATGCAGTTACGGTGAAGAACCGTTCCCCTTTACCACGCATCGACGACTTATTTGATCAATTGAAAGGAGCATCAGTATTCTCCAAGATAGATCTACGATCCGGATACCATCAGATTGCCATCCGTGACAGTGACATTGAGAAGACCGCATTCAGAACCAGATATGGACACTATGAGTTTACGGTTATGCCGTTTGGTTTATCCAATGCACCAGCTAAGTTCATGGACTTAATGAACCGCTTGTTCCAAGATCAGTTGGACAAGTCAGTGGTAGTCTTCATCGACGATATACTTGTGTATTCGAAATCCAAGGGTGAGCACGAAAGCCACCTGAGGAGTGTGTTGCAAACATTGAGAAAGAATCAGTTGTATGCTAAATTTTCAAAGTGTGAATTTTGGTTGAACCAAGTATCCTTTCTTGGTCATGTGATTTCTGAAGCCGGGATCGCTGTTGATCCGGCAAAGATTGATGTAGTGCGCACCTGGCCTAGGCCGAAGACAGTTACCGACATTCAGAGCTTCCTCGGTCTAGCAGGTTATTATAGGAGGTTTGTGAAGGACTTCTCCAGTGTCTCGAAGCCGATGACTTCCTTGATGAAGAAGGATGCTCCATTCGAGTGGACAGATGACTGCGAGAGTTCTTTCTAGAGTCTCAAGGATGCTCTGACATCTGCACCAGTCCTGACTTTACCAGATGGTCCAGATGGTTTTGAGGTCTATTGCGACGCATCAGGCAGAGGTATGGGTTGTGTGTTGATGCAACACGGGAAGGTCGTAGCATACGCCTCCCGACAGCTGAAGAAGCATGAAGAGAACTACCCTACCCACGACTTAGAATTGGGTGCCATTGTCTTTGAATTGAAGATATGGCGACATCATTTGTATGGGGTAAGTATGACAATTTATTCTGACCACAAGAGTTTAAAGTACTTGTTCACTCAGAAGGAGTTGAACATGAGACAAAGAAGATGAGTCGAGTTTCTAAATGACTACGACATCAATCTGCAGTATAAAGAGGGTAAGGCAAATGTGGTAGCTGACGCATTGAGTCGCCGAGCACTCTCTCCATTCGCTAGTCTCTCATACTAGCTTGGTTGAAGAGGTGCGGAGTGCTCAGATGAAGGATCAGTACATGTTGGAGATCAGGCAAAAGCTTATTGATGGCACATTTGAGGGTCAGAAGTACGACTTCGACTCCACGATGATGACCTGATTAGGCTCAATGGCCGACTGTGTATACCGAGGAGTAGCGCTGAGCTGAAGGAGCGCATACTGAGTGAATCCCACTGTTCTACGACTTCGATTCACCCCGGAGCTTCAAAAATGTATAAGGGTATGAAACGTTCCTTTTGGTGGACTGGCATGAAAAAGGATGTGAATGATTATGTGTTGAGGTGTCTCACTTGTCAGAAGGTCAAGTTTGAGCACCGACGGCCTGGTGGTATGGTGCAGCCAATGCGAGTGCCTGAGTGGAAGTTCCATGATATTTCTATGGACTTCGTAGTAGGGCTTCCGCCTACAAGGGGAGGTCTAAATATGATTTGGGTTGTTGTTGACCGACTGACCAAGGTGGCTCGATTCATACCGATGAAGGACACCTGGAAAGTGGCAAAACTTGCAGAGCTCTTTGATAGAGAGATTGTTCGGCACCATGGGGTACCGAAGACTATTGTGTCTGACAGGGATACCAGATTCCTCTCCAGGTACTGGAAATCCACATGGGAAGCGCTTGGTACCGAGCTGATGCTAAGTACAGCGTTCCACCCGCAGACAGATGGTCAGAGTGAGCGCACTATCCAGACACTTAAGGATATGTTATGTGCATGTGCACTTGATTTTCAGACCAGCTGAATTGATAATTTACATCTGATCGAGTTTAGCTACAACAACAGTTACCATGCTTCGATCAAGATGTCTCCCTTCCAGGCATTATACGGTAGACCATGCCGCACGCCATTATGCTGGGATGAGTCGAGTGAGACGGTCATTACAGGACCAGAGTATCTGGAACAAGTTCAAGCAGAAGTACGACAGATCCGGGCTAACATGAAGTCATCTCAGGATAGGCAGAAATCATACGCCGATGTGCGCAGATGTGACCTGGAATTCGCCGTGGGCGATCAGGTATTTCTAAGAGTATCCCCCATGAAGGGAGTGTTTCGTTTTGGCCAGAAAGGCAAGTTGAGCCCGAAATATGTGGGGCCATATGTTGTGACGGAGCGGATCGGCCCGGTAGCTTACAGACTTGATTTACCCACCGACCTGGGCAAGGTACATGATGTATTTCATGTGTCCCAATTGAAGAAATATATGTCTCATCTGTCTCATGTACTTCATCCTGAAAGGCTAACCTTAGAGCCGACCATGCGATCAGTGGAGACTACCGTACAGATTCTGGACACTAAGACTCGAGACACTCGCCATAAGTCTGTGAGACTAGTGAAAGTTCTCTGGTCTAACCAGGACGTTGAGGAGGCCACTTGGGAGCTGGAAGATAAGATGAAGGCGAAGTACCCGTCGTTGTTTGCTTCTTAGTATTTGTATGTATAGGGTACGGGGTGTACCCCTATTTTAAGGGGGGTAGAGCCGTTTCGGTTATATGTGTACGACATGTATCTAAATACATTGCCTATGTTATGTTGTTATGTTGTTACCTTGTTATGTTACAGACTGTTGAGTCTGAATGATGTTGTGTTGTTATGTGGTTTGGACCTTGTGTCCGGTGCTATGTAAGTATATTTTTAATGTTGTTATGGAAATATTGTTTATAGGTGTTCCCGTGTTCTAATATTTGAGATATGTGGGAAGTATGAACTTTGGGGACAAAATTCTTTTAAGGGGGGTAGATTGAAATACCCCAAACCTTAGTGTGTTGTTTAAACATTAAAATATGGTATATTAAGACTAAAAAGAGTCTTAGAAACATTAGTAAACAATTTAAACCATAGAAAATACAAATAAATACCTTAAGGTCAATAAAGGCTAAAATGTGCTCTAAGCTTGGGATAAGCTTGGTTAAGACCTAATAAGCTTATCAAGACTTCATTTAGGTGTTAATGAATATAATAAACCAAATCCAAATAAAACCAAGCTTGAAAACAAGTTAAAACACAAAATGTGCTTTAAGGAGTCTTAAAGCACATTTTTGAAAAATTGTCTTGTAAATGAGTTTTGAATGGCTAAATGTCCATCATTACTCTTTAATTAATATGTGTACTACTTAGTATCACATTTGGAAGTCTATATCAATGGGAAATCCAAAATTTCACATCTATGTGCCTTGTTTTTATGAATAGTAACTAAATAAGCTAGTTTATAACATATGTCATCATAAGTAATTTAATTGGTCAACTAAGACCAAAACACCCCTAAGTAACTAAAGGGGGCCGGTTTTCATGGTGTGAGTCACCACTCTTGCTAGTATTTAACAAGTAAATAAACTAATGATACATAAAGTACTATTTACTTTACTAACTACAAATATCTTCTAAAAGCAAATACTTATCTTCATTCTCTCATTTCCCTTGCTGTCCACCGTCTTCGACCTTCCTTCTTTCTCTCATTCACGGTTGCAGCAGCTCACCACCATATACCATCTTCAATTCCTTGTAATTCCTAGCTCTCTTTGCCAAATCAAATTCTAAGACCACCATTCTCTTTGTCTCATCAAGCTCTTCAACTTCATCCTTTCAAAACTCCAAGGGCTCCATTTCGGTGCCAAGAGGAATCTCCATGGGAGGAGCTTGAGCTCATCTTTTCACATATTATTGTTCTCCTTTGCTTCTAGGTAAGGAAACTCAAAGAAAAATAACATTTCCTTCATGTTTTTATGTTGTCCGAAAATCACCATTGATGGTGTCTTCACCTTGCTTGTTCTAGCTTGATTCCAATCTTCAAAGGGCTTGGTGGAGTCTTCTCTTGCTACCTATCCAAACTCTCTTTCCATTCCAAGGTAAAACAATCATCTTAATGTTTTAAAATAATATATGTAACTAGGGTTTACAATGAGATTAAGCTTGAAGCTTGAATACTCATTATCTTGCTTGTATATTATTTAGAAGTTGACAAGCAATCAAACATCCTTACTGTTTAATCAAGGAAACAAGAAAGAAGTTTGTGAGGAAAAGAGGTAAATATGCTAACCTAATATAGTTTAGTGTCTTAGGAGAAATGAGCTTATATTGTTTATATAAACTACTTAAAGAGCCAATGGTAAATGAGTTAGTAAAATGCTCTCAAGGAGATTATCAAGGATATATGTATTGTTGGGTGTATTTGCTGGTCAAAGGTAAATATAATGTGGGAAATTCAGTGTTTAAATTTATTTTATTTAAGGGCCTAAGTGCCAAGCAATTTAAATTATGCACTATATGGTGATGTAGTGTAAATTTGGTGAAGTTTTGTGTACAAGAATGTTCTTGATGGATTTTAGATGTTCTTGAATGTTTAATGGTGAAAACTATGTGTTTTGGTATAATAAGATGTTAGTAGAACCCATGTCAAAAATTAGGTGATGTACAAGAAGTTATAAGTGTTTAAAGGAGTTTTGGTGAACTAGGAAGTCTTAGGAATGATTAGGAATTTTATTAGGAAAGAAACAATGTATTAAGGTGTTTTGGAGTACAATAAGGACATAGACATTATCTTGGAAGTTTTAGAATACAAATGGGTGTTTTGGAATACACCAAAGTCATTTTGGGAGTTGTGTTGAGACTTATGCAAACTTTGGTAAAACAAGGAGAAAGTATAAACTTGTAAAGGGATTTCAAGAATGACATAAGGAATTGGTTTGTAAGAAAAGATGCTTGGGAGATGATGTTAAAAGAAGTGAGGAAATATCTTGGTATAATGGTTACAATAGGCATGAAACACCATTTGGAAACCAAAGGATAAAACATAATAGGTGTTAGGGATCTTGGTAAGAATTGAATAAGTGTTTGAGGCTATAGAAAATGAGTGTTTTGGCACGTCCGAACTTCCGTCCGGACATGGACGTTCGGACATGCCCTGTTGCGTTAGAATTTCCTGAGTCTCGGCCAGTGTCCGGACTTCTGTCCGACCATTGATGTTCGGACACACCCGTCTCTTTTCTCAGATTTAGCTTCGACTTGCGTCCGAACTTCGGGAAGCTCGGACACAAGTTCGGACGCTTGAAATTTTCTTTTGATTTTCTCTCGACCAATGTCCGAACTTTGGAAACTCAGACACAAGTTCGGACATGCGTCTGGCTTCACCCTTTGAGTCTCGACTTGCGTCCGAACTTCGGAAGCTCGGACACAAGTTCGGACATGCCACTATTTTGGCAAAAAAAATTTGTTTAAGGTTAGAAAAAGTTGTCTAAAAATGGTGATTAGTTAGTAATGATGATATGAGGTTATTTAAGACATGTTAGGAGAGTTATAATGACAATTAAAATGGTGAAAAGTTATAACAAGTGTGAAAATAAAATAAACTAGATATGTGAAGTAATAAGTTAACAACGGACTAGTATGTAAATTAATCGACGTTACTGAATGTCTATAGGATTCTCCAAAGGTGGAAACCAGTCGAAGCAAGGACCAAGGTATGGTTTTCTTACAGTCTGTTGCCTACCGGTTTACACCGGCTTGTGTGTTGTTTGTTTTTCTGTGTATTTATGACCTTGTAAGACTTAAGTCATGTAATGAGTTTACTGTTGTTAAATATTATTGTATTGTTAAGTGTGACTCCATTCCCTTGTGTGTGTCTAACAAGACTTAACCACTTGTATGTGATTGTTTGTTGAGTTCAATGTTGAACTTCTAACAAATGCTAACGGGGGAGTGAGGAGTCCGGTCTGTTCCGGCCACGCGTGTGAGTATGGGAGTCGATGTCATAACCGGTTCAATTCTTTTGTATGTTATGGTTGTTTTCCAATTTGGTTTCCAACCTTCCCTTTAGCTTAACCAAGGCTATTTTACTGACTCACGTCGGGCCATAGGGGCATACTATGTTTTGTTCGGTGTGCTTGGATCACTATATCCGAGGCACCTTGTGTTAAGTTATCCGTTCAATCTAACAGGACGGTAACGAGCTTAGCATGAGTTTGGCAATATTCTCTAGGCTCTCCATGGGAACTAATTGTGCTGGTTCGTTTCCTAAAAGGTTACGTTCTTGTATGTTATGTGTGATGTTATGCAATAATCTTGCTATGATTTATATGTTTTATGCTTAAAATGAATGCCATGTCATCATGACAATTAGTTGCGCGTATCCCGGTAGCCGATGGGCTGCGCGTTAACCATACCAGCCAAGGGTTGCTGACCCCCTCGGGGGCTCCATATTTCTCTTACTGCAGGATGAGGATCGAGGAAGCGGAATGGCTATAGATCCTAGGTTACAGGAATACTTTTGGTTATTTTTGGAGGTTGAGCCCGGGATGCGCCTTTGCTCCCGTGGCGATATATTTTTTGGTACCGTTGTAGTAGAGTGACGGTCGTTGACAGTTCATAGTGACAGTTTGTGATGTACAGTTTACAGTTATGGATGTAGTTACAAACTCGGTATTATGTTTATGTATTAAGAGTTATTAGTTCTATGCTCGGGAGTCTGATCATCAGACCGGTACGCTTGTATTTATTCTGCCTTGTTGACCATGTGGGTGGTTAACGGCGTTGTAGCACCGAACCGTTTAGTTATTGTTTAGTTATTAATTCCGTTGTGATTTCGATTATTGTTAAGTGCATAGTAGGGTGTTACTTGGCCGAGAATCAATCAAGAAAACCAAGGGGGAAAGTGAGAGAAGCTTGAGAAAAACAAGGTAAATTACTTACCTTAAGGTGGTTTAGTGCTTTAAGGGATGGGATTTAGATAGATACCAAATGTAGCTTGGATCTTACATTATATAATGGGTTATATAACCTAAGAAAAAGAATTTTAACAAGCTTGCAAACTTGTGACTAAGGAGCCAATGGAAAATGAGTTAGTAAGATAAGCATAAGATGGATTATAAGAGCATTGTAATTGCTATGAGATGGAGTGTTGTGTAATTGCAGGTTGAAAGCTTTAAATGTGGGAAATTCACTGTTTAAATTCATGTCATTTAAGGGCCTAAGAGCCATGTCATTTTTGGGCCTAAGAGCCATGTCATTTAAGAGCCTTAGTGCTATGCAATTTAAGATTTTTGCACTATATTGAGTTTGTTAAGAATGGTTTAAATTGGGTGAGTGATGTCACGAGAAAAGGGTTTGATGAGTGTGACGTGATTGAATGAGAAAAACTATGATTTTGGGTATAATAACATAGTAGGGAAGCGATGTCAAAATTTGGTTGAGAAACTAGGTGTTAAAAGTGTTTTAAGAAGATATTAGGACCTAGAAAGTACTAGGAATCATTTAAGAAGATTTTGGTATAAATGACTAAGCTAAGGTGTTTTGGGAGGATTAGAATGACCTAGAGTTATCTAGGAGGAATTAGAGGTTGGGTGGATGTATTAAACACACCAAGATCATGGTATGAGGAATGTTAAGACTTGAGAAAAAAATCTGTAGGAAAGGATGTGTAGTGTCTTGTGGTGATTAGGTATGAACTAGTGTGCATAATCTTGATGGTAATGAGTGGACTTGGGTGATGGAGGTGAAAACTATAAGAGAATTTAGTAGCTTGTCAAGGGAATGACAAGGAATGAATAAGAGTGTATAACCATGTTAATGTTGAGTAAATTGAGTAAAGGAGGTGGAACTGTTTAAGAGGAATTTAGAATGGTCAAGTTGAAGGTGTAAAGGTGTGTATAAGGCTAAGTGATTGTGTAGTTGGGTGAGGAATAATGTTAAAGTATTAAGAGGATGGCTAGAAATGCATAAGTAAGTACAAGTTTAGGAATGATGAGTAGTAAGTGTAAAGGAGAAAAAGTTGTGCATGGAGATGCAATATGACCTTGAGAACTTTGAGAAGTTTGAGTTAAGGAAATGAGGAAGATTGATAAAGCTTGAGAAGTAGTCAAAATGGTTGAGAGGAAACACTTTGGTTAGTTGAGATTTTAGGCAAAGTTCATATGTTGGAAGTGTAAGAAACTAAGATTATGTGTTAAGGATTAAGTAAGAATTTGAGTAAATGGTTAAGGAGTTTGATTGTGGGTGGATTAAAGAGTTTTGTGGATGATTTAAGAGTGTATTAAAGTGCCAAAATGATGTTAGAACATACTAGGACACTTATGGAAAGGCTTGGAGTGAAATAAGCACTTAGAAACAAGGGTCTGACTTCGACCTACCTTAGGACCGACCTTGGCAAGTTCGGTCGGGCTAGAATTACCCATCAGGAAGCTTTCTGACATTAACCTCCCTTAGGACCGACCTTGGCAAGGTCGGTCGGGCTAGAATTTTCAAACGGGAATGTCTTCTGACTTGGACCGACCTTAGGACCGACCTTGGCAAGGTCGGTCTGGTTGAAATTTTCAAACAGGGAAGTGCACTGGTTTTGACCGACCTTGGGACCTCCCTTGCAAGGTCGGCCGGCCTTATAAAAAAGAAAGTGTGGCAATAGTAGTCCACCATTAGGAGGGTAATGGTGATTAGAAAGATAAGCATATAAGGACTTAAGAGATTTAGTTAAGAAAAAATGATTTAAGTGTTTAAGGTTAAAATTACAAGGACTTTGTGGTTATTAGTTGGGGATCATTAGTAGCTAAGTAAGTTAGGTTGATTCGAAGTAATTAACAACCCAATTTGGATGAATGTTTTAGGACTTGAGAATTGGGACTCCGAAGGAGATTAGGCAACTGAAACGACCGGTGGTGAACGGTATGGTTTTCTTGTAGCCTGCTTGCTAACGAGGTGTCCCTCAGCTTGTGTGCTATTTGTTTATGTGTTCCAACTAAAGATAAAGTATGCAACCGGTATATTGTGTTCTGGTGTGTTTTGCATTATACTAACATGCTTGACCTTGAGATGAGTTACTAACTAAGTTTAGTGAACAATGGAATGAGATAAGAATACACTCCCTAATTGTTGGTTGGTTAATACTCGAACAAGGTTTAACTAACACTGAAATACCCCAAACCTAGTTATGTTGTTTAAACACCTAAATATGTGTATTAAGACTAAAAAGAGTCTTAGAAACATTAGTAAACAATTTCAACCATAAAGAACACAATTAAATACCTTAAGGTCAATAAGGGCTAAAATGTGCTCTAAGCTTGGGTAAGACCTAATGAACTTACAAGACCTCATTTATATACTAATGAACATATTAAATCAATTACCAAAGAAAACCAAGCTTGAAAACAAGTTTAAACACAATGTGCTTTAAGGAGTCTTAAAGCACATTTTTGAAAAATTGTCTTGTAAATGAGTTTTGAGTGGCTAGATGTCCATCATTACTCTTAAATATATATGTGTACTATATAATATCACATTTGGATGTCTATATCAATAGGAAATCAAAAATTTCACTTCTATGTGCCTTGTTTTCATGAATAGTGATTTTAATAAGCTATTTTGTAACATATGTTGTATTAAGTAATTAAA
This sequence comes from Limonium bicolor, assembly GCA_023374045.1. NCBI lineage: Eukaryota > Viridiplantae > Streptophyta > Magnoliopsida > Caryophyllales > Plumbaginaceae > Limonium > Limonium bicolor. The sequence continues at coordinate 28,177,215 of CM041782.1, forward strand.
TGTTCAACAAAGACAAAAATACCCTCATATTACTATTGGGGGCCGGTTTTTAAGGGTGGTGACTCACCACTCTTGTTAGCTCATTAGTTAAATAAAGATGACAAGTTAAGTACTATTTACTTTACTTTATTAACAAATATCTTCAAAAGCAACTTACCTTCTCATTTCTTCCTCCATTTCACACGGTTCCAAACTCCATCTCCTTCCTTCTTGCTGCTATCTCACGATAATACTCACCACCACCATTAAACTCAAGCTTTGACCTCTTGTAAAATCTAGCTCACTTGTCCAAATCAAAAACAAACACCACCAATCTCTTCCTCTCATCAAGCTCTTCATTTCTATCTTCTTAAAATTCCAAGACCACCATTTCGGTGCCATGGAGTTCCACCATTGAAGGAGCTTGAGCTTGTATTTCTACATATTATTACTCTCCTTTGCTTCTAGGTAAGGAATCTCAAATAAAAACTTCATTACCTTCATGTTTTTGTTGTGACCGAAAATACCCATTGAAGGTGCTCTTTATATGGCTTTGTTTTAGCTTCATTCCAACCTTTCATGGACTAGGTGGAGTCCTCTCTTCATAGATATTCAAACTCTCTTCAAAGACCAAGGTAAAACAACTACATTAATGTTTTTGAAACAATGTAAAATTAGGGTTTACAATGAGATGAAGCTTAAAGCTTGAATACTCATTATGATGTTTGTATGTTGTTTAGAACTTGACAAGGAATCAAATACCTTACCGGTTTTATAAGGAAACAAGAAAGAAGTTGTTTGGAAAAGAGGTAAATATACTAACCTAATGTTGTTTTAATGCCTTAGGAGAAATGAGCTTATAATGCTTGTTAAAACTACCTAAAGAGCAAAAGGTGAATGACTTAGTAAATGTTCTCAAGGAGACTAGTAAAAGAACATATGTCTTGTTGTATGTATTTGCAGGTCAAAGGCATATATTGTAACACCCCAACCGCTAATCCGTCCATTATCCTCTAATCAATCCCGTACTTACCCTTCTCGCAGCGGAATACTTACCTACTCCCGGCGGGTGATACAACGCCGTTAACCCTCCAAGGTTAACAAGGCTACTACTACTTACCGTTTCGGTCTGATGATTAGAATGAAATACATACATACTGCTTACTTTACAGTACTAAATACTTAGTTTACATTTGATTACCGAGTATACCGAATTATCTGAATTACATTCCAATACTACCTCCCAAAATGAGGAGTTTATACAACTACTCCTTTCTTCCCAATCAAGCATCTAATAACCCAAAAAGGTGTACCACATGGTACACCGGCTACCCAAAAGCTCTAGCCGTGTACAACTCGGTACACTATTCAATTCTACTACTACTCCAAAAAGAATTACATCTCGTCCTTACTCTACCTTCACGCCTCGCGGGTACCTGTGGAGTAAAAACATTCCCCCGAGGGGGTCAGCTTACGCTGAACATGATCACCGCATACCCCGCGTACTAGCGAGGGTACGCCAACTAATTGGTCGTATACATGCGGTTCGTTTCATACATACATACATGCTTCATACAATACAATACATTCATTTTACCAAGCATACATACATACCATGCATATGAGGAATACAATACAAGTCATTCATTCATACTTACCATACTCACCGCATCACGGAGATACAATTCTCCAATACATACAAGGTCTTGTTAGCCTTATTACACACCCGGGTTAATCGGGTGTTCGATTCTTTTACTCCGGTCAATGACTTACAATAGTCAGACCAATGCAAATACAACACTTACTTTTTACATACTTTACTTCCAGTTAAGTCGGTATGACCTCCGGGCAGGGAGTACTATCTCCCACCACCGGGCTTTGAGATGGCACACTAATCCAGGATGCTACCCATACAAAGGGAATTAGTCCAAGGAAAAGATCATAGCCAGGATTCGGTTCCAACCTCTTGTGGTTCCTTATCCTCACGCGTGGCCGAAACTATATCGGGCTTCTACTCATTCCATTACTCATTACTCATGTCAGGAGTTAGATTGTTAGGAATTAGTAGAAGTCCATACTTACTTTCCATACATACTTACAATACACATGTACTCATACTTGCACATACACTTCATTCTCATACATACATTTCATGAATTATACAACTATTCGTTCGAGAAGAATACAACAAGAACAATATAGTTCAAACACATTTATGTGCAATATAAATCCGATTCATGCATTTATCTTGTTGGTGATCACATAAGCACACAAATCGGGGTAACCAAGTTAGGATACAGGGCATGAGGAATCATACCGTTCACCGTCGTTTACGTTCTACCGGGTCCTTTGATGATCAACTATTGAATTCCTATACATACATGGAGTATTATGATCAATGATCTATTATTGATCTAACTTGCTCCTACATTGGCACTTACAATGTATACTTATTACTTCATTACTTTCTTACTTGGTTATTAAACCATTCCTTTCTCACTACTCTTATTTTTACTTTCTTACCTTTACTATTTCATTTGTTATGTACTACTACATGTACATGCATATGTGTATATAGGCATATATATGTATATATACATGTCCATATGATTGCTATAATCATATTAAAAATACTCTCTTTTTTTTTTTTTTTTTTTTTTGAAGACTCGACCGGACTTGCAAGTCCGGTCGCAAGTCCGGTCCAAGTCAGTAGCTATCTGCACCGAAAATTCCTGGCCCGACCGGACTTGCATGTCCGGTCGCAAGTCCGGTCGATTCCATAGCTTACATTACGAAAATTTTCCTGGCCGACCGGACTTGCATGTCCGGTCGCAAGTCCGGTCCATTCCAGTAGGTTTCATTACGGAAATTTTTCTGGCCGACCGGACTTGCATGTCCGGCCGCAAGTCCGGTCGATTCCAGTAAGTTACAGGCGGGAGAATTTTTCTGTCCGACCGGACTTGCATGTCCGGTCGCAAGTCCGGTCCATTCCAGTAGGTTTCATTACGGAAATTTTTCTGGCCGACCGGACTTGCATGTCCGGCCGCAAGTCCGGTCGATTCCAGTAAGTTACAGGCGGGAGAATTTTTCTGTCCGACCGGACTTGCAAGTCCGGTCGCAAGTCCGGTCGACTCCAGAAGCTTTCCCCGCCTTTGTAAACCTGGGCCCGACCGACCTTGCAAGTCCGGTCGCAGGTCCGGTCGGCCCCAGTACTGCAGTTTTAAAATTTGTTTTCAATTGCATTCTTTACCCATTGCTTCTCCAATCTTTGCCAATATTTCCCCACATGATTTAGCACTATTTAGGCACTCTAAATCACCTTAGTCCACCCACCATACTTGTTACCCCATTCCTACACAATCTACACACAATTCTCCTCATCTCTATTCAACACTTACATTATTTTCCTTTACCCTAATGCTACAGATTTTAGTTCTCCTCCTTATGCTACAGATTTTCCTCTCAACTCTTATACTCCAATACTCCCTCAACTAATGCTATTCCTAGCATCCAAATACATTACTCACATCCTAGTTCCATTCTCTTAACTTACTTCTTTCAAAATCTGTTACAACTACTAGACCACCCATTTCTACACTCTTCAAAATCTGTTACAAATGTGCCTAAGTCCTCAAATTCCTAAATGAATTTTGGCATAGCCTCCCCTATATTTCTAACATTCTCCACACATTATTTCAGCTCACGAATACTCATTCTCTCAACCTGTTACACAATACATCATTCTCACAATTCCAACACTACCACAACAACATAAAATCCTGCACACATACACACTTACTACCCAATGTTTTCCCAAGCTTTTAAAGCTCATTTAAAAACTTCAAAACTGTTACAATATCATTCTTCATTGTACTACAATACACTTGCTACTCATTACTCAATTCATTACTCATTTTATTACTCCAAAAACTGTTACATTACAATACACAAACTAACACAAGGTAAGAGTATTTACCTTGTCTTGTTAGGTTACTTTCTTTCTTTTCCTCTTCCTTCCTTCTCCTTTGTTCTCGGTCCCAATGAGTCTCAAACCCACACAAGTGCTACAGCACATACACATACACAATACCATTTAGCATCAATTTTTATACTAACCCTAGAATTCAAGTGTTAGGGTTTAGGAAAGAGTGTTACCTTCCAATGGGTAGATTAAGTTCTTGACTAATGAAGGAACAAGATTCCTAGCCCACAAAAGTAGCCAAAACCGGCTGGAGCAAGGGAGAGCCAAGAGTTCAAAAACTGAAATTCTTAAAATGCCAATGAGAGCTAGAAACAATGAATTTTCGGAATTCTTTTTTTTACCTCAAGATAATAAGGAGGTGAAGGTGCTTCTAATGGTGGCTTCAAATCTCCAAATGGTGACTACCCTCAAAACGAAAATAGAGCTTTTGAGTTTGAGAGGATGAAAATCTTCTTCCTTCAAGGGGATTCCAATGGTTGTTTTGATTTGTTGAGTTTGGAGAAGGTGGGTTGTGTTCAAAGAGAGGAGAGAAGATTGGAGTTGAGTGAGCTCTCTTCTTTCCATGAAAATCGCAAGGTAGAAGAAGAAGAAAAGAGAGAATAGAGAGGAGTGGGACACGTGAGAGGAAGAGGGAAGGAGGAGAGAGAGTAAATTTTTGCTTTTTATTTACTTTGTTTGTCTTTTAGTGTATTAGGGGCTATTAAAGAAATGAGAGAGGGAGGGAGAATCGGTCCCTATTCCCCCACACACAGATTTTACTTACTTTATTTGCAAAGTGGACACATTAAGTTCCTTTATTTGCATTCTCGCCCCACAACTTACCGGTTGTTACGGTTTTCACCAACCGGTACCCGTTTTCCGGAATTTTCTCATTTAATTAATTTTATTGGCTCTAAAGCTTCACTAATATTTATTAGTGACTATTTAGTTGACCAAAATTATTACGAGTCTATTTGACCCGCTTAAAGTCACGTTTTCCCGGTTTCCTCGGGAAACGCGCTTTAAGGTTCTTTTATGCTTTAAACCCATTTTAAAGGTCCGTTTTCTTTGGGATTTGTTCCCTCGTATTTATTTAAGTGTAATTAAGCCCTAAAAATATAATTAGCCTAATTAATCACTGTTTTTAATTACGGGGTATTTCAATCTACCCCCCTTAAGAAACTTTGCCCTCAAAGTTGCTCAAGGTTACAATTTACCATTTCTACTCATTTGGCAATCAATTGCCCCAATGCATTCTACTACCACCTTACAAGGTGTTCACAATTCTTACACTACCAGCATACACAATTCAGATACCATACAACATACTCAGTTCAAATACCATACACCATACTCAATTCATACACAATACTTCATTCAATTCACACATTCCACAATACGTTCACAATACACTTCACAATGTCATTCGTGTCATATACCGTACAACACAAATGCATTACTCATTACATACATACCATACGCATATCATACTCACTGTATTACATACCGAGTACTACCAGCACTACTTTGTGCCAATAAATCCAATTAGCACTACATGTGCCAACCAAAATACAATTACAATACATACATACTACGCAATGCTAGCCCGAAGCAATGCAAAAGCAAAAAGGCTCTACCCCCCTTAAAAGGGGTACGCCCCGTACCCTCCGTGCTATACGGATACTAGACAACTAGTCTACAAATAAATTCGGGTACTTCGCCTTCATGGCGTCCTCTAATTCCCAAGTCGCTTCCTCGACGTCGTGGTTAGACCACAAGACCTTCACCATTCGTACAGATTTATGGCGAGTGTCTCTTGTCTTGGTATCAGGATTCGCAGTGGAGTCTCGACATATCTCATGGTCGGCTCTAGGGATAGATGTTCGGGTTCTAATACATGAGAGGGATCGGCTATGTATTTCTTGAGTTGTGATACATGAAAGACATCATGAACACGCCCCAATTCTTCAGGCAATGCTAGCCTATAAGCTACGGCTCCAACCCTCTCGGTAATGGCATACGGGCCTACAAATTTCGGGCTCAGTTTGCCCTTCTGGCCAAATCGGAAGACACCCTTCATAGGTGAGACACGCAGGAACACTTGGTCGCCCACGGCGAACTCAAGGTCGCGTCGTCGCACATCCGCATAGGATTTCTGTCTATCTTGGGCTGCCTTCAATTGGCTGGATTTGTTGTACTTCAGCTTGTACTTGTTCTAAATACTCCGGTCCTATGATGACCGCTTCGCTTGACTCATCCCAACACAACGGGGTACGGCAGGGTCTACCATACAAAGCTTGGAATGGCGACATCTTAATCGAAGCATGGTAGCTATTGTTATACGAAAACTCGATAAGATGAAGCTTCTCTATCCAGCTCTCCTGGAAGTCTAAGGCACATGCCCTTAGCATATCCTCTAGTTTTGGATGGTCCTTTCAGTTTGACCGTCGGTCTGTGGATGGAAGGCGGTGCTCAGCTTCAACTCAGTACCCAGCGCTTCCCGTGTCGCTCTCCAGTATCTCGAAAGAAATCTGGTATCGCGGTCAGATACAATGGTTTTTGGGACTCCGTGGTGTCGGATGATCTCCTTGTCAAATAGCTCTGCGAGCTTCGCCACCTTCCAGGTGTCCTTCATCGGTATGAATCGGGCAACCTTGGTGAGGCGATCGACTATTACCCAGATCATGTTGAGTCCTCCCCTAGCAGGTGGGAGTCCAACAACAAAATCCATGGAGATATCATGGAATTTCCACTCCGGAATGGGCATGGATTGCACCATTCCTCCCGGTCTTCGGTGCTCAAACTTCACCTTCTGGCATGTGAGACACCTCAGAACATACTCAGTCACGTCTGATTTCATTCCTGACCACCAGAAGTACCTCTTCATGTCTTTGTACATTTTAGAGGCTCCCGGATGGACATGCAATGTCGAACAATGTGACTCACGCAGAATGCGATCCCTTAGCTCAGCATTGCTTCGGGGGACGCATAATCTGCCATTCAAACGGATCAGACCATCTTCGTGCAGTTTGAAGTCGTACTTTCGGCGCTGCGAAGGTACCGTCTGTAATTTTCTGTCTGATCTCTGTGAAGTAAGGGTCGCTCAACTGAGCGTCTCGCACCTCGTCAACCAAGCTAGAAGAAAGCGAGTAGCGAATGGAGCGAGTGTGCTCGACGACTCAGGGCGTCGGCTACTACGTTTGCCTTCCCTTCTTTATACGGAGGTTGATGTCGTAATCCGAGAGGAACTCCATCCACCTCCTCTGCCTTAGGTTCAATTCTTTCTGGGTAAATACGTACTGTAGACTTTTGTGGTCGGAATAGATGGTGATGCTTACCCCATAGAGATAG
>CM041782.1:29985005-30387731 GCA_023374045.1 Limonium bicolor
AACTGGGTCCCTTAACTTCAACTAGTCCTTGTGATCTCTAGCTTTCGTTTGATTTATACTGCTGACCGTAGACGGAGTCGACTACTTCCCGTGCTTCGGACTCTACTGGAGTACATATATGGGGTATCATACTGATACATTACTACTTACCCAACTAACCTATAAGTAGGTCTGTCAGGTCCACATGCTCCTATCGGAGTGCGGTCGTCCCACACACAGTTGGTACACTTGTAGTGTCCGTCCCACGCCTAGGTGAAGTATTCTGTTGTCAACTCCCTTATATTGTCCCGTGACAATATTCATTCCTGCTTCCCGAACTTAATCGAGGGAAGTTTATCCATGTTGTATCCTTGTCAATTGCTCTTGGTTTCACTGGTTTGGTTTAAAAAGGTTGGAAAGAAGTGTTGGTTTGAAGAAAATCTGGTTTGAAAAGAAAAGGGTTGTGAAAATTAGGTTTGAAAGAAAAATTTCCATGGTTTCACAACATCTTCTTGCCTTAGCCAAGTCTAGCTTCTTGCTGACTGGTGTGTTTCCAATTGCAGAGGTTAGGCTAACAGCCCTTCCACTATTATGACATCACATTTAACTCCATGTACTTTTCCAAGTACTGTAGTGGTTATTTTCCCGAACAGCCCTGTTATAGCAGCACTTGCTATGGCAAGTGCGCCATGCTAACTGGCTATCGGTTTGACACTACCGATTGTGGTATTGTTTCACCCATATTGTCATCAGTGGCCTTGTTGGCCCCACTGATCTTACTGCCTTGATAATACTCTCTAGGACTTCTCGCTGTTTCCATGACGATCATTCACTAGGGTGTTTCCCATTCTGGGAGACCCCTTTCTCATAGTATTGTATTCACTTTGCAGTCCGTTCCACGTATTTGGGCACTACCTTGTAGTTCCTTGTCGGTTGGTATACCGTTGGTGCATTATTCATTAATTGTGGTTCCGTAGACTCTTGTCTCGGGTTCCATTAATCCACTTCTTGCTTGTTGCACGGTTGGTGCGTTGCAAGCTGGTTTCGACTGCTGCTCGGCATGTCGACCCAGGTTGCCGGAAATTCTATTCCTCTTTACACAAAATCCTTCATTTGTCGCTATAGAATGCGGTTTACATTATTCAGATGGAGACCGTCTCCGGGATTCCCAGTTTCCGGGACCTACCGTATGACAGGTTCTCCGTACCCTAAGGGTATTTAATAACAGCCAGATCGGGTATTCCCGAGTAAGAGAGGACTTCCATCTCTCTGGCGTTCTTTCCCAAGTTATCAAACAGGGATTGTGGAGGGTGGGATGGATATTGTAGGTTTCCAGTAGTCACTGGTAGTTCCTAACTAGCGTATCTCTCACGCTATCACTCAACCCTTAACCCAAAGTACTTAAATCCTAACTCGGTATTTCCTAAGCTCGGTAATTCAGTCATCAGAGCGATACTTCGCTCTGATACCACTTTTTGTAACACCCCATCCAACAACCAACACATAATAACATTCTGCAGCGCAACCAACTATCACATTACTTTCCAATGGTGTTACACGCCGTTAACCACCTACGTGGCTAACAAGGCTAACATACATACATTTGTATCGGTCTGATGGACTAGATTCCCGAGCAACTACAATACAATCCTCCATCTTCAACATTTATTATATACATACACTCCCCTGTACCGAGTATTTACAACACTACTGCCGATAACAATTTCGGTCTTACTACGCCTATCATATTATGCCATTTAAAAGGCTACCCATGTATAACATCTGCCCCGTCCTACTCTCGAACGGCTTCCAGCACTTCGTACCTGAAATAGGAAAAGAAGAGAAAGGGTGGCCCCAAGGGGCTCAGCACCTTTGCTGGTATGGTAATCCCGCAGCCCGCATGCTACCGGGCCACGCACACTAATTGTCGTCTTGCATGCAGTTGATTATTCAAATCATGCATACAAACCATACCACACACACATAATATTTCGCCTCAATGGGCTCAATCTATAACCCAAACATCCACACTTAACCAACCATCCAATGATTCCTTAAACCCTAGAGTGGCTCTCCTCCAAAACGGAGCTACTTCCTTAACAGACGACATGTACCCATTAATCGGGTTATCCTTAAACGCCTCTTGTCACAACTGGGATTCATTTCCATGATCCATACATTCCATATCCTACAACATATCTCATTCCACACATAACAAAACATAACAAACCTTTCTTGCTTCGATGTACACATGACAACGTTGCATTCATTTAAAACACCCAATATATATATATATATCAAAGCATAGCAAGGGAATTTGCATAGCACTATAACATTACATACACCATAAAATCGGTTCTCACAAGGAACCTTCCACCATAGTTAGTATACCAGTGAGCCTAGAGATTTTACCAATCCCATGTTAAGCTCGTTACCATCCTCGTTACCGTCCGGTTATATAGAACGGTTAACTTATACCCAAGGTGTGTCGGATATAGTAATCCCAAGCACACCGAAATAACATACGCATGCCCCTGTGGCCCGACGTGAGTCAGTAACTAGCTTTGGATAAGCTAAGGGAAGGTAGAAACCAAATTGGAATACCACCTATACATACACCAAGAGAGCCGAACCGGATAAGATAACGACTCCCGTCCATCACACGCGTGGCCGGAAACAATCCGGACTCCTCACCCCCCGTTAGTACATATACCATATAAATAAGTAGTTAGGGATCCATTATGGAGCCTACCACATCCACACACCATGCGGTATCATAACCGAGTTAAGCACACAAGGGAGGTTCACACACTTGCATACAACAATATCCAACCAACTCACACATAGCCGTGGTTAGCACGTTCCCAAGGTTTGGGCCGTCAACTCCGAATACCGATCACTCATGTGTTCCTAGTTTTAGTTAGCTAAGGTTTAACACATATTTGAGGTTAAACGGCATCGGATACCAAATTCGCCACATAAATGAATTACTATAAACTCATTACATGTTTTAATCTTACAAGGTGGCAACATTCAATAAAACATATTGGCATACAAGCCGGTGTAATCCGTTAGGACACAGGTTGCAAGAAAACCATACCTGTCACCGGAGTCCACTTATCCTGTCCATTTATGTTCCTCGAGTAATTCTCGAACCACTGTTAACATCACATGTGTTTTTATTAACGTTGGGGTAACATGTTTGTTTAAAGTCTAACGCTTATAACTTTTCCCCGTTAACTTGGTTAAATAACTTTACATTTTAACTTGTTTTACTTTCACATTTAATTACAACCTTTCACCCGCTTATTGTCATTAAAACTCACCTAACATGTCCTTAACATCCTTATAACATCATTACCTACCAATCCCCATCATCTCATATCATTTCACAACCTTAATCAACATCTTTGGTCCGACCGACCCACCGACCGACCCACCATTCTGGGTCGGTCCATGTGCGAACATTTTTTCCCACCTTTGAAACTTGACCGACCGACCCATGTCCGACCCAACCTTCTGGGTCGGTCCATTACCGAACATATTCTTAACATTTTACAGAGGCTCGACCGACCCACAAACTGGGTCGGCCCCTGGGTCGGTCGCCTCCTAAATTTACCCAAACTTGTCAGATCTTTACCAAACTTCTCCTAAGACCTCTTAATGTGTTCTAACATCATTTGGCACTTCAAACACACCCTCAAGATAATCTTAAGCACTCACAAAACTATGTTTCCTAATTCCTTAAACCTTTACTTATATATCTCCACAAAGTTCCTAACACTTACAATGTTTTCTCCTTATAATTTCTAGGTGGCATTTCACCTATCATAACTACTATCCCAAAACACTTTCTCCTCATCTTAACATCATCTCTTAAGCATCATTTTCTTACTAACTAAATCTCCTTTTTACATCATACCTAAACATCACTTGTTCCTTGAACATCAACATTACCTAAACCTTAAACAACTTCTTACACATTTCCCAAATTTGGCCATAGCTTCTCTAGTATATACCCACATCCAAACACTTAGGTTTTTACCTTAATTCATCCAAGAACACCTAAAATCCATCAAACACACTTTATACACAAACTTCACACATTAAGCACTACATCACAATATAGTGCATAACTTAAATTGCTTGGCTCTTAGGCCCTTAAATTGCATAAACCTTAAACACTGAATTTCCCACATAATAATGCCTTTGACCTGCAAATACATCCAACAATTCATATGCCTTTAATAAACCCCTTGAGAGCATTTTACTAGCTCATTCACCATTGGCTCCTTAGGCATTTTAACAAGCATTATAAGTTTATTCCTCCTAAGGCATTAAACCACATCAAGATAGGTTGTTTACCTCTTTTCCTCACAAATTTCTTTCTTGTTTCCTTGTAGAACCGGTAGGGCATTTGGTTCCTTGCCAACAACTAAACAATATGCCAACATTAAAATGAGTATATAAGCTTTAAGCTTTATCTCATTGTAAACCCTAATTACATATATTATCTTAAGGTATTAACATGATTGTTTTACCTTGGAATGGAAAGAGAGCTTGAATATATATCAAGAGAGGACTCCTCCTAGTCCATGAAAGCTTGGAATGAAGCTAGAACAAGGCAATATAATGACTCCATTAAGAGTGATTTTCGGACATGACAAAACATGAAGGAATGTCATTTTTCTTTGAGTTTCCTTACCTTGAAGCAAAGGAGAACAAGAATATGTGAAAAGGTGAGCTCTAGCTCCTCCCATGGTGATTTCTCTTGGCACCGAAATGGAGGCTTTGAAGTTTTGAAGAGACAAGGTTGTAGAGCTTGGCTTAACTAAGAGAATGGTGGTGTTTGTTTTTGATTTGGTCAAGAGAGCAAGATTTGACAAGATTCAAAGCTTGAGTTCTCATGGAGGTAGTGGTATTACCGAAGAGAATGAAGAAGAGAGGTTGGTGGTGTTTGGAACCGTGGGAAATGAAGGAAAGGAAGGGAGAATGAAGATAGAAGTTACTTTTTGAAGATATTTAAGTCTTAAAGCAAATAGTAACTATGAGTCACATTTATTTACTTAACAAGTTAACATACTTGGTGACTCCTCACTACAAAAACCGGCCCCCTTTAATATAACAAGGGTATTTTAGTCTTTGTTTGTCAATTTAATTACTTAACATAACATATGTTATATACTAGCTTGTAAAAATTACTATTCACAAATACAAGGCACATAGAAGTGAAATTTTTGATTTCCCACTAATATGGCCACCCAAATGTGATACTATATAGTACACATGTTAATTAAAGAGTAATGATGGACATTTAGCCATTCAAAACTCATTTACAAGACAATTTTTCAAAAACGTGCTTTAAGACTCCTTAAAGCATTTTGTGTTTTAACTTGTTTTCAAGCTTGGTTTTCTTTGGTAATTGATTTAATATGTTCATTAACATATAAATAAGGTATAGGTATGACCATTAGGTCTTATACACATTCATCCCAAGCTTAGAGCACATTTTTGCTCATATTGACTTTAAGGTATTACCTTGTGTTTTATTTGGTTTCCTTGTCTACCAAAGTTTCCTAAGGACTTATTTAGCCTTATTAAATCATAATTAAATGTTATCAAGTCTTGGTAGGCTCTTTGGGTCCTAACCCAGTTCACTCCAACCTTAGAGCATGTTTTTGCTCAAACCGTGTCTTAGTGCTTTATTGCACTTTACTATTGTTTAAATGGTTCATTCTTGTTTCTAAGGCACTTTTTAGCCTTTAAATACCCTAGTTTAATATTTACACAACATTCCAAGGTTTGGGGTATTTCATTTAAAGAGTTTAGTACGTGGCTAAAGGTGTGTTTGATGTGCCAAATGATGTTAGAACACATTAGGAGGCTTGAGGAAAAATTTGGAGAAAGTTGACAATGTATGGGAAGTTTCTGCACCGACCTACCCAGGGGACCGACCCCATCTGGGTCGGTCGGGCTGAAACTGTGAAGTTGGATGTTCTCTGCAGCCGACCTACCCAGGGGGTGGGTCGGTCGGTGGGTCGGTCGGACCTTAAAAAAAAAAAATTAATTTTAAGAATGTTAAGTGGTATTAGTGGTATGCCATTAGAGAGTATTGAAGGTTAGAAAGATAAATATATATGGACTTGAGAGATTAAGTTAAGTAAGATGATTTAAATGTTAAGGTTATAAAATGATATGTAATGAGGGGATTGTTAAGTAATGATGTTATAAGGTTGTTTAAGACATATTAGGTGGGTTATAATGACAATCAAGTAGGTGAAAAGTTGTATTAAAATGTAAAGGTAAAATAAGTTAAAATGTGAAGTTATTTAACTAAGTTAACGGGGAAAAGTTATAAGCATTAGACTTTAAACAATCATGTTACCCCATTGTTAATAAAAATACATGTAATGTTATCAGTTGTTCGAGAATTGCTTGAGGAACATAAGTGGACATGATAAAGTGGACTCCGGTGACAGGTATGGTTTTCTTGCAACCTGTGTCCTACCGGATTACACCGGCTTGTATGCCAATGTGTTTTTCTGTATGTTTGCCACGTTGTAAGATAAACCATGTAATGAGTTTACAGTAATTCATTTATATGGCGTGTTCAACTCCGATACCATTTAACCTCGGAAGTGTTAACCTTAGTTAACTGCGTCTAGGATCACATGAGAGTTCGGTATTCGGATTAAACGACCCGAACCATGGGACATTCTTACCACGGCTATGCGTGTGTTAATTGTGTGATATGTGTATGTGAATGTAGGGATCTCCCTTGTGTGTTTAACACAGTTGTAATACTGTATGGTGTGTAGATGTGATAGACTCCATAGTGGGGTTCTAACTAATATCTTAAAGTAAGTATGTACTAACAGTGGAGAGGAATCCGGTTTGGCCGGTCGCGCGTTGTTTGGGAGAGGGTATCCTTCTTAGCCTTACCCTTCTCTTTGTTATGGTTGTTTCCCTCACGGGTTATGATCTCCCATTAGCTTATTCCAAAGCTTAGCTATTCTGACTTATGATCGGTTTAGGGGGAACATGTGTTTGTGTGGTGTGTTCGGGCCTCCAAACCCGAACCATCTTAACTTAAGTTACTCGTCTGACTATTAGGACGGTAATGAGTGTTGTTGTTATTGTATAACGAGCTTACCATGAGGGTGACACCATTCTCTAGGCTCACCAGTGAATTAACCATGTTTGGGTCGGTTCCTAAGAGGACCGTTCCCGTTATGTTATGTGATGTTGTTGTAATGCAATTCCTATTGCGATGTTATTATGTGCACGTCGAAACGTGAAAAGTGTTGTTATGTTTTGTTATGTGAGGAATGATATATGTTGTAAGATATGGAGTGTGTGGATCATGGAAATGAATCCCAGTTTGTGATAAGAGGCGTTTAAGGATAACCCGATTTAAGGGTAAGTGTCATCTATTAAGGAAGTAGCTCCATTAGAGGAGGAACACTCTAGGGATAATGAATACCATGAGTGACTTATCAAGTAAGGATGTATTATCCGTTTGTTGAGCCTATTGAGGCGAAATGTTATGTGTTGTGTGTTTACAGTTGCATGCATGATTTAAATATAATCAATCGCATGCTAAGACGACAATTAGTTGTGCGTGGCCCGGTAGCATGTGGGCTGCGGGATTACAATACCAGCAAAGGTGCTGAGCCCCTTGGGGGCCACCCTTTCTCTTCTTTTCCTATTTCAGGTACAAAGAGCAGGAAGCCGTTCGAGAGTAGGACAGGGTAGTCGTTGTACATGGGTAATCTTTTAAGTTGTACATGTACAATAGGTGTAGTAAGACCGAGTTTGTTATCGGCATCAGTTTGTGAATACTCGGTACAGTTGAAAGGTGTATGTTGTTGTTGTTGTTAATGGAAAGGGATAGTAATGTGTAGTCGCTCGGGAATTTAGCCCATCAGACCGGTACAATGTATATGTATTAGCCTTGTTAGCCACGTGGGTGGTTAACGGCGTGTAACACCAAGAAGTTAAGTAATGTGTTGAAGTTTGTTTTCCGCTGCAGTTTGTTGTTAAGTGTGTTTGTTGTTGGATGGGGTGTTACACTCTTATTCAACTAGTATTCCCTCCATCCTCTTTGAGGTAACGGTATCTTCCGTCATCAGGCAATTTTCACTTTTTAGTTTATATCCACTGCCCTCCATACGGGAGTCTAGCAGCATTATGGATCAACAACACCTCCGGTGTGTGTGGTGCGGGCATTACATCGGCCCCTTTTTGCACGTTCACATCTGCCTATTAATTAATTTTTTTTAGTCCTGACTCGTATAGCTCACTTCTTACCCTCTGGCAATGTTCGATGGTAGTGGTTTAACCACGAGTGTCACGCACTCTCTAAATATGGTTATGCTGGTCCTGAAGACCCGTCACTCCCCACCGGTAATGATTGACGTTTAATGTCCATACCGGCACTAGGGTTAGGCTTGTAGGCACTAATTATTGTTATTCTCATTTACTCCCCTTTTAATATTCTACTAAATGGTGTATTATTTTTAGGTTTAATGGTCAGACCGGCTAGGTCTTCCCGAGGTTTTATCGACCTCAAACCCAAGGGTTTTGTACCCCTGCCCTTAAGAAGGCTGTGTCCTGCTTTATTGCATTACGGACTTACATAAGATTTAGTGTTTATTGGTAACCGCCTGGACCACTACGTCCTTTAGGGTTAGTTTACCGTCGCTGCACTTGTTGTAGCAAGTGCGCAAGGCAGGTTGAATTTTAATGCTTTGGTTAATGTGGCACTTGTAGTGGCAAATGCACCATGCAGACTGAGCCACCGGTACGGTGTGTCAGTGCAGTGCTATTCTCTAATCGGGTTCCTGTTCAAGTCAAAAGTTCTTATTCAAATTAATACAGTCTCACTCCGCACTCGTTCCCACAAGTTTACCATGGTAGTAAGGTCTTACTCCCCTCTCGAGGCGTTGCATGATAGCAACTTAGCGAGTTCTTGTTTCTACAGTTCTCATGATCTCTCCTCATGCACGTCGGGCCATCTTGAACCTTCAGTGTTGCATGGTTTTAGAGTTACTCGCTTCGGGTGAGACTTCTATAAGGTCATCCATTCCATCCGTTACATATATCATAACTAATCATTACTCGCCGTTTCTACCTCTTTTCTCCCCAAGCGCACCATCGGTGCTTCCTGGATGTAAGACAGGGTGCCTTGCTTATTGCAAGCTAGCCCCATTAGTCCTACAGGGAGTTTCTCCTCAAACTCGGTCTATTATTTATCTCATCCTCGTATGGTAGACATTACGTCATTACCAGGACCCTCGGTCCTAAACATTACATCAAAACACAAAGTCTTATTTTCTACCTTTAACATAATCCTTTTAGCATCCACATCGGGTCTTTCCGATCAGGAGAGTTATCTCCGTGGTGTTTCTCATTTCATTATCTCACTAGATAGCACTCGAGATACGGGCTGCGGCGGGTGGGGTACCATTGCAAATTTCCCGGGATGCTCTCCTATCGAGTGCGAGCGGTTCATACCATCTTCGCGTTACTTGGGGTTGCTGGACCTTCACCACCTTCCGCTGCTCCGTGTTCTTCCATAGTACTGTTACCCTGACCTCTCTCTGACATAAGTCAAGAGGGCGGGTTAGACCTTTACTCGGTCTAATACCGTAGTCTCGGTCATTTATTATTGAAGTGCCTCCACGGCTATGGTGTGCAAGCTTTAAGCATTGCATCAACCCCGCAAGGTCACGTATCCTCACAACTGCAGAGTGTTTTTTCTGAGTGGTTAAACAGGTGTAAAATTAAAAGAAAAGAAATTAAAAACTCAAATTATAAACGTCGGGCTGCAAAACAATCCCGTCGTAGTTAGTAAAACAAGTCGTATCCACCATGGAGATTGTTCAATTTATCCTAGTCTTGTAGTTACTTAAAACTGTAAAAAGGGGTTTAGCCGAGGCAAGCTTGATTTGTTGGTTGATCAGTGCAATATAATAAAACAGTAAAAAAAACAGGTGAATTAAGTGAAGTGGATGGAAAATACCCTAGGATAGCGGGGGAATTTCCTAAACTTACTTAAACTATTTATAACCATGTTTCAAGTATTTATGCCATTTGAGTTTTGTGTCAGTTACTAACTCTTAATAGCCTTAATATTTTCCTGCTCAGGCCCGGAGTGTAAATACTAAGATTAATTCCTTTGTGGTACCTAGACTATCTCAAAATCATATTTGATAGTTACCAAATAAATGCAGTATTTTGTCAGAATAAGCATTTAACAATATTAGTTGAAGAATTAAAACGAGATAACAAGTGAGACAGGTAATAAATATTAATTTAGGTAATTAGAAATAAACCCCCATCCCTAGGATACAAAAGAAAATTACTACTAAGACATAACCGTAGATAAGAAGATTACACAGATAGATTTTGACATTATTTCAGAGGAGGAACTGGTCTGGCTTCTCTCCTCTCACTTGCTGCTCTTCTATTTTAGTTACTGCGTGAGTGTGGACTTATATTTGGTTTACGGGGAGAATTCAAATGGAAGCGGATGGATATTGTGGGTGAGGCGAATTCTTCAGACTCCCGTCGTGTGTGTGGTGGTTGTTTGCAGCTAAGTGTGTGAGTTTATATAGAGGTTTGGCTCCGTACTAATTTGATTGCAGATGAAGAGGAGAGTTGATTGCTATCTTCATTGATTGGAGAGGGGACAGAGAGCTGCACGCGTGAGAGATTAATGGTAGGCGGTGCGGGAGTAGATAGATAAATTGATTCAAGTTGCAGAAGACGGCGAAGACGGGCGAAGAAAACTAGTCGCGGCGTTGATTTTATTCATGACCGCCTGCTGTCCGCTTGCCAAACAGGCGGTCTCCTCTTATGTGTCCGCCTGTTTTAGAGGCGGTCTCCTCTTATATGTCCGCCTGTTTCAGAGGCGGTTGTGTGTGTCACGTCCGCCTCCTTAAGAGGCGGTAGCCTCTATAGCGACCGCGAGGCGGTAGCCTCTCTCACGTCCGCCTCCTTAAGAGGCGGTAGCCTCTCTCACGTCCGCCTCCTTAAGAGGCGGTAGCCTCTCTCACGTCCGCCTCCTTAAGAGGCGGTTGCGCCTGATGGGAGCGGACGTCTCAGCCGATATTATATATATTTATACATATATATAACAATCTTCAACCGGCTCTACACTCATCGTTTGGGCTCCGTTTTCTGAGCCGTTCGCGTCTATGCGTTCGTCTCTTCGTGTACTTTGCTCCTAGCTTGGTTGTTCCTCATGTTTAAACCAATAAATTGTGAGATAATCAATAAAACATAAACTAGAGGAAAACCATAAGATAAGTGAGAAATGAGCAGAAAAGTGCTGATATATATATGAAATACACCTATAAAACATGCTCATTTAGACACTTATCACACCCCCACACTTACCTTTTGCTTGTCCTCAAGCAAAACCATGTACCCAACAAGTAGGGAATGCTCAATATTAAAAATACTATTATGAAGGGTAGGATAAAGAAGTCAATAGTACATGATCTTAAACTTTTTAGAGGAGTGTGATCCATCACCTACTGGTGGCATAGGTGTACTCAGGGCAAAAATAAAAATTAGAGTTTCGGGGTATGATCCGGAGTACTTCAATGCTTCTTGATTTAAGGTGACTTTGAGAACTTTTACCATGGCCAACTTCTCTCAAGAATGGGTATTGAGGAGAAAACAAAAGGAAAAATAGAATTATGCATTTGTTTCACTTTTGCATAAGAGATGAGAAGATAATAGTAGGCATTAAGCCTTCGTTTTAAGAACACTCAACTCTCTTTGTTGGTTACCGATGGTGTCTCACAAGTACCTCATTATTTTTTTATTTTTATGACAGAGAAGTACCCCTTAGCAATCCCTAAGAAAGAAGACAGAAAGAACCCCTGAGTAATAAAAATCCAACCATTTCAGATCATTTGGTCACACCGCATAAAAATTGCTCCTCAAAAGTAATCAAAATTTTAAAATTTTGTACATTTATTTACCATTTATCCCACAATTCATAACAATATTTATTCTAAAGAGAACAACCCACATAAAAAGGGTCCACGATATTGAATTTGAACAAACGCAAGATAAGCAGAGATTAAGCATTTAAGCATAAAATGTCACCGAAAAGGGCACACTCCCCCACACTTAAATTGAACAAGTCCTCATTGTTCACCAGAAAAACAAGGGAAGGTTTCAGAAGACCTTTTCGGTAAGTAGATAAATAGAGAGAACACGAAGCTCACGAATATTCATTTAAGCATAAAATTCTCCTCTGCATTTTATTGAAATAAAAGCATAATTTAAAGAAACTAGTACTCCCCTGATTTATTTTTGCTGCGTGTATGGACTTCCCCCACACTTGAGCTTCAGCCTCAAGTAGCGTAGCTTGGTTGCGGTGTAGACATGAAATTGCACCTGCATAAACACTAGAAGCAACCATACTATAAACGGGTTAAAAGTTAGCAAAAATAAAATTAAAGGGAACCTGAAAAAAAACAGCATAAAAGCATATAAAAGATAAGTTCGTCCGGGTTGCCTCCCGGAAAGCTGCCCTTCTTTAACGTCTTTAGCTAGACGCTTTTTCGTTAGATCGATCCTGGGGGGTGGTTATGAGGAGAGATCCAAAGCATGACTCGATGGTTTTTTTTCCACCTGGATGCATGTTTTCTTTTCTTATCCCGCTCTTCGTCCGGGATTGGTGGTGGTATCTCTGTGATAGACATGCCGTCTGGAAGGGTGATAAACAGAAGTGGGGATGATGGTGATTGAGTCCCTCACAAACTTGAGATCTTTGGATTTGCTATCTGGAGATCTTCCTGATGCAAACTCCAGCTTTTCGTTATAGCTTGAAGGGTGATTTCCCCTGGGCTACCCAAATGTGCACATCGGCTGTGGCAAGGAATGGTCGTCCAAGGATGAGAGGTGTAGGGGGTTCTCTTCGATGTCTAGAATGACAAAATCGCATGGGAAGTATAAGTGCTCCACTTTAATGATAACATCCTCCACCACTCCGCTTGGGTATGTTACCGAACCATCTGCCAGTTGCAGGGTCATCTTAGTCTTTTTCATCTCTCCAATTCCCAGCTTTTTGAAAGTGGAGAGGGGCATCAAATTAATGGAGGCACCCAGATCGCATAGGGAGTATGGAAATGAGGTGCTACCAATTGTGACTGGAATAGTGAAGCTGCCCGGATCATTGCATTTTGATGGTAGTGGTTTTTGTAGAATAGCTGAGCAAGCTACATTGAGAGGTACCGTACCGACTTCGGCCAATTTAGTTTTGTTGGATATGAGGTGTTTGAGGAATTTGGCATAGTTTGGCATTTTGGCAATGAGGTCTACAAACTGTACATTGACGTTTAGCTGCTTCAGCATTGCCAGAAACTTACCATATTCATTATCCAATTTCTGCTTCTGGAGTCGGTGAGGAAATGGTATAGGCGGTTCTTGTGAAGAAGGTTTTGAAGCTGATGGAGTAGTGAGGACGTTTGGAGATGTCTTTTCTGTTGGAACCTCAACTTTTTCTTCACTATCCTCTTTGGATTCTTCTGATTGTTGCGGGATGTGAATCTCGTCGGTTTTCTTACCGCTTCTCAAGGTTATCGCTTTAACCTCTTCTTCTTCTTCGAAGTCGAGCTTCTCATTTTCATAACCGGCTACCAAGTGCTCAAGGTAGGTATTCTCAGATTGAACGCGATTATTATAGACTTTGGCGGTGCTTTCAAGTTCAGCTACATTCCTTTTGGAAGTCTCAATTGCTACAACCCACTCTTGGAGGGAAGGGTGTAGTTCTGGAACTTTAGCTGTTTTAGCCACCTCCGTCTTTTCTTCATCGTGCTCCTTCACATAGATGCACTTGGCTTGCTCTCTTGGATTTGGTTCATTTTGGCTGGGGAGAGCCCCTGGCGGTCTTCGAGCAAGATGTTCCGCAAGTTGATTGATTTTACCTTCGATTTTCTGGTTGAAGGCTTCTTGTGCAGAAAGCTGGTTCTGAGTCATGGAAATGTAACCTTCATCATCTCTTTGAGTTCTACGTTTGGATCAGAAGAGGATGATGATGGTTGTTGTTGTGTTGTTGTTGTTGGAAACCTGGAGGGGCACCTAGTGCTTTGTAACCCATATTAGAATTTGGTTGGGGTCGGTTCCCCTGATAGGTATTGGAGTTGTTGTTCTGCCCTCCTTGGTTCTGATCATTATTTTTCCATGAGAAATTCGGGTGATTTCTCCATGGATAGTTGTTGTTGAAGTTGTTGTTGTAGGAATTACCGGGACGGTTTCCTATGAATTGTACTTCCTCGTACTGGCCTTTGCCTTCGCACTGATGGTTTCATGAGGACCGGCGCAAATGGCACATCCTTCTGTTGATGGAACTGATGATGAACTTGTAGGTGGGGAAGCTATTGTTTTTACAATTTCGTTCTGTGATGTCGTTAGCTTTTCCACCATCTTTGCAAGGGACGAGATCTGAGCCGATAAATGATCTGTAGGCTCAACGTGGAGTAGGCCTGCTGCTCGTGGCGTTCTTCCTTTGGATCTCGTCCACTGTCTCGTGTTGCTCGTCATAGTTTCGAGAAGGTCCATTCCTTCTTTAGGAGATTTCATCATGAAACTTCCTCCTGCAGAGGAATTGACGAGTAGTCGGTTCCCATCATCCAGACCGTTGAAGAATGAAAGGCAGAGGGATTGATCGTCAAGACCATGGTGGGAACACTTCATTAGCATATCTTTGAATCTGTCCCATGCGTCGTACAACGTTTCTCCGGCTCTTGACAGAAAGTGTTGATTTCACCGATCAATTGCCTCGTTCTACTGGTTGGGTAGTATTTGGCAAGGAATTTTTGGGCCATTTGAAGCCATGTGGTGATTGATCGGGAGGGAAGGCTTCGGTACCACCGGTTTGCTGAATCCGATAATGAGTGAGGAAATAGTTGGAGTCGAATTCTTTCTTTGACGATGCCGGTTTGACTAAAGGAATTGCAGAAGTCTAGGAAGAGACTCAGATGATTTGGGGCTTCATCTGGGTTCGCTCCACTAAACTTGCCTAAATCCCGGACGGCGGTGATGTAGTGGGTTTTGAAAACCCAACGTCCGGCTTCTTCTGGTGTTAGTTCAGGGAGAACTATAGCTGATGCTCTTCCTTCGGTTAGGTTGGTGATAATCAGATAGGGCACGGTGTTCTGGTTGAATTGCATGGTCCATTTCATTTATAACTTCGTTATTGGCCATGGCTTGGTTTCTCAGGTTTCTCTGTGCTTGAAATAAAGTACGCTCGGGTTCGGGGCTCGGACTGATTGGTGGAGAGCCTCGGGTTCGAGTGTTTGGCATGCACAGAAGATAACTTGTGGTTTGTCAGAAGCTGCAAAATTAGTTAGTAAATAAAATAAGAAAGACAGAAATATTGGTTAGGCTGATAAACGTTAGGAGTATGAAATTATAGTTAGTATACTGGGGAAATGAAAAGTTAAGGACAATGGAAATGAAAAGTTAAGGACAATGGAAAGAAAGGACAATGGAACGAAATGACAGGAAATTTAAAGTTAGTAGTTAGAGACAATGGAAAGAAAGGACAATGGAACGAAATGACAATGGAACGAAATGACAATGGAACGAAATGACAATAATATTAAGATGTTAGGAGTTAGATGTCCAAAGTCCGAAGTCAAATGTCCAAGTCAGGTCAGAAGTCCGATGTCCAATTCAGATTATAAGTCCGATGTCCAAGGTTAGATTATTAACAAGATAATATTGACAGTTTATTATAATAAAACAGGTGAACTACCGGAAACTAGGGAAATTGATGGAATCAATCTCCCCGGCAACGGCGCCAATTTGCAGAGTGTTATTTCTGAGTGGTTAAACAGGTGTAAAATTAAAAGAAAAGAAATTAAAAACTCAAATTATAAACGTCGGGCTGCAAACAATCCCGGTCGTAGTTAGTAAAACAAGTCGTATCCACAGGGAGATTGTTCAATTTATCCTAGTCTTGGTAGTTACTTAAAAACTGTAAAAAGGGGTTTAGCCGGAGGCAAGCTTGATTTGTTGGTTGATCAGTGCAAATATAATAAAAACAGTAAAAACAGGTGAATTAAGTGAAGTGGATGGAAAAATGTATCCTAGGATAGCGGGGGAATTTCCTAAATTACTTAAACATATTTATAACCATGTTTCAATTATTTATTGCCTATTAGAGTTAATAATTGTCAGTTACGAACTCTTAATAAAAGCCTTAGTATTTTCCTGCTCAGTCCGGAGTGTAAATACTAAGATTAATTCCTTTGTGGTACCTAGACTATCTCAAAATCATATGTTGATAGTTACCAAATAAATGCAGTATTTTGTCAGAATAAGCATTTAACAATATTAGTTGAAAGGAATTAAAACGAGATAACAAGTGAGACAGGTAATAAATATTAATTTAGGTAATATTAGAAATAAACCCCCATCCTAGGATACAAAAGAAAATTACTCAGACATAACCGTAGATAAGAAGATTACACAGATAGATTTTGACATTATTTCAGAGGAGGAACTGGTCTGCTCTCCTCTCACTGCTGCTCTTCTATTTTAGTTACTGCGTGAGTGTGGACTGATATGGTGTTACGGGAGAGAATTAAATGGAAGCGGATGGATATTTGTGGTGAGCGAATTCTTCAGACTCCCGTCGTGTGTGTGGTGTGTTTTGCAGCTAAGGTGGTGAGTTTATATAGAGGTTTGGCTCCGTACTAATTTGATTGCAGATGAAGAGGAGAGTTGATTGCTATCTTCATTGATTGCAGAGGGGACAGAGAGCTGCACGCGTGAGAGATTAATGGTAGGCGGTGCGGGAGTAGATAGATAAATCGATTCAAGTTGCAGAAGACGGCGAAGACGGGCGAAGAAAACTAGTCGCGGCGTTGATTTTATTCATGACCGCCTGCTGTCCGCTTGCCAAACAGGCGGTCTCCTCTTATATGTCCGCCTGTTTTAGAGGCGGTCTCCTCTTATATGTCCGCCTGTTTCAGAGGCGGTTGTGTGTGTCACGTCCGCCTCCTTAAGAGGCGGTAGCCTATAAGAGGCGGTAGCCTCTCTCACGTCCGCCTCCTTAAGAGGCGGTAGCCTCTCTCACGTCCGCCTCCTTAAGAGGCGGTAGCCTCTCTCACGTCCGCCTCCTTAAGAGGCGGTTGCGCCTGATGGGAGCGGACGTCTCAGCCGATATTATATATATTTATACATATATATAACAATCTTCAACCGGCTCTACACTCATCGTTTGGGCTCCGTTTTCTGAGCCGTTCGCGTCTATGCGTTCGTCTCTTCGTGTACTTTGCTCCTAGCTTGGTTGTTCCTCATGTTAAAACCAATAAATTGTGAGATAATCAATAAAACATAAACTAGAGGAAAACCATAAGATAAGTGAGAAATGAGCAGAAAAGTGCTAATATTATATATGAAATACACCTATAAATCATGCTCATTTAGACACTTATCAACAACGCTTCCCGTATTCCCAAAACCTATGCTCACTGTATAAATCCTACTATCTCTTGTCATCAGAGCGGTACTCCACTCTGATACCACTTTTGTAACACCCCTACTCTAATCGGCTCCTAAACATCTTACTTAGCAATATAATCGCAGCGGTAATCTCAACAATTGAACTACTGGTGTCACCGTTCTTACTCGCCTATACGAGTAATAACGTGCTTCCTGATATACTCTTAAATATGAAACAATTTCTCGCAGTGACAACAAAAGATAGATCTATCCTTCCCAAACCAATATAAAATACATTCACAGTGAGCATTCTGAGTATCCCAATCCTATACACGTTTCTAAGTTTGTACCAAATGCAACAGTGCATATTTAAACAACTGTAATTAAACTACCCAGCGCGTCCCTCTCTTTGCCGACACCGGAAGCTGCATACCTGCAAAAATGGTTGTTTGTGGTATGGAATCAGCCCCTACTGAGTATGTTACTACATGACTGTCATGCCCCCTCGGACCCTCAGTTATTTGGTCGAGAGCATGCAATTCATTTTCATGCAAGTAGTTTAATGTTAAAACTGTAAAGCAACAATATATATTGCAGTAAACTCAAATAACAAACAAGCCCCCGGCTTCACACATCGCATCGTAATAAATCAGTGAAAGCGTTACAACGCTTATATGAGTACAAAGACTCCATTCCAACAAACACTTAATAGTTCATAATTGAGTTCGGCGACTCACCCGACCAAATAATCCACCATAATCCACACGTGAGTACAGCGACTCGACACAACCAGTTCACAACACACAGTATGAGCACAATGGCTCGTTCAAACAAATCCACCAACATACCACACATATCCACAAAGCACAACCAATGAACAACAAGGCGAAGCAACGAGAATTATAAACGAGTATAAACTCTCGTCTTTGGCATGCAAGCCCAAATAATGTTCGCCTAATGTACGAGTTAATATAGTCATTCATAATTGTTTAGTCATGTCTAATGACAACGTCTCGTTAGAATGACGTGTCTCTAAGTTACCCATCTCTTATGGAGATTCACCCACGACAGTAGCCACTCCAGCGGTAGAGTCTCCGACCTACGAACAATCTGTAGTTCGTTGGAAATTTATCCTGATACTTACGGTTACCACACGGTATCCTAGTATCGTTAATGGATCACAGTTCACAGCAAGAGCTACATCCCCTTGATAAACTTATCTATACCATCGCATCATTTTATTATTTTTCCTAACACAACAGACTAAGGTCATTAGTCCAATCCTGAGTATGTCGACTCGGGATCCAGTGTTAGGTACGAGAGCGGCGTTAAAGAGGCCAATGCTCCGTATATAAGTCTCAGGTAATATATATATCTTATTATCCTGATGCTACAACGTTTTACTTACGTTCCTTATGTTACACATACAAGATAGCATCATTGCCGCTAGTTCGTTTTATAATATGTTCATATATACGAACGGCACTGTTATCGTACAACAGTAAAATAATAAAGCAGCATTAATACACAGCTCAAGCATATTAATTCACACAAGCAGACATCCAATCTTAACACAGGTTTCACACAATGTCTGAACTTAGGAAATCCTCAGAGACAATCAAGCCACATGAATAACATACCGTGCACCGGGATTATAGGACCGTGGAGTATGAATCAGTTAAATCCTCTGGTGGTCCTCGAGACGCCTCAAACAATCTAATAATATGCATCACACAATGCATCAGCATCTCATACTAACAATACACTACGGCACCCCATACCGTTGCTAATCCATCCCGGTTTATTCCCCATTTTTTTTAACTAATTAGTGTTTTTCGGGTTTTTGGTTTAATTCGGGATTAGTTTTACGCAAACGTTCTCTTGCATGCATGGGAAGATTTCCATTTATTATATAAATAAACTTATACATTCATTATCGCGTGTATGATATTATACACTTGTATATTATATAGTTTAACACTATATTGCATGCATATATTCGATCATACATTATATATCTCTCCTTAGTATTTATTTCTCAAATGTTAGCTTACCCAAACTTTCATACTTATGTATTTCTCATTAAATACTTTAAACTATATAATCCATCTTATTTTATATACTCATCTAAATCTTAGAACATTCTTTAATTAATGTCCATAAACATATTTCTCTACTTTATGTCATCCCACTAGGGATATTATATGGTTAATTAACCATACTATATAATTCACTCCATATCATATATTTATTTATATATATGAATTATGGGACCATTTATTATATGGTATTTTCTTTATAATATATTCATTCTTCCTTAATGAATATTTTCATATTATAAATGTTATAACTCTTATAACATTATAAACCATATCATAAATTTTCAATCCTAAATACCCATATTACCGTAACAGCCCTATGTATTTTCTTTTATTTACAAAACTACCACATTATTTACTTAGACTTTTATGTCTGATATGTTATAATATGATGTTCTCATATATTAAGCCCTCTCATAATATATTCAATCACAACTACATTATATAGTTATAACATTCCATATACATTTATTCCCTCGTATTTATACATATATATATATATAAAGTCTCATAATTTCTAATGTTCTCCTTTCATGTATACATATATATATACATCTAAGTTCCCATATAATTAATATAAACTTTAACACTTGTAACTAATTCTGATTTTATAAAGCAATTCCTTAATCATTTTGAATCATCAATTGATTCCTTAATGAAATCCATTAATCTCCTTTACAATTTACCAATTTCATAGCTAATTATCAAAGTTGGTCCAATCCAATATTCAAGTTCATATCCACTACTAATTTGGGCTTAAGCTCTTTTATAAGAGTCTGGTAGATAGGCTAGAAACCCAATTCGATTAACTTCCGAACCAGTTGGGAATTCTGGTTATTAGAAGCCCAATTTGATTCATTTTGTTAATTCAATGGACTATTCTTTTAAGCCTAATTTGATCTTGACTAACCCAAAATCTATTTTGACCAAAGCTCCCAATTTTATTACCGCCCTATTTCAGTTTTGACATATTTTTCAATTTTGACTTAATCCTGATTTTTTTGACTGGTCGGTTTCAATTTTACTATATTTTTTCCAAACTGCACTTTAAACCCTTAACTTTTCAGAAGCTGTAATACTGCCCTAAAGTCCTCAAATTCTCGTTTTTTTTTTGCCACCCAATTCATCCAAATTACTTTTTCGCCCAAAATTTTCTTATAATCACAATTTCACCCCAAAATCATTCATATACAGAAAACCCTAATTCTAATACCGTAGCCTTCATTTTCGATTTCATTCCTCTATTTAATTTTTTTCCTAAAACCTTGATTTCAAAAAATATATTTTTTTAACCCTCAATTCAATTTCAGAAACCCTAAGTTCTAATTTCCAATCTAGAGCTTCTGATAATTACAATTCCAAAACGCGAATTCCTTTATGGAAATTCGAAACCCTAATTCAATTTTAGGGTTCTTCCGCACAAAACTACACAAATTTCAGTTTCAAGAGTCCATACACAGAGTAAATTGTTTTGACAGAAACACACTAAAATTCGAAACCAACTCTTTCGAATTTTCCAGAAAGTAAACCCAAATCTGCACATGACTAGCCATTAATTTTTACAAGTTCTTTAGAGAGGAAAAATCGGCTTCAAGTGTCAGAAAAGCAAGGTAAAAATATTAATACTAGATTGAAGGTTACACCTTCGATTTTTATGCTCCAACATGGACATTTTGCCCCCAAATTTTCGGCCTCTTCGGTTCCTTCCAGATCCGGCAAGTGGCTGTGTTTGGGTCCCAAACTAAACCGAAAAGAATGAAGAAGAGGAAAGTTAGGGTTTTTTTCTTTGTTCAAATTTTCGAAGATAAAGAGAAGAAACATGAACTGAGACATGTATTCACCTGCAAATCTCTTCAGTTTAGACAAATAAAACACAGCCCACGTTTTTCCTCTAGATTTCAGTCTCCTATCCCAATGTGCCACTCGGTCTTGGCGCGACAAGAAGAGAATGGAGGCGCAGATGTCCCTCGTTCGCCTGGTTAAGGTTGTAATCCTCAGGGAAAGAAAATGACGGAGATAGAGAGGATTAGGGTGGCGAGAATGGAGAAGGGAAAGGATGGAAAAGAGGAATGAAGAGAGGCAGGCATGTACCTTCCTTGTCGGCTAGGGTTGCAAATTACCGTGGAGAACGAAGAAGAGGGGCACTCTCTCGCCAGTTAGGGTTGCAAATGTTACCGTGAGTCGAGAGAGAATGAAGAGAGTAGAGACTAGAATAGAGAGTGGGCTGAAAATTGTTGTTTGATTGTTGTATTACCGAGAGGGATGGAGAATGACTGGGCCGGCCCTGTCACCTTGGGCGGGTCGGCCCACCTGTATTATTTTTTTGGCTTTGCAAAACGTTACACAAATCATGTCGTTTTTGGTTTGTTACTTGTCCGTTTTTCGTGCCATTCACGACACGTTTTCCCGTTTAACAAGACGAACCTTTCTATGTCTTCTAATTTATAATTTTAAACAATAATTATTATTGCTATTTATAAATTTCATTAATTAGCATTTAATTTCTAATTGGCTTGCGTTTCTCCATTTTAGGCGAAAACACGATGTATTTTATTCCGGTTTCTTAGCCAATTTTCCAATGCCTTTAAAATCATCCCAATAACCTCGTAAGGTATCTAAGACCCCGTTTTCACTCTGAAAATACTTGTGGCATGGTTTTCAATGTAAAAACGATTACTTTCATTTTTATTTATATTTCTTTTTTCTGAACCCTCCTCAAGGTCGTTTTAGGCTTCGTTAATGTTTCCTAACGACTTCCTAGGATTTATTCCAATATTATATTATTCTTTTTTTTACTTATTTAAGGATATTTAATTCCTTAATGTCTCATTAATTACTTTTCTTTAATTAATTCTTTATTAATTAAAGTAATTAATATTTGGGGTATTTCAAGAATGGATGAATAAGAAGATGGAAATGATGATGGTTTGTGGTGCTGGAAAAAAAAGAGGGTCGTGGGTTGGTCTGGAAAGGAAATCAAATGTTGGAAAGGTTAAGTAGCAGCTGGTCTAGCATGGGGCGGTGGTCTACGAGAGTTTAATATGTTAAACTTTGCTTTTCATCACGATCGCGCTGCAGAATTTGTCGAATTCTCTCTGTCCGAGTTTATGTTCGCGTACGGACAAGGGTGTCCTGGCGAGAATTTACACGAGTCCGCATGGGTGTCCGTATACGGACATGACTAATTTGCAAGCGTCCGCACTTGTGTCCATATACGGACATGGATCAAAGAGGCTGTCTGCGTGGGCGTTTGTATACGGACGTGACTAAGGTAACGTGTCTGGGTATGTGTCCGTATACGGACATGGACAAAGGTAACGTGTCCGGGTATGTGTCCGCGCAAGGACATTGAAGAGGGGAAAATATGCCCAGAAGCCCCAAAGAAAAAGCAATAGCCCAGTAAAGCTAAAGAGAAAGGAGGAGGAAGGCCAAGGCAACGACCGGGCGTCCCTGTCTAGGCCCAAAAAAGCCACAAGCAGTGACTGGTCGCTTTCGACCGGTCGCCACGAGTCCAAGAGCATAGCATAGGAAGTGACCGGTCGCCTGTGACTGGTCGCCAAAGGCATCGCTACGACCAGTCATTTATGACCGGACACTAGGAATACGAGATGCAGTGTAAAAGGCGACCGGTCGCCTGTGACCGGTCATCAAATACGTCAAATATGGCACGAATAGCGACCGGTCGCCTGTGACCGGTCGATAGGAGAACAAGGCAAGCATAGGTAGCGATCGAAAGCAGGGAAATTAGGGTAAGATATTTATTAGATATTTTGTAGGCCTATCAAGATATTTATGTGCCAAGCTGGCACAATGTGATAGGCCAAAGCGTCTATGAGAAACACTATAAATAGGGGTTCACCCCCTCAATAAAAGACACGCGATCCATACCTGAGAATTTCCACTGTTGCATTGTTATTGCGAATCTCTCTCTCCCCCTTTTTCTTTGTACTCCCCTTATTCGGTAACAAGGTAACTCGACAGAACTTAAAGAGCTTGATGATAGATTAGGATTCCGACTAGTGAATTACACGAGAGGATTGTTTGGGAACTTTAGGGTTTGTACCATTTCATTTGGCGCCGTCTGTGGGAAACGAACAAGTCAGATCTAGCAACCACGAGTCCACCGACGAGAATAATAACTTTGGAAAACATACAAAGTCGACACATCTAAGAACGAAACTGTGTTTTTGCAGGTTAGGTACGAAGATGGCACCCAGAACAAGGAAAAATCCGCAAACCAACGACGGATGTACCGGACCCGAGGCAACCCACGACTCCATTTCCAAAAAAGACTTGGAGAACATGCTGACGAGCCTCACCAGATCCATCGACAAAAAGATCATGGAAGGAAACGAGCTCCTGCAACAGGAATTGATGCAGAGAGACGAGGAATTCCAGCGAAAGTGGAGGAAATGTCAGAGACGATAGATCTCATGAAAGGTCGAGATGTGGCCGGAAGCAATGACGGGAAAAGAGGCACCCGAGGGGAGGCCTTAATCACTATCGAGGAGGAAGAAGATGACGCCATCGACATGAGCCTATACCCCTTCTCCGAAAAGATCCATAGAGCTAAACTCCCGCCCCACTTCGTCGCCCCGGCGGTGGAGAAGTACGACGGTACCGGGGATCCTGCTCAGCACATTAAGAAGTTCATGTTCGCCATGAACACCCAGGGGATTAGCTCACTCGCCTTGTGTAACTTATTCCCCGGAACACTCTCCAAGAGAGCCTTGAGCTGGATCTCATCTAGACCACCCCAATCGATCTCCAGTTTCAAACAACGAACCGAGGAATTCCAGCAATACTTCGCAGCTAGTAAAAAGGTAAAAAGGGAAACGATAGAGCTCATGGATGTGAAACAGGCGAAGAGAGAGACTGTAAAAGAGTACAGCGAGCGGTTCCACAAACAAGTGGCTGAAATCGACGACATCGATGAAAAGATACTGATCAAAGCCTTTGGTAATGGCTTGGCCCACCCCCGCCTCGCTGGAAAGATAGCCACCAAGGCGCCAAAATCGCATGGTGAGTTAGCCGAGATGATCCACGACTTCCTCAAATTAGAAGTTGCGGAGAATAAGGCCAAGGAACTCCTCAATAGCTTTAGAGCCCCCGCCGCGGGTGAGAAGAAAGGAAGCCAGACAGGAGGGGTCGTTACGACCGGAGGATCGCACCATGGGGCGAGCCGATACAAGCCTTATTCCAAGACCCCGGCCCCTCAGGGACAGCAGGCCTCGAGCTCTAGAGCCTTCCCAACAGTGCAAATAGACCCAGGGAAGTATGCTGCTGCCGTAAGGGAGGGATTCTTGCCCCCACCGAGAAAGCCCAACCCGGGAGAGGTGCCGGTGGCCTTCTGTGAGTATCATGGACACCGCAGCCACAGGATAATCAATTGTGCGAACCTCGCCAAGGAGCTAAGGCTGATTGAGGAGAACAAGAAAAAAGGAAGGGGAGCCCAGCATAGGCAGCACTATGGTAGCCAGTCCTCCCGGCCTAAACCAGAAGAAGAAGTCCACCCAGAGTTGGATCATAGCAAGTCCATCGGGGTAATCACAGGTCTGTAGATTGCCTAGGGTAATTCTCTAGGGAAGGGCCACATTCGCCTGGAGCACAGATGAAATACCCCAAACCTAAGTATGCTAAGAAAACATCAAATTATGATGTAGTAAGGCTAGAATATGCCTTAGAAAGATTGGTAGACAATTTAAACCAAGGAAAAACACAAGAAAATGCCTTAAGGGCAATTAGGGCAAAAACGTGCTCTAAGCTTGGAGAGACTTGGGTGAGTACCCAAATATCATGATAAGACCTTAGTAATATTCTAATGGTCATTTTAAATCAGTTAGCAAAGAAAACCAAGCTTGAAAACAAGTTAAAACACAAAATGTGCTTTAAGAAGTCTTAAAGCACATTTTTGAGAAATTGTCTTAGAATTGAGTTTTGAGTGGCTAAATGTCCATCATTACTCTTTAATCAACATGTGTACTAATTAGTATCACATTAGGAAGTCTAAATCAATGGGAAATCAAAAATTTCAGAAATATGTGCACTGATTAGTGAATAGTGCCAAATATTGACTAGTTTAAGTTTTAATCAATATAAGCTAATTAGTTGGTCAACAAAGACCATGACTAGCCTTATTTAAGGTAGGGGGCCGGTTTTCTAAAGGAGGGTGAGTCACCATAAGTAGTCAAATAAGGAAGAAAAGAAGAGATAAGTAAAAGAGTACTATTTGCTTTATTAAAGCAAATACCTTATATTAGCCACCTTTCTTCTTCTCTCTCTTCATTTCTCTTCTTCACACGGTTCCACCATCTTCTTCCTCCCTTCATTCACGTAGGAGCAGCACCCATGGCAACACCACCTTGCCTTGTCCATAACTTACTCATTTTAGCTCCAAATCAAAAACTAAACACATATTTCACTTAGTTAGGCCAAGACCTATCTTTCTATCTTTTCAAATCTTTCAAAGCTCCATTTTGGTGCCATGAGGAAACTCCATTGATGGAGGAAAATCAAGTTTGAAGAGCTCATTAGCTCTCCATTCTCTTAAGGTAAAGAAAATGTAAGAAAAACCATGTTTCCATCATTTCTTGTACATGGCCGAAAATTCCTTCTCATGGGGCTATGTTTTCATGCCTTGTTCTAGCTTGATTTATTCACCAAGGACTAGTGGAGGTCCTATTTCATTCAATGCCCAAGTCTACTTTGAGACTTCAAGGTAATCATCCACTTTTATGTTTTAGAACACATTTCTAACCTAGGTTTTCATTCCTTGAGGTTAGTGCATTGTTTAGTACTCATATGAGTAATTGAATATTGATTAGAACATTGGCAAGGGGAATTTAAGTGGTGGCCGAGATCTATGCAAGAAGAAGGTCTAAGGAAGAGATTAAGATAAGCTTGAGAAAACAAGGTAAAATGCTTACCTAATGGTGGTTTAAGATTAAGGAATGAGTTTTAGATGGGTACCAATGTAGCCTAGGGCTTACATTAGGTAAAGGGTTATGTAACCTAAGAAAAAGAACTTAAATAAGCTTATGAACTTGTGATTAAGGAGCCAATGAGAATGAGTTAGTAATATAAGTTTAAGGTGGATTTTAAGAGCATTATAACTACTATGAGATTGATGAGTGTATTTGCAGGTTGAAAGCTTATATATGTGGGGAAATTCAGTGTTTAAGTTTAAGTCATTTAAGGGCCTAAGAGCCATGTCATTTAAGAGCCTTAGTGCTATGCAATTTAAGATTAATTGCCAATATTGAGTTTGTTGTGAATGAGTTGGTTTGGTGATGAGATGTGATGAGAAAGAACTTGATGTGTGTGTGAGATGGTTGAATGAGGAAAACAATGTGTGTGGGCATGATAAGATACTAGAGAAGCCATGGCGAAATTTGAGTAGAAAATAAGTGTTTAGGTGATGGTGGTGAATTAATATGACCTAGGATTTACTAGGAATCACTATGAGGAATTGAGTGGGAATGAGTTAACTAAGGAGTTCTTGAGGTTTAGAATGATCTAGAGATGTCTAGGAGGAATGAGAGGACTGGTGAGTGTTTTTGAACACACCAAAATCATGAGATGAGGAATGTAAGACTTGTGCATAAGTTTAAGGAGAAGGTATAATGCTTAAGGTGATTAAGATATGTCCTAAGGGAATATAATGACTAAGGAAGTACTAGGAAGTCTTAGAGGTGTCTTGATGAAAAAGGGGTGAGATAAAGTGTTATAACGAGTTATAATGACTTAGGCATTACTTTGAAGGATTTAGGAATCAAGAGAATGTAATTGAGTATTTAGGACTTAGGTAAATGTTGGTAAACAACTAGGAAGGAAATAAGGTGTTGATGGAGGGAAGCTTAAGCTTGTGAAGGAACTTTAAGTAAATGCATAAAAGAATTTTCGGTGGTGAAAGATGCTTGGGAGATGATGTTAAAGTGGTGAGGAAAACATTTGGCATAGTGGTTACATTAGGTATGAACCACCACCTAGAAACCTAGAGGAAAGCATTACAAGTGTTAGCATTATTACAAGGAAAATGTATAATGATTAAGGTGAATTGGTGAATGATTTAATGTGTTTGGAGGATGCTCTAAGGTGGGTTTAAGGGTCTAAATGATGTTAGAACACATTGGATGGCTTGAGGAAAGGTTTAGTGAAGATTTGGCAAAGTTTGGGCATGTTTTAGTGGCGTCCGACCCAGGGAAAGGTTCTGGAATGGTCCGACCCAGAGGTCTTGGGTCGGACATGGGTCGGACGGGTGAGTTTTAGAGGGCAAATAAGTTTCTGGAATGGTCCGACCCAGTTGGTTGGGTCGGACGGGGTCGGACATGTAGGGTTCTTCAAACCCGAAAGTTACTGGAATGGTCCGACCCAGAGGGTGGGTCGGACGGTGGGTCGGACGACCCTTAAGAAAAAAAAAAAAAGAAACCCTAAGAGAGTTTAGTGGTATTAATGGTACCCCATTAAGGGGGCAATGATGATTAGAGGTATAAGACCTAAGGGATTAAGTTAAGAATAAACTTAAAAGTTTAAGATTAAGTTGGCAAGATTAAGTTGTAGGACTTAAGAGGTGTTAGGTGGGGATCATTAAGAGTTAAGTAAGTTGAATTAAGTTAAGTGATTAACAACCTAAAACTGAATGAATGTTTTAGGACTTGGGAGTTTGGACTCCGGAAGAGAGTAAGCAGCCGAACGACCAACGGTGAACGGTACAGTTCTCTTTGTGACCTGCTTGCTAACGAGGTGTCCCTCGGCTTGTGTGCTATTTGTTTTTGTGTGATCACTAAACAAGATAAAGCATGCAATCGGAATATATTATATTTCTTGTATGTTGTGTGATGTTTGAAAACAACACAACATACCGTGAGAACTTACTAACCAATGTTTAGTAAGGAATTGAGTGAGACTAAGGAACGCCCCTAATATGGGACGATATGAACCGAAAGAGGTTAACCAACGAACATGGTCTTGAGACTATTACTAACTGGAACTTGAGTGAGGAAACCCGGGACCGATCTCCGGTCATGCATGCTAAGGAAAAAGGGGGACGGTATCTGAATCAGATCCGCCCTCCGCTTAAGGACTTGTCTTCGGACTTGTAGCCTAGGGCCGGTTGCCGACTCAGCTACGCTGGATTCCCGTCCAGGGTAGGTGGCATTAAGATGGTGCGGTGGGATCACCTAAATCCCAGGTTTGGACTTAGGCTACAACCATTCCCCTCCAGGAACGGTTTGTATTCTGAGAATAAGTTAAGATTAAGATAAGTTACAATCATTCCTTTTTAAAGGATGATTTGTATCGTTAAGATTAAGATTAAGTTAAGATTAAGATTAAGTTAAGATTAAGATAAGTTGCAACCATTCCTCTTTAAAGGATGGTTTGTATAACTAAGATTAAGATAAGTGACAACCACTCCTTATTAAAGGATGGTTGTTTCTAAGGTCAAGATAAGACTAAGATTAAGGTGAGATAAGGATGGACTAAGGTTAAGAGGGAACATTACTTAAGGAGTTAAATAACTAACTCACCAATTAAGGGAACGCGTTTAAGTCGTACATTGTGTGTGAACTTGATTGTTCATATATGGATTGTTGTTTACAGCATTTACTATTATGTTGTGCATCCAATCAACCTCCATGCTATCGACAATTAGTCGTCGTAGCCACATTAGCTTGGGGGCCATGAGGGGATCGTACCAGCATTCGTGCTGACCCCCTTTGGGGGCTGTTTTTACTACACAGGTACATCAGAAGGCGGCCGTCGCAAGAGTAAGAAGGGGATACAAGTGTTAAGGATTAAGTGTGACCTACGAGTTGTGCATGTACACTCGTATGGCAATTGAGTTAGTAAGATGTATAGGTTGTGAGAGGATTGTAAGAAGGATATGTAAATGGTTAAGGTTGTTGGACTAATGTTCGGTATATTCTGTGGTCAGACCGTGGCAAGGTCCTGGATTGTAAAGAATTCCGCTGTGACATGTTTATATATATACTGTTAAGTTGCGAGACCACATTTGGATTGAGTTGGGATGTTACAACAGAGGAGATGCCCGGAATAGACCCAAACGTTATCCAGCATTATCTCAACGTAGACCCAGTGCACCCGGCAATCCGCCAAAGAAGAAGGGTGATCGGAGCAGAGAGGGACCAGGCTGCTCGAGAAGAAGTCCAAAAGCTCCTGCAAACAGGTTTTATCAGTGAGGTGTCATACCCCAAGTGGCTGGCGAACGTAGTTATGGTAAAGAAACCTAATGGGAAATGGAGAATGTGTGTGGATTTTACCGACCTAAACAAGGCATGCCCCAAAGATTTTTACCCGTTGCCATCGATAGACCGACTGGTCGTCTCGTCGGGCCAAAGCTCCGTCTTGAGCTTCCTGGATGCATTCTCCGAGTACAACCAGATAAAGATGAATGAGAAGGACTCCGAGAAAACTTCTTTCATCACCTCAGCAGGAATCTTCTGCTACAAAGTGATGCCATTCGGATTAAAAAATGCCAGCGCAACTTTCCAACGAATGATAGACAAAGTGTTCCGGGAGCAACTCTCGAGAAATGTGGAAGCTTATGTGGATGACATAGTCGTGAGAAGCCCGTCCAAAGAACAGCACATGAAAGACTTGGAAGAGACATTCACCACGCTCGACAAATTCTAGATCAAGCTAAACCCGGAGAAATGTGTATTCGGGGTCACCGAAGGAAAATTCCTTGGTTTCATCGTTGGGCAACAAGGAATAGAGGTGGATCCGGAAAAGACCCAGGTGATTCTCGACCTCAGTCCTCCCAGAAGCATCAAAGACGTCCAAGCCCTCAACGGGAGACTCACGGCCTAAGCAGGTTCTGTTCAAAGTTACAGGAAAAGGCAATCCCGTTTTTCAACACGTTGAGAAAGAACAACAAGTTCCAGTGGGGCAAGAATGCAAGAAGCCTTCGAGAAGATCAAAAGAAATGCTTCGAGAGTTACCCAAGCGGGAGTCCCAATGCCCCGGTCAAGACCTCTACATGTACCTGTCCGCATCGGCATGGGCGGTGGCAGCGGTCCTAATCATGGAAGACGAGAAGAAGAAGATTCCCGTCTACTACACAGGAAAGATCCTGACTCCCGTAGAAAGACGCTACACCAATATTGAAAAAGTCTTTCTTGCTCTAGTGGTGGCATCCCGGAATCTACGACGTACTTCCAATCACACACTGAATCCTTGTAAGGAGACTAACTGTCGTTGAAGCAAATAACGAATAATCCAAATGCGTCAGGACACATGGTAAGCAGAGCAGTCGAACTCACCCAATACGAAATCCAATTTCTACCGCGAACGGCGATCAAAGCTCAGGCCCTAGCGGATTTCATAACGGAGACCAGCTTCGACCAAGAAGAAGGAAAGCCACCCACCCCCTTTATCATTCAGGTAGACGGCGCTCGGTGCAAGATGAAGAGCGGAAGCAGGGATGTAGAGAACTCCCGATGGACGAGACATCAACTACGCTTTCCGGTTGGAGTTCGAAGTAACCAACAACGAGGCCGAATACGAAGCTCTCATTCAAGGCCTAGAGGTTGCCATTGCCCTAGGCGCAACGGACCTGGAAATATACTCAGACTCCTTACTGGTCACCTGGCAGCATGACAACATATATGAAGTAAAGGAAGAGAAACTCTAGAAGTATTTACTCAGAGTCCAAGAGCTAAAAACAAGCTTCTAGAGATGCGAGTTGAAGCACCTTCCCCGGACAAAAAACACCGAGCAGACGCGCTAGCGAAATTAGCAAGTATGGCCGAATGGATACCAAGTAAGGTATGGTTGGAAACCAAGACCAATCCAAGGGTAGACGAAGCCTAGGTCCTGGCGACTGAGCCCCTCGCATCTGAGGAATCTTGGATGACTCCGATCGTGGAGTACATCCTTGAAGAAAAGTTGCCGCCGGAGGATAAAGAGGCTAGAAAAATGAAGCGGCGGGCGGCATCATTTTTCCTCGAAGGGGGGCGCCTCTATAAAAGATCGTTCGCAAGGCCCGCCCTCAGATGCGTCACGAATGAAGAGGGAAGTGAACTCATAAAGGAGGTGCACGAAGGGGTCTGCGGAAACCACCAAGGGGAAAGAGCCACGACCCACAAAATCATGAGGCTCGGTTACTACTGGCCGAGAATGCAGGATCACTGCAAGGAATACATTCGGAGGTGCCAGATGCTAGGAACACAGCTGCAAGATACACAACCCCCCGGCCATGCAAAAGGCCATACTGTCCCCGGTACCGTTCGCGATGTGGGGGCTGGATATCATTGGCCCCTTCCCGGAAGCATCTCCCGGAAGGTTCAAGTTCGTGTACGTAGCCATCGACTACTTCACGAAATGGGTCGAGGCAATGCCTACCATGTCCATCACAGCCAAAAGGTCACAAGAGTTCGTATGGAGGCACATCGTGTGTCGATTCGGATTGCCGAGGACCATAATAACTGACAATGGGACACAGTTCAATTGCGACAGTTTACGGGAGTTTTGCGAGCAATGGAAGATAGAGGTAAGATTCGCATCGGTGGCGCACCCCCAGGCCAACTGGCAGGTCGAGAACGCAAACGGGCAGATCATAAAAGCTCTAAAAAGAAGGTTAGGAAGCAAAAAGGGAAGTTGGGCCGAACTACTACACCAAATCCTGTGGTCCTACCGAACGACGGAAAAGGGACCAACCGGAGAAACACCCTTCAGATTGACCTATGGCTTGGAGGCAGTTGTCCCAGCTGAAATCATGATCCCATCAATCCGCTGGGAGTCCTATGACGAACAGCTCAACATCGAAGGAATAAAAGACTGCCTAGACCTGCTCGAAGAAGAGAGAGCTGTAGCGGCCGCCCGAATGGTAGAAGACAAAAGGAAGGTAGAAAAGTACTTCAATCGCAAAGTCAGGGAATGAAGCTTTGTACCTGGTGAGCTGGTCCTAAGAGAAGTCAAACAGCCCAAAAAACTCGACCCCCAGTGGGAAGGTCCTTACATTATCCATCAGAAGGTTGGGCGAGCTTCATATCACCTAAAGAATGTCAAGAGATACGAATTGCCCCATTCCTGGCACGTAGAATGCCTCAAGAAATTTTATGTGTAAAAATCGATGTAATGCTTTGACAACATCAATAAAGGGGATTATTTTTGGAAAGATCCACGCACTAAAAGAAACACCCGGGCCAAGGCCAACAGGATGTAATGCCCTGAAAAAGAAACACCCGGGCCAAGGCCAACAGGATGTAATGCCCTGAAAAAGAAACACCCGGGCCAAGGCCAACAGGATGTAATTCCCTGAAAAAGAAACACCCGGGCCAAGGCCAACAGGATGTAATGCCCTGAAAAAGAAACACTCGGGCCAAGGCTAACAGGATGTAATGCCTTGAAAAAGAAACACCCGGGCCAAGGCCAACAGGATGTAATGCCCTGAAAAAGAAACACCCGGGCCAAGGCCAACAGGATGTAATGCCTTGAAAAAGAAACACCCGGGCCATGCCCTACAGGATGCAATGCCCTGAAAACCTTGTTATGAGTCATCGCACTCAAGCAAGAACAAAAATAAAAAAAACCCATCTCCGAAAGCCCCGGGAGCTCTGGTCGCTTGTAATAGGTGAATCATTAGGTGTGGAACGCCACACCGTACCCTGGTTGAATCCCCCTCGAGACTCTTTCTCCCTCTCGCGAGAAAAAGAAAAGAAAGGGGGAACGACCGCGAGTACCATCGCTTGGTGATAAGTGTCCAAATGAGCATGTTTTATAGGTGTATTTCATATATTATATTAGCACTTTTCTTGCTCATTTCTCCACTTTGGTTAGTTTTCCTTTAGTTATGTTTTATTGATTATCTCACAAATTTATTGGTTAAACAAGAGGAAAACCAAGCTAGGAGCAAAGTACACGAAGAGACGAACGCATAGGTGAAAACGGGGATCAAATCGGAGCTAAAACGAACATTTTAGAGGCAAAAGACCCTTGGTCCGGACCAGTATCTGGATCACCTGGTCCGGACCAATACATGCCAGCGCGCCCGAGAAAGAAATCGACATGTCCGGACCACACAGGTCCGGACAGTGGTCCGGACGAACGTGTCTTGCCAGCGAACAGAGCACAACAGCAGCGTGTGAAGAGATAAAATCATTATCTCTTCACACGTTAACACCACCGCCTTACCACCCCCTTTACCCTATATTTCTCTATAAATACACCTCCAAACCTCCATTAAATCATATCTCATTCCACCCCAAACTTATGCCATTTTCCTTCCATAAAAATACCATAAAACTCTCCAAAATCATACATCTCATCCACATATTATCCACATAAATTCCATACAACACCTCATTCCATAAAAATATTCCATTTCCATACCGTTGTTCTGTCCAACCTCTGCCCAAATATTAGCAGTCAAGATAGTGGAGCTGAATTAATTATCTTTCCCAGATGATTTCTTTTACTTCTCATTCTGTCTTTTTAATTATGTTGGGCTAAGAGGATTTACTCCGGGCGAAGGTTTGGCCGTAATTTGTTTAATTATGTAATCTATATTTCTACCGGTTAAAATAAATACAGTTCGTTACGATTAAAGTTTATCTCTCACCTTTTTAATAAATTTCATCGATTTATTAAAAAGCTTTACTAAATCTGTTTTAGTCTGATCGGTGAAGAACAGATAGGTTAATTAAGCCGTAAATCTGTAGGAAACTTATTTTCATCGGATAAGTTAGTACTCATTTGCAAGAATATAATTCCTCACACTTAATTCCCGTTCACTAGTGTTTGCTTGAGTTTTCATCGGACCTTGCATTTTCTAGTAAACGAGTTCTTATGAGTCTATGATTAGTCCTTAAGATAATAACAGGAATTTTGCCAAACTATTATAATAAACCGGTAGAGATAGCATAATTAATCAGATTATATAAACCTGAACCCGGAGTTCCGTTTAATTTATCTTCAACCCAGTTAATTTAATCTGTTGTTTTACTTTACGAAAACAAGTCAATTAATCCCCCTCTTGTGACAAAGCTTAGGTACTTAATAATTCCCCTTAGTCCCACGGTTCGATATCCGGTCGCTTACACTTTACTATACTACTACGACCGGGATTTGTTTGCAGCCCGACTATTATTTTGAGTTTTAATTTCTTTTCTTTTGTTTTAATTACA
Organism: Limonium bicolor; assembly: GCA_023374045.1. Classification (NCBI taxonomy): domain Eukaryota; kingdom Viridiplantae; phylum Streptophyta; class Magnoliopsida; order Caryophyllales; family Plumbaginaceae; genus Limonium; species Limonium bicolor. The sequence continues at coordinate 30,019,705 of CM041782.1, forward strand.
CCAGTTCCAACCACTCACAATATATAGTCTGCAAAATGGCGCCGTTGCCGGGGACTCGATTTATTCTAGTCCCTAAGCCCCGGATAATTCACCTGTTATATTATAATAATCTGTTACCATTATTTTGGACATTTGACTTTGGACATCTGACTACGGACATCTGACTTCTGACATCTAATTACTAACTCTTTATTTTATTGTCATTTAATTTTCTGTCATTTAATTTCCATTGTCCTTCAAATTTCCAGTATACTAACTTATAATTTCCAGTATACTAACTACTAACTTATAATTTCTGTCATTTAATTTTCTGTCATTTTAATTTCCATTGTCTCTAACTACTAACTTATAATTTCTGTACCTAACTACTAACTTATAATTTTTGTCAACTAATTCCTAACATTTTTATTTATTCTAACACATAACGAGTTTATTTTCTCTGTTTTGAGTGGTGAATGCCTTTTACCAGGTCAAACACCCTCCCAGAAAATATTAATAATCACACGGTTGGTTACATTCCAGAGAACGAGAGAACCTTTCTGCGCACTCTAAGGCAGAACCGAACTCAACAAAACATTACCACCACAGTGATAGAATCTGACCCGGAAGCTGACATGGCAATTTCACCAGCGACAGTTCGAAACATTAATAGGCCGTCTAATCAAGGACAACAGCCTACTATCATCCTTCCTCACCTTACCCCGCCCGAATACGATGAGTGGCAGAAGCTAAAGCCATATCATCAAATCCGATGTGTAAAGGAGTTGGGCATGTTTGATGGCACCAATCCTGACGAAGCCCTGTTACATGTTACAAAGTTCTTGCAGCATGCCAACAGTCTAACGGCGACCGACGTAGTACTTCAGTACGCAAGACTGTCATTATTCCCTCACAGCCTGACGGGAAGTGCGAGCAAATGGTATCATAGCCTGACACCAAGTACCATTGGTACTTGGGATGAAATGGCCACCAAGTTCTACGACAAATTCCTGCCCCCGAGCCGAACGTTGGAAACGATTGCTGAAATCTATAATTTCAAGCAGCCAGGGTCGGAGAATATTTGTGAAACTTGGGACCGTTTCAAAGGACTACTACTTACTTGTCCTCACCATGGTCTGACGAAAGAACAAGTATCATAGTTGTTCTACAAAGGCTTGATCGGTCCGTGCAGAACAATGGTACTGTCTTCGTTAGGGGCTGATATTCTGAAAAAGCCAGGAGCATAATTTCTGAGTAGCATGGAGTCTCTCTGTGAAGAAATCAGAGACTGGGCCTCCGGTGGATCAAGGAGCGGTACTACAGGTTTATACCATGTTGGGGAAAGTGAAAACAAGTTTGACCAGCTGATAAAAAGCCATGAGCAACTCATGGAGAGCAATGCTCAGCAGGCAACAAAAGTAAGTACTCTGCAGAAAGTGGTTGAGCAGATGGCTATGAACTCCTACCCCCAGCAAGCTAAGTCGATGATTTCCCGATCATCTACAATCCCTCCAGGCTATGCTCCTCTGTCCCAATCATCTCCAGCTATCTCTTGTACACAATGTGGTGGGCCTCATGACTATGAACAATGCCCCCAACTACAAGAATTAAAAGCAGCGGAGGAAGCAAACTATATCACCAACAATTCAGGGTACAGGCAACCTTGGCAACGTAACATGCAACCCAATCTTCGCTACACAAACACCGACAATATCCAAAACCCACATACACTACAACCATCTCAAAATTACAGACCTCAGTCCAATTTTCAAGGAGGCCAAAGGCAGTACCAGCAACAGCCTTATGGCAATGATGCTTCTTCGAGTCGACCAACTCAAACTCCTTTGAATCCTGAGTCTGAAATGTCTCAAATGCAAGAGATGTTTAAAGCAATGATGGGTAAGTCCCGAGACACACAAGAGGAGGTCGCAGCCCTGCGCAAAGACCAAAGAGCCTTGCAATCTCAGATTCAACAGTTACTCACCCAACAAAGACCACCTGGTCATTTTCCTTCACAGACTAACCCTAATCCAAGAGAGCAAGCAAATTCAATCCTTATAGACGATGGGACATTCCAATCAGCAAACTTGAGTGCAGTCTCCCTAAGGAGTGAAAGAACTTGCTACCAGAAAAGAAAAAGAAAATCAAGAAGAGGCCTACATCAATGATGAAGAAACAGCCAATCCAACCTTACCTTCCCCAGAAATCCAAGTTCCTATTCCTGCTACTCCATCTCCATCTCGAGTAACCATCGACATTCCATCTTCCACTCCTAAAAACAGTGAACTCCCATTTCCCAACAGGATGAAAAGGAAACACCTAGATGAGCAGTTTTCCAAATTCTTGAGCATTTTCAAGAAACTGACTCTTGACATACCTATAATCGATGATTTGCAAGAGATGCCTAACTACGCCAAGTTTCTAAAGGATCTCTTAACAAAGAAGAAAAAGAAACCTGGAAAAGAAACAGTGCACCTCACGGAGGAATGCTCTGCTGCCCTTCTTCGAGCACTCCCTCCTAAACAAACAGATCTGGGAAATCCCGTTATCCCGTGTTTTATAGGTGGAGTGGACTGTGGAAGCGGTTTATGCGACCTGGGAGCCAGTATAAATATCATGCCATACGCCACCTTCTTAAAAGTAAAAGGAGGAGAGATGCAACCGGTTCCTTTCAAACTCCAACTAGCTGACAGATCAGAGATCAAGCCAATGGGAATAGTCCGAGATCTGGTAGTTGGAGTGTCTCGCTTTATCTTTCCAGCTGACTTCGTCATTCTAGAAATGGACGACGATGTTGAGGTTCCCCTGATTCTAGGTCGACCATTTCTAAGTACTGCCAAAGCCATAATTGATGTCCACGATGGAAAGATCACTTTGATACGAGGATGAAACGATCGAATTCGACATGCAGAAAATGATGAAGAAAAGCTCTAACCTTTCTCCTCACACTAAGACAGTGGGATTAACAGATGATGAAGAGGAGGAAGGCAATTTTTCTACAGATGAGAACATGTATTCACTATCTTCCGTCCTAAAGGCTGAAACTGAACCGCTAGAGCAAGTATTAGTTACTTCTCTAAAAGAAAAGGTGGAGGATCCGGAAGTTAACGCCATGCTGGCATACGTAGAAAAAGGAAAAGCAGGTTATCAAGCCTACCGGCCACCAATCGAAAGACTTGACCGACAACCACAAAAGTCCATTCCCTCAGTAGAGCAGCCACCAGAGCTCGAGTTTAAGGAACTGCCTTGTAAACTCAAGTATGCCTTCTTAGCTGAAAATGACCATTTGCCTGTCATTATTTCCTCTTCTCTGAATTCCGGGGAGGAAACAAGGCTACTCGAAGTGCTAAAAGAGCATAAGACAGCGATCGGGTGGACTATTGCTGATATAAAAGGAATTGATCCCTCCTACTGCATGCATCATATCTATATGGAGGAAAACTACAAGTCTATCAGGCAACCCCAACGTCGGCTAAACCCTAACCTAAAGGAGGTAGTTAAAAAGGAGGTTCTGAAACTCCTAGACGCGAACATCATCTATCCTATCTCTGATAGTCCATGGGTAAGTCCTGTACAAGTTGTCCCGAAGAAGGGGGGCATCGAGGCTGTTATAAATGATAAGGGAGAGGATATCCCTCAAAGAAAAATTACTGGATGGCGCATGTGTATCGACTACAGGCGCTTAAACTTGGCGACCAGGAAAGATCACTTCCCTCTCCCCTTCATCGATGTAACACCCCATCCAAAGCCTATCGTGGTTATCGCAAATTGAACACTTAAACGAAAACGTCGCAGCGGAAATAAATAACACCTGGACCTTGCCACGGTCTGATCGTTAGAAGATACCGGCTTTAACGTTTACAATACTTATCCAAAATACTTATCCATCTCAAAACAACAACATTCACAATACCACCACCAACCGAGTACTAGTATCTTAAACATAATCTCCAACTTACGTCAGTTTAATATAAACAGTCGGGTGCACAGGCGCAACCCGAACTCAAAATAAACAACCCAACCTAAGTCTAACCGCTCCTACTCTCGTAGTGCGTCCTCATGGGTCTCTTACCTGCAAGTGTAAAAATAGCCCCCGAGGGGGTCAGCACGAATGCTGGTACACCCTCTCATGGCCCCCAAGCTAACGGGGCTACGACGACTAATTGTCGATAGCATGGAAATTGATTACATACACAAGCATAATATGAAGTGCAATAACAATAACCACAGATGAACATATATAGTTCACAAACAATGAACGTCTCAAGCGTTCCCTCATCAAGTGGGCTAGTAACCCCCTCCTTAGTCCTCATTTCCTTAATCTCAGTTCCTTACCTTACCTTAATCTTAATCTCAATCTTAATCTCAGTATACAAACCTTTCCTGGAAGGGATTGGTTGTAGCTTAATTCAAGCCTGGGATTTAGGTGATCCCACCGCACCATCTTAATGCCACCTACTCTGGACGGGAGTCCAGCGTAGCTGAGCCGGCAACCGGCCCTAGGCTACAAGTCCGAAGACAAGTCCTTAAGCGGAGGGCGGATCTGATTCAGATACCGTCACCCTTTTTCCTTAGCATGCATGACCGGAGATCGGTCCCAGGTTTCCTCACTCAAGTTCCAGTTAGTAGACATCTTAGACACCATGTGCTAGCTAAGCCTTAACGGGCATTAACCAACAACCATCAAACTTAACTCTTATTCTTAACTCAGTAAGTACTAAACTTGGTTAGTAACTATCTCAAGACTCGTGGGTTAGTGTAAAGATAACACAAACACAACGAGAATAAATATAACCAGTTGCATGCTTTATCTTATTTAAGTCACAGCAAGTAAACAGATAGCACACAAGCCGAGGGACACCTCGTTAGCAAGCAGGTCACAAGAAGGACTGTACCGTTCACCGTCGATCGTTGTTTGTTTAACCTTCTTCGGGGTCCCAATTCACAAACCTAAAACATTCATTCATTTTTAGGTCATTAGTTATTTGCACCTTACTTAACTCACTTAGTCCCTAAGGACTCCCATTCAATAACCTCTCAAGTCTTTATCACTTAGCTTACAAACATATTTTTAAACATTAAAGCTTATACTTAATCTTAACTTAATTCCTTGAGTTCTTAGTGTCCCAATCATTACCACCCTACCAAAGGTATACCTTATTACCTAGTACCCTTCTTAGAATTAAAATATTTTTTTTGTAAGTGTTAATGGCCGTCCGACCCACCCTCTGGGTCGGACCATTCCAGTAACTTTCGGGTTTGGAAAACCCTACATGTCCGACCCATGTCCGACCCAACCAACTGGGTCGGACCATTACAGAAACTTTCCGTCTTCTAAAACCTCTCATGTCCGACCCACGTCCGACCCAACCTTCTGGGTCGAACCATTCCAGAAACTTATTTGCCCTATGAAAATCACCCGTCCGACCCATGTCCGACCCAACCTTCTGGGTCGGACCATTCCAGAAACTTTTCCTGGCGTTAAACAGAGGCCGTCCGACCCAAATTTGGGTCGGACCCCTGGGTCGGACGCCACTAAATCATGCCCAAACTTTGCCAAATCTTTTCTAAACCTTTCCTCAAGCCATCCAATATGTCCTAACATCATTTAGACTCTTAAACCCACCTTAGAGCATCCTCCAAACACATTAAATCATTCACCAAGTTTCACCTTAATCATTATACATTTTCCTTGTAATTATGCCACACTTGTAATGCTTTCCTCTAGGTTTCTAGGTGGTGGTTCATACCTAATGTAACCACTATGCCAAATGTTTTCCTCACCACTATAACATCATCTCCCAAGCATCTTTCACTATCTAAAACTCTCTTAAGCATTTACTTAAAGTTCCTTAACAAGTTTAAACTTCCATCATCAACACATTATTTCCTTCCTAGTTGTGCACCAACATTTACCTAAGTCCTAAACACTCAAATACATTCTCTTGATTCCTAAATCTTCCATGGTGATACCTAAGTCATTATAAGTCATTAAAACACCTTAACTTCACCCTTTTTCATCAAGACAACCTATAGAGCATTCCTAGTACTTCCTTAGTCATTAAATTCCCTTAGAATATCTTAAACACTTAAACTCTCCTTTAAATTTTGCCATGGGTTCTCTAGTATATAGTACTTCCTAACACATGGTTTTTCTCCATCAAACAACCCATACCACACAAATTCTCATCACAACACCTTAACACACAATCTACACTAAAACTTCACCACATCATCATGTATAGCTTAAACTCAAAATGCTTGGCACTTAGGCCCTTAAATGACAATAATCTTAACCACTGAATTTCCACATATATTTGCCTTCAACCTGCGAATACACTCAACAAGGCTCCCATTGAAATAAAATGCTTCTTGTACTTCACCTTTATATTCTTAAACTACCTCTTTTCTCATTTGCTCCTTAGTCACAAGTTCACAAGTATAGTCATCATTTCTCCTAGGTTTTATAGCACCTTCCCAATATAAGCTCTACACTAAACTCATCATATATCTAAATCCCATTCCCTTAAACAACAAGACATCTTAAGGTAAGTATTTTACCTTGTTCTCTCACAAGCTTAAAAGCTTTCCTCCTTAGGTTTTTCTTTGTTCAATCTCGGTCACCAATGTGTATCTTCTTGCCAATGTTCTAAACAATGTCCAATAACTCTAATGAGCACTAAACAACACATTTACCTTAAGGAATAAAACCTAGGTTAAAATGTGTTAAGGTTTTGAATTGATTGTTTTACCTTAGCTCCTCAAGACAAGCTTGGATATGAAGCAAGAAGGACCTCCTCTCTCCTTTGAAGAGTAGAAACAAGCTAGAACAAGGCATAAACATGGAGTTCCATGAGTATATATTTTCGGACATGTGAAGAAAATGGTGGAAACCTAGATTTTCTTACACTTTCTTTACCTTAAGAGAATGGAGATGCCAATGGAGTCTCCAAACTTGAATTTCCTCCTCTAATGGTGTTTGACTTGGCACCAAAATGAAGCTCTTGAAGTTTTGAAAAGATAGAAAGGAGGAGCTTGAGCTAACTAAGAAGAATATGTATTTTGTTTTGGATTTGGAGCTAAAATGAGTAAGTAGTGTGCAAGAGAAGGTGGAGCTAGCATGGAGGTATGCTTCACGTTAATGAGGAGAGAAAGAGAGCAAGAAACCGTGGGAACAAGGGAGAATGAAGAAGTGAGGAGAGAGAGACTAATAAAGTGATATTTATGTAAAAGGTAAATAGTACTTTATGCTTTATAAGACTTATTTGCTTTCTTAATTACTTAATGAGTCATGAAGGTGGTGACTCACCTCCTAAGAAACCGGCCCCCTATTAGTAATGAGGGTAATTAAGTCTTTGTTGACCAAATGTCTCACTTATATAGACTTATGCTATAAACTAGCTTAATTAATTCACTATTCACCAAAACATGGCACATTGTTGTGAAATTTTTGATTTCCCATTGATATAGACTTCCAAATGTGATACTATATAGTACACATGTTAATTAAAGAGTAATGATGGGCATTTAGCCATTCAAAACTCATTTACAAGACAATTTTTCAAAAACGTGCTTTAAGACTCCTTAAAGCACATTTTGTGTTTTAACTTGTTTTCAAGCTTGGTTTCCTTTGGTAATTGACTTAAAATGACCATTAGGATATTACTAAGGTCTTAGGACAATATTTGGGTACTCTCCCATGTCTCTCCAAGCTTAGAGCACGTTTTTGTTAAAACTGCTCTTTTGGTGTTTCCTTATATTTTCTTTGATTAGAAATGTTTCTTAATGTTTCTAAGGCATTATTTAGCCTTCTTATGTCTTAGTTTATCATTTAAACACCATATCTAAGTTTGGGGTATTTCAATCGATCAGATGTTAGAGAGACTAGCAGGGCAAGAGTACTACTCTTTTTAGATGGGTTCTCAGGGTACTTCCAAATTCCAATCGCACCGGAGGACCAGGACAAGACCACTTTCACTTGTCCATACGGCACCTTTGCGTACAGACGAATGCCCTTTGGACTATGCAATGCCCCTGCTACCTTCCAGTGATGCATGCAAGCTATATTCGCTGATTTCATCGAACAGAGCATAGAGGTATTCATGGATGACTTCTCTGTCTATGGCTCTAGTTTTGATAAATGCTTGGCACAACTTGATTTGATCCTAGGACGGTGTGAGGATACAAATCTCATTTTAAACTGGGAAAAATGTCACTTTATGGTCAAGGACGGGATTGTCCTCGGACATAAAATATCAGCTGAAGGAATAGAGGTGGATAAGGCCAAGGTGGAGGTTATAGAGAAATTACCGGCACCAACCTCTGTTAAAGATATTTGAGCATTTCTCGGGCATGCAGGATTCTATCGACGGTTTATACAAGACTTCTCAAAAATCACTAAACCGTTGACCGACCTGCTACAAAAAGATGCCCCGTTTCATTTTGATGATAAGTGTTCAGCTTCTTTCAAAACAATAACACAAAAACTGGCATCTACACCGGTTGTCATATCACCCGACTGGTCTCTCCCGTTTGAGATCATGTGTGATGCAAGTGACTATATAGTGGGCGCAACTCTATGCCAGAAAAAAGAGAAGATTCTAAGAGTGATTGCTTATGCCAGCAGGACACTAAACGAAGCCCAGAAGAACCATACTACCACTAAAAAAGAGCTTCTGGCTATAGTATTCTCCCTTGATAAGTTCAGGTCGTACTTGTGGGAAAGCAAAGTCATAGTGCACACAGACCACTCTGCTCTCAAATACCTATTTGCAAAACAAGAAGCCAAGCCTCGCTTGTTGCGCTGGATTCTTCTACTACAGGAGTTTGACATAGAAGTCAAAGATAAGAGCGGAAAATTAAATGTCGTCGCTGACCATCTCTCCTGGTTAGTAACTCCTACGGACAGTGTGCCTATTAACGAATTCTTCCCCAATGAGACTGTCTTTTCTATCACCAAGGTACAAGAGCCATGGTATGCGGACCTGGCCAATTATCTAGTCTCTGCAACAATACCATATGATCTATCTTACTCCCAGAAGAAGAAATTTCTTTCTGATTCAAAACATTATTTCTGGGAAGATCCATATTTGTTCCGAGTCTGTGCAGATCGGTTGATTCGCCGGTGTCTCCCTGAAGATGAGGTTCACAGCGTCATACATTTTTGTCACTCACGGGAAGCCGGTGGTCACCATGGACCAACAAGGACCGCTGCTAAGATCCTGGCCTCAGGATTTTATTGGCCGACTCTTCACAAGGATGTTTACCAATTCTGCGCCCAATGTGATAATTGTCAGAGAATGGGTAACACATCTAGGAGACATGAAATGCCACAACAGGGAATACTAGAAGTGGAACTCTTTGATTGTTGGGGCATTGATTTTATGGGACCTTTCCCTTCCTCACAGGGCCACCAATATGTTTTAGTGGCAGTGGATTACGTGTCAAAATGGGTAGAAGCCATACCCTGTCATCATGCTGATTCAAAGACCGTAACCAAATTCCTTAAGAAGCACATCTTTACCCGTTTTGTCGTGCCTACAATTATTATCAGTGACAGAGGATCCCACTTCTGCAACCGTTCATTTGAAGCACTTATGGGTAAGTACGGGGTACGTCACAAGGTAGCTCTACCTTATCACCCCTAGACAAACGGCCAAGCAGAAGTTTCGAACCGTGAGTTAAAATGGATTCTCCAGAAAATGGTTAACTCATCACGAAAGGATTGGGCATTAAAGTTAGATGATGCGATTTGGGCTTACCGCACCGCATTCAAGACTCCCATCGGGATGTCTCCTTTTAAGCTTGTCTATGGGAAATCATGCCACCTGCCTGTAGAGATGGAACATAAGGCATATTGGGCACTCAAGGCCCTAAACTTCGATATAGAAGCCACAGGAGAAAAGCGTAAGCTTCAACTTTCTGAACTCAAGGAATTAAGAGATCAGGCATACCACAGTGCGACAATATACAAGAAGCGCACCAAGAAACACCATGACCAAATGATCCACAAACGTGACTTTAAAGTTGGCGACTGGGTGCTGCTTTATAATTCCAGATTGAAAATATTTCCTAGAAAACTCAAATCTCACTGGACTGGCCCATTTCAAGTAGTTGGAACTACTCCTTTTGGTGTTTACGAACTCCAGAATAAGAAAGGAGAATGCTTCAAAGTCAATTGATCCCGTCTAAAAAGGTATGCTGGTATTCTTGAAAATAATAATGCTTTGTTAGCAATTTCTTTTGTGCAGGAATACGAGGAAGCCTCCAGCCCAAAGGAATAGAAGACGACACCTCTATGTCATAAGTTTGAGAAAGTGTGCAAACTTCCGACCGCCAGCTGTTCAGATACCTCGCCCTCAAACTCTTCTCCAACCTAAGCTTGGTCAAATGCGTCTAGCTAGAGACGTTAAACCCGGGCAGCTTGGTGGGAGGCAACCCACTATCTATCTATTGTCTTTCCTTTAAATTTAATATTGTTTTCTTTTTACTATATTTCACTTTTATTTGTTATAATAAAATGCAGGTTTTACTTGAGTACTTCTGGCTGTGTAGAATATTCTTTACAGGTACATTTCATGACATTGCACAACTGCACTCAAGTGTGGGGGAGCTCTACACACTCTACGAAATTTGGGGAGTACACTCTTTCCCTTTTGTTTTGCCCTATTAATTTAATTCCATCTACACAATGAGGGCATTGCTTCAGCTTAAGTGTGGGGGAGAGCCCTTTTCGGGGCATTTTTGTGCTTAAAATGTTTAAATCTCTCTGCTTGTCTTGCATGTGTTCAAAAATTAAAATTATGGACCCTGCTAATATAGGTTGTTCTCTTTATGATTAAATACTATTATGAATTGTGGGAAAATGGTACAAATTTAAAAATTTTCATTTGATCACTTTTGAGGAGCATTTTTATGCGGTGGGACCAAATAATCTGCAAATGGTTGGATTTTTATTGCTAAGGGGTGCTTCTCTGTTAAAAAAATATACATAAAATAAAGAAGGGACTTGCGAGACACCATTGGTAACCAACAAAGAGAGTTGAGTGTTCTTAAATACAAAAGCTTGATGCTTACATATTATCTTCTTATCCCTTATGCAAAAGTGAAACAAATGCATAATCTATTTTTCCTTTTGTTTCTCCTCAATGCCCATTCTTAGAGAAGTTGGCCATGGTAAAAGTTCTCAAAGTCACCTTAACTGAGAAGCATTGAAGTACTCCGGATCATACCCCGCAACTCTATATTTTATTTTTACCCTGAGCACACCTATGCCAACAGCAGTTGATTTTCACACTCCTCGAAAAAATTTAAAGATCATGTATTGTTCACCTCTTTATCCTACCCTTCATAATAATATTTGTTAATATTGAGCATTCCCAACTTACTTGGGTACATGGTTTTGCTTGAGGACAAGCAAAAAGATAAGTGTGGGGGTGTGATAAGTGTCCACTTTGGTTAGTTTTCCTCTAGTTATGTTTTATTGATTATCTCACAAATTTATTGGTTAAACATGAGGAAAACCAAGCTAGGAGCAAAGTACACGAAGAGACGAACGCGTAGGCGAAAACGGGATCAAATCGGAGCTAAACGAACATTTTAGACAAAAGACCCTTGGTCCGGACCAGTGTCCGGATCACCTGGTCCGGACCAATACATGCCAGCGCGCCCGAGAAAGAAATCGACATGTCCGGACAGTGGTCCGGACGAACGTGTCTTGCCAGCGAACAGAGCACAACAGCAGCGTGTGAAGAGATAAAATCATTATCTCTTCACACGTTAACACCACCGCCTTACCACCCCCTTTACCCTATATTTCTCTTATATACACCTCCAAACCTCCCATTAAATCATTCTCATTCCACCCCAAACTTATGTGTCTTATCCTTCCATAAAAATACCATAAAAGTCTCCAAAAATCATACATCTCATCCACATATTATCCACATAAATTCCATACAACACCTCATTCCATAAAAACATTCCATTTCCATACCGTTGTTCTGTCCAACCTCTGCCCAAATATTAGCAGTCAAGATAGTGGAGCTGAATTAATTATCTTTCCCAGATGATTTCTTTTACTTCTCATTCTGTCTTTTTAATTATGTTGGGCTAAGAGGATTTACTCCGGGCGAAGGTTTGGCCGTAATTTGTTTAATTATGTAATCTATATTTCTACCGGTTAAAATAAATACAGTTTGTTACAATTAAAGTTTATCTCTCACCTTTTTAATAAATTTCATCGATTTATTAAAAAGCTTTACTAAATCTGTTTTAATCTGATCGGTGAAGAACATATAGGTTAATTAAGCCGTAAATCTGTAGGAAACTTATTTTCATCGGATAAGTTAGTACTCATTTGCAAGAATATAATTCCTCACACTTAATTCCCGTTCACTAGTGTTTGCTTGAGTTTTCATCGGACCTTGCATTTTCTAGTAAACGAGTTCTTATGAGTCTATGATTAGTCCTTAAGATAATAACATGAATTTTGCCAAACTATTATAATAAACCTGGTAGAGATAGCATAATTAATCAGATTATATAAACCTGAACCCGGAGTTCCGTTTAATTTATCTTCAACCCAGTTAATTTAATCTGTTGTTTTACTTTACGAAAACAAGTCAATTAATCCCCCTCTTGTGACAAAGCTTAGGTACTTAATAATTCCCCTTAGTCCCACGGTTCGATATCCCATCGCTTACACTTTACTATACTACTACGACCGGGATTTGTTTGCAGCCCGACTATTATTTCGAGTTTTAATTTCTTTTCTTTTGTTTTAATTACACCAGTTCCAACCACTCACAATATATAGCTGCACTTGGCTACCGAAAGCAAGGATAGGGAAATGACAATCAGAAACGCCCGGTCACTGAGTGCGACTGGGCAAGAGCAGGAACGACCAGTCGTAAAAAACGACCAAGTCGCATCCTTAAGACCAAAACGGAACGACCGGTCGTAGTCGACCGGTTGCGCCCGTAAAATAAAGACAATCGACTAAGGGAGCGCAATCGATGGCAAAAATGGCATTAATTAACGAAACAACTAACAAATAATTCCATTAACTGTTGAAAGCATATACACATCAAAACAAAAAAAAGGAAGGAGAACTAAGACTAATCTAAATTTCCTCTGGCCTATCTAAGTCTCCTTTACAGTGTCGAGATTCGTGGTAGCAGCCCCATGTACGCTCTCCGAAGACCCAGACCTCCCGGCAGAGGACCGGAGGCCTACACCACCCTGATGCCCGGTGCTCCCTGGAGGAAGAAAAGACGCCTGGCCAGGAACAAAGCACGTCTCCCCCGGAAGGCGCCCGAAATTCTCAAGCACCTCGTGAAAGGAGGTCTTCTGTGCAACCTCCTTAAAAGACAACTCCCGATAAAGGCTGTCGTCCATAACCTCCCCCTTGCCCGTAAAAAACCTCGAGACAATTTGGCGGCATGATTTAACCATCCTCCCGCATTGAGAGGTGAAGGATTCCATTAGGTGGGCAAGCTTCGTACTCTGCTGCTGCAGGTCCTCTCGCACCTTCCGAGAATAAGCCTCGAGACCGGTCACCTGTTGCTCCAGGGTGTGAACATAAGCCTGGTACCGATCGCGGTTAGCGTTTGCGGCAATCAACTCTTCTTCGAGGTCATCGATCTGCAGGTTCAATTTCTTTAGCCCCTCGACAGGGTTCCCAGGCCTCGAGCCTAAAAAGAAAAGGAGAGGAGAAAAACTTTTAATAAAAAGGCGAGAAAAGCAACAAAGGATGATTGAGAAAGTGAAGAATCACCTCTCGTGGCCAGCTCGGAGTTTTCTAGCCGCAGCTTAGCAGAATCCTCCTCAGCATTCTTACTTTCTCTTCAGAGGAAAGCTGTTGCTCCACGGAGGCCGCAAGCTCACCAGACAGCTTGTGGAGCTCGGCAGATAACTTCTCCTTTTCGGAGGCCAGGACCTCGCCCGCCCGAGCCACCTCCGCCATTTTCACCTCGGAGGACGACAGCTCCCTTTTTAGGAGAGCATTCGCCTCAGAGGCAGAGTGAAGCTCTTGGGAAAGCTTAGCCTTATCCTCAGCAAGTAATGCCTTCTCTTGCGCTAAAATGGCCTTCTCGGCACGAAGACTCTGACCTCTTGATCGTGGGAAGCTCGGGCCTGCCCCACCAAGGACTCCAAGTCAGAAAAGGCAAACAACCGGGCGTCAGCAAACTCACTTCGTACCTTTTTAAGAGACGCGGCTTCCGTCTCCAGTGACCGGACCTGACCCTTGAGGGAAAGGTTCTCCTCACGCAGCCTCTTCAACTGTTCCTCGTACTCATCGCCCTGCCTTGTGCACGCCCGACGAGCATCACCCAACTCCTTCTTTATAGTCGTGGTCTGCTCATGCACCCGCCTCGAGATCTCCTCTTGAACGGTGTCAAAAAGATGCTATTGGAAGACCGCTCTATCCTTAACTCCTATTGGGCATTGCGGGCCCGGCATTCCTCGAGGTGGAGCTTCGAGCGGAGAGTCCGTATGTGCACATCCACACTTTGAGCAAAAGCCACCGTCTGTACAGAGTAAAACAGCGAACATAAGAAAATTAAGAAGAGGCATGCAACATCGGCATTAAGGCGAATCACTCACCCGGTAGATCCCCTGCCACATAAAGTCGAGCGAGTTGTCTAGAGGGAAAGAGTGACGCATGATGGCATCCACTCCGCCCCCTCCAATCCTCAACCTCTCCTTCACCGCAGTCACAGTCTTCATAGAGGCAAAGAGACCGTCAGGAGAGTCAGACCGGCGAATTGCCTCTTTCCACAGCTCGAAGTAGGACGACGAGTCGGCCACGGGCAATAGGGGAAGGGGCTGACCGCCGTGGTTGAACCATCCATCCTTTTCAGACGGCCCACAGAAAGAATCACCGGTGGGCGGAGGAGGTAAGGACGACGTGGCGGTATCAGTATCCCTCGTCGCCTTCGGGTAAGGCTCCGGGCCCGTGGGCACCCCCTCAGCTGCGCCCGGCGTAGCGCCCGCTCCGCGGACGCCTCCCCCGGGTAGTGAAGCCCCGGGCCCAGAAGGAACGGTCTCCTCCAAAGGCTCCCGTTGTGGAGCTATATCTGAAGCACCTGACTCATCAAGGTGCACTATGTCAGAGGCCTTCGTCCTTTTAGCCATATGCTTCACCTTACCCTTCGAAGCAAGGGTCTTCTGGCGATGATGAGTAAAAGACGGCTGACCGAGCGCCTCGCCTGGGCCAGATTGTCCTACTCTCTCCCCGACCCCGACCTTGCCGGCCTCGGGAGCTGCAAACAGAGAAACACGTACAAGTGAATAACCTCAAAAGAGAAAAAGAGCAGATAGCAGCCAAGGCGAAGAAAATGACAGCGAAAGCCGGAACAGATAAAGCACGAAGAACGAGACCGCATATGCACACCCTCTCTTGTCCCATGGACTAAGATTGAGATCTGACCCAGGTGTAAGAGGAAGAAATACCGACGACCGGAACCTGGACTAGTGTACCAAGTACCTGGTTGGCTTGAAGTGTCGGGCGACCAGGCCTCCGGTGTCCGAGGAGACCCCTCTTCTCTGCCCCTCGTCGGTTTCTGCTTCTTTGCCGGATGTTCAGCTTCACCCCCGGACCTCTTCCTACCGGCAACAACCGCCTCTTCCTCGCGAAGAGCCGACTTCTCCACAGCGTCCAGGGTGGCGTAGTAATCCACCTTCCCTTCCCTAGTCTTGAAGGACACCAGTTGCCAACTACGGAAGGGACCCACCTTCGCCCCAAGCTGAGGAAAATCTGCGACAAGAGAGAGGTAAATAAATAAGAGCCGAGACAAAGCAAAAGCGAGAAAGAGAACAGGAAAGGGGGGAGAAAACTCTTACCCTCAGAATGCGCAAGCGAAGCCAGGCGCGGGCCGGTGAAAAAGTCCTCCACACTCGGATGAAGATCACTCACCGCCTTCAGAACCCGGGACATGAGGAGCTCCGATTTGGGCAACGTAGGGCAGTGTAAGGAGCCCTTGATAATCGAAGGGCAGTAGGCAACCCCGAGGAACCGCCTGGTAGGCGGGACGATGACAAACCACCGCGCATTCCAGCGCTGGGCAAGCTTCTTGTACTCGAAAAGCAAGTACCCAGACAGGCCGGATATGGTCAAGTTGCCGGAATCAACCCTACTGGTGAAGAACTGGACAAAATCTGTAGCAGAAAGCGTAACCCCCTCCTCGGAGCAGAGAGCAATATAGGCATGGAGTTGACATACAGCCTTCGGGTGAAGCTGAGCAAGCGTGCAGCAACGGCGAATCAGAAACCCCGTTACGAATGGGTGGGGAGGAACCACCATTCCACGAAGAAAGAAGTCGGAATACACGACGTAGCCGCGACCGAAATCATCGAGGGGATGCGAAAAATCTGAGTCCCAGTGGGAACCTCCACCTTGCAAGAAGGGAGTCAAGAGCTTTAACATCTAGAATGCTAGGTAACGGCTCCCGATTACTGGAATAAGCAGACTTAGGTTTCAAAAGCGTCGGGCAGAATCTCCCCCCGATTTGGAGCCCACGATGGCGTTTAAAGCAGAGGTGCGAGACGATTTAGAGCTGGAGGATGCCATTGAAGCAGGGAGATACGGAAACGAGATAAACAGGGAAGACGAAGCAGAACAAAGAGAGAGAGAGAGTGCGGAGGTAGCAAAGCGAAAGAAAGCTCGAAAACTAGGGAAATGCAAAAACCGGAAGAAAGAGAAAGCGTCGCCTTCCCAAGGCCTTTTAAAAGCGCGCATTTTGCAGGAAAAGTACAGAGACTCTGCACATTCTGCGGTGACGCTGGCGTGCGTGAGACGATAAAAATTCCGCAACGGTCACTCCGTGAGGCATAGACGCGAGTGTGGCACAAGCGTGGCACGCGCATCACACGGACCGTAAGAAGTCCCATCCTTTTGTCAGAAAGGAAAAGGTGGAACTTGTGGGACTGGGAGATAGGGAACAAGAAGGCAAGGGCCGACGTAAAAGCAAATTTTTTTTCATTCGCCAAGCCAGACCGGAAGAGTCAAGACTCTAAGTTATACTTTCTTCGCTAAAGGCTCCAAAAGTATAACTTGTGGGACTGATGAAGAGGGGAAAATATGCCCAGAAGGCCCAAAAGAAAAAGCAATAGCCCAGTAAAGCTAAAGAGAAAGAAGAAGGAAGGCCAAGGCAACGACCGGGCGTCCCTGTCTAGCCCAAAAGACCACAGAGCAGTGACTGGTCGCTTCGACGGCCACAGTCCAAGAGCATAGCATAGGAAGGGACCGGTCGCCTGTGACTGGTCGCCAAAGGCGTCGCTACGACCGGTCATTTATGACCGGACGCCAGGAATACTAGATGCAGTGTAAAAGGTGACCGGTCGCCTACGACCGGTCATCAAATACGTCAAATATGGCACGAATAGCGACCGGTCGCCTGTGACCGGTCGATAGGGGAACAAGGCAAGCATAGGTAGCTATCAAAAGCAGGGAAATTAGGGTAATATATTTATTAGATATTTTGTAGGCCTATCAAGATATTTATGTGCCAAGCTGGCACAATGTGATAGGCCAAAGTGTCTGTGAGAAACACTATAAATAGGGGTTCACCCCCTCAATAAAAGACACGTGATCCATACCTGAGAATTTCCACTGTTGCATTGTTATTGCGAATATCTCTCTCCCCCCTTTTTCTTTGTACTCCCCTTATTCGGTAACAAGGTAACTCGACAGAACTTAAAGAGCTTGATAATAGATTAGGATTCCGACTAGTGAATTACACGAGAGGATTGTTTGGGAACTTTGGGATTTGTACCATTTCAGACATGGACAAAGGTAAAGTGTCCGGGTATGCGTCCGTATATGGACATGGACAAAGGTAACGTGTCTGGGTATGTGTCCATATATGGACATGGACAACGGTAACGTGTCCGGGTATGTGTCCGCCCAAGGACAGGAACAAAGGTAATGTGTCCGGGTATGTGTCCGTATATGGACATGGACAAAGGTACCGTGTTCGGGTATGTGTCCGTATATGGACATGGACAAAGGTAACGTGTCCGGGTATGTGTCCGTATATGGACATGGACAAAGGTAATGTGTCCGGGTCTCCCCATACGGACACAAACCTGGACATGTGTAATTTTCCCCTTTTTGTTCCGAAAGTTCTTAACTCCTTCCAAATAACGTATCTTCTTCGTTTTAGCTCCGATTTTGGAACCGTTTGCGGCGTTGGAAAGCTCGTGATGAGATCTATGCATTTCCATAATAATTTCTGATTTTAACAGATAAATTGGCATCAGTTCTTGCCCAAAGTAAGAATCATGAAAAGCATAGGATAAGTGTGAGAAAATGTCTCAAAAGTTACGTAGAATAGGAATTAAGCACTTATAAAACCATATCAATTTCACACTTATCAGTAATCACACTAGTAATAGGTGAAACTAACACAAATTGGAACTTGGAGTTGCGTGGAAGTTTTCAAAATGAATTTCCAAACTAATTTTGGCACAATGATTTTTCTTCAAACTTGAGAATGAGGATCGGTTTCGAAACCGCTCCCATGGGCGCTAGTGGATCTTTCATGGCTAGGCACTAGTACTGGGTCGAAACCATGGAGGTGAAGCTAGTTGTAAGTTGGTGGAAGTGATGATTAGTTTTGAAACCATTACAACGGACGAGCAACAATACTAAGTGACCAGTAGGGCGTTTGTAGTGCGTATTTTGTATTTGTCCAAGGGCCGTCGGATATGAGTAGTCCGGTCAGGGAAGAGTACCCACTTTGGAGCCTAAGGATTCTCTAGATGCGCAAATGAATTTGATCAGAACCAAAGGACCGTAGGGCCAGAGAGCCTAAGGGATCACTCGATATGGGAGAGGACTGTTGTGCCTTCTTTATCTACGGATGGACCCCATGAAGAGTTTTTATAAGGATATTTTTGGTTGCTATGCATGCTATGACATGTTGTGTGAATGTATGGTATGTATTGAATCAGACTGTTGTAGTCTGATAGGTTATAGAGAGATTATAACCGTAGCATTGAGTACTTGAGTGACTAACAACCTTAGACTCACTAACTTTGTGGGCAAAGTTCTTTAAGGGGGGTAGGTTGAAATTCCTGAACTTAATTTGGGTGATTAAATTGCTCTAATACGATATTTGAGGGCCTAATAGTGCCTAAGTAATTTTGGTAAAGAAAATAAATCCAAAAGAAAAGAGAAAACGCTTAAAAAGCAAAAAACGCTAAAATGAGCGTTAGGTGACCGTAGGAGGAATACGACCTCGACAAGGGTCTTAGATGGGTTTAAAAGGTTTAATAAGGCCTAATTAATATAGGGAACAATTCACGGAGAAAAAGGATCCATAAACAGAATTAAAAACGTTAATAAAGCTTTAGCGCATGTTTTTCGAGAAAACCCGAAAACGTGACTTTGAGTGGTCAAATGAACCCGTAAAAATTATAGTTCATTAAATAACTATAATTAAACATTAATGGAAGCTTAATAACCATTAAAATTAAAGAAACGAGAAAATTCTAGAAAACAGGCCCGGTTAGTGAATAGTGCTAAAACCAGGTAAATTAACGAGCGTTTTCTGTAGAAAACGAAAAACACTCCCAGCTTATATATTACGGGGCCGGTTTTTAGCTTTTAAAACAGCCTCCCCTCACACACAATAAGATAGACAGAAAGAAAGAAAAAGAAAGAAGGAAAGAAAAAGTAGAAAAAGGCACTTTACCCTCTCTCTCATCCCTCACTTTCTTTTTCCCTCTTCTCTTTCCTCCCTCTCTTTCTCCCAGCCGGTTCCTTCCTCCTCTGTTCTTCCGATTTTGAGTTCTCCAACCAACCAACAATGGCTTCCTCTCTTCTTTGCTTTGCCCAAGCTCCATTAGAGCTCAAATCACAAAAATAAATACATATCCTTCATCCTCTCATCAAGCACTATCTATCTCTCTTTTCAAAATTCCAAAAGGATGAAGTTAATCTCCATGGGTATATCCCATTTGGAGAGAAAATGGCACCAACTTGGAGCTTGGAGTCTCCTCTCTCTCCAAAGGTAAAAATCTCCAAGAAAAATCTCATTTCTCTCCACCCATTTGTGTTGGCCAATTTTGCCCTCTCTTATAACTTGTTTTCTTCTTTTTTTTTGTGCTTCATTTCAACCCTTAAATGGTGGTGGAGCCCTCCTTTTGATTCATGGCCGAAAACCCCTCCTAAAACTCCAAAGGTAAAAACCCTAACTTTGTGCTTTAAGCCCCACCATTGAATTTGAGTGATTCTAAGGGTTTAGAATTTTAATTACATTATTTTTGGGTTCCTTGGGTGTTGGGATGGAGTTTGGCAACTCCATTCCCACTTGACCGAATTGAGGAGAGGAAGAACAAGAGGAGAATTCAAAAGAGAAACTTGTGAATTTAAGGTAAGAAACTACCTTAATGACTATACTAATTGTTTTTAGAATTTGGGTTGGGAAAATAAAAGATGAGATAAAATCTGGAGCGAAAATGTGCTTGACTTTAGTTGGTAAGAGTTTGTGAAATTTTGTTTGAATTAAGGGCCTTGGAGCCATGCACTTTATGTTTAGTGCTTATGTTGTTGTTGATGGACTTTGAGAATATACACTAGTACAAAAAACGTCTATTTCGGCGCCCCTATTTCGGCGGTTGTAGATAAAACCGCCGAAATAGGAGCCCGAGATGTATTAGGTGTGTAGAGAAGGGGTCTATTTCGACGGTTCCTAGATGTGAACCGCCGAAATAGGCCATATTTAATAAAAAAAAATAAAGAGACCTATTTCGGCGGTTCCTTACGCGAAACCGCTGAAATAGGTTTTTCTGTTTTTCTTTTTTTTTAATTTAATCATCTATTTCGGCGGTTCTTTGTTAGGAACCGCCGAAATAGGTCTCTTTAATTTTTTTTTAAATATGGCCTATTTCGGCGGTTTCTAACAAAGAACCGCCGAAATAGGTCGTTTTAATTAAACCCCCAACCCGCCTCGACGCCATTACGGTTTCATTAACACTAAATTAAGCCCTCTTCTCTCTTAAGCACCGACGATTTCGGTAAACCTCGGACGCAACCACCACCTGTCGCCATCGCCTCCTCCTCCTCCAGTCTTCGCCGGACGTCGCGCCGCGGTGGTTGTGGCGTCGGTGGTGTCGCCGCCCTCCTCTCGCCCAGCAAAAGAAGCGCGCGAGGTAAGAACCCTAACTTCATTTCAGTTTCGATTTTGTTTATTTAATTGTTAATTTGTTGTTAAAATTGATAGATTGTTGTCACATTGTGATTGTGGATGATGATATTTATTGTGTGTGTGAAATCTTTGCAAGATTTGGTTGTTAAACTATTAAATTTATGTATGCACACAAGGTGTTCGACGAAATGTCCGAGTGAATTTTTGTGCTGTTTTTGGCCCTTCTTTTAAGTATAGTTAGGTTAGCTTATTTGGGCTAGATTTATTATGCTTATATATGGGGTGGAACAATGTTTGAGCATTATTTGTTTAAGTATAGTTAGGTTAGCTTATTTGTCCACTTAAAATTACTTGTTAATTCACATTTCATAAGTAAATATACATTGTAAATATACATTGGTGAGTGAGATCTCTGCTAGTTATATAAGTTAAGCAAAATTTGTACTAATCACAAATGTAAGTTTACTTGTTCGAACAAGTAATATAAGTTAAGCAATTAAGAGTTTCTCCTTGTCTTCATAAACAATGTAGTCGAGTTGATGAGTTATCATCTTTGACACTAAGTTCCCCACTCTCTGTAGATTGTATTAGCGTTATACTAAAAAAAATTCTTATTGTGCTTGTTTGAATGAGCTAACGATAATGTTTATAATTTACATATTTGATTATGATATTATATTATCGTTAATACAAGAGTGTGATGCATAAGTGGTATATTGAAAATTATGGATAACATGTTAAACATGAAAAATACAATTTAGGTTGTTATGTAAGTTATAGTTTGATCTTGTCATTTATGAGTTGTTATGAACAACTTCATTCATTGGTAAAAATACTAATAAACATTCGGTAGTGTATATATATATATATATATATATATATGAGTATTGTATAGTCGTTAAGTTTAATATAAAATTATTCTAATTGATCTGAATGTTGTTCAATCTTTATGCGTTGCCTCTGTAGAGATTGGCTACACGCGTCTCGCACGCCCGATTGAGAAGAGGGGCTGAAAACAATTCATTTAGAAACCGGTAAATTTTTTTTAATTTAACTCTTCATTCTCTTCATTCTGTTCACTCACTGTAAATTTGCAACCTAACTGCATATAAGGAACAAACACAACTACTGAGTTTCTCTTGTGTCTATACATATTTGTGTCTCTACAGATAAAAACTTAAGAAGCTTCTTTACCATTTGATGGTATATTGAAAGCGGAGCGGAGAACAATTCATTTTCGAACCAGTAATATAATCTAACTTATCATTTTTCTCTTTTGTACTTTGTATTTGATTTCCACAAATTATTGGAA
Source organism: Limonium bicolor (assembly GCA_023374045.1). Lineage (NCBI taxonomy): Eukaryota > Viridiplantae > Streptophyta > Magnoliopsida > Caryophyllales > Plumbaginaceae > Limonium > Limonium bicolor. Next base: position 30,042,151 of record CM041782.1, read on the forward strand.
TTTCGTTTGATGAATAAATTTGGTATATATTAGTTTGGTTTATGATTGAAATTTGTGTTGTTGAATAATTGGTGAATGCTTAATAATAGGCATGGTTGTGTCTTTTTTTTACTTTGTATTTGATTTCCACAAATTATTAAAATTTGGTTTGATGGATAAAGTTGGTATTAGTTTGATTTGTGATGGAAATTTGTGTTTATGAATGGTTGGTGAATGCTTAATAATAAGCATGGGATAGGTAAAATTATGCAAAAGTCATGCCGTTTTTTTATTTTTTTAAATCTCTTCGTAATGAATATTGTTTGATGTATGTGTATATGTCTAACAATATCTAATTTTTTTATCAGGTCTCACTACATTCAAGTCCGTGAGTCACCTCTCTTGTTTCCTGCCTTCTTCCATTACTGTTGCACTTTCCTCCTCTGTGCACAAGTAAGTAACTAAACCTTATTTTTTGTTTAATAAATGCAATTATGTATTTAAATATAAGTGCTAGTACATAATTTAGCTTCATTCCCTATTTGTTGATGCATTTCTTTTGTAATTTATTTTTTGTTGCTCCCTTGCAGAGACATATCAGAAGTGGTATTGCTGCATCTCTCACACAGAAGCGTACCTCTCAGGAACCAGTCTCCCCTGTCCATAAATCCTTAAAAAACAAGTACGTATTTTAACTCTCGATTCTTTGTTAATCTCTAAACCGGTTTGAACTTATACAGTGGAGAATTGAAAGCGTTGATTTGATGATCTGAATTTGCAATTGGTTTTCAGTTAGCTAGTAAAGAATTGATTTATTTTAATTGTTGGTTGCTGCCATTGTTGGAATGTTTGTGGTTGTGATGACTTTGGTGAGTGCTGAATAATAAGCACGGGATGTGTACAATTATGCAAAGGTCATGCCGAATTTTTTGTAGAAAAAGTATTCGTAATATTGTTTTAAACACCGGTTTCTGTTTTAGAAGTGCAACAATTTCTTAAATTTAAAATGCTAGTTTATTTTGTGTTTGCAACCTTAGAGTTAGGCTAGACTAATTGACAATCATCCCAGTCATGCTCCATTAAGAAATAAACATGTGCAACTTAATACAGGCCATATTCTACAAAGGCTCTAACTCACACCTGTGATCTGTTGCACATGTAGTATGGAGCGTGACTGGATGTATGGTGATAGAGGCGAACATTTTGACAAAATGCTGAAAGAGTTTTGCAAAGCTGCAGTGCAACACAAGGACAGGACAAAGGCGGAGAAAATTCCATGTCCTTGTGTTGATTGTGGTGTGGTTAGACATTATTCAAGCATCAACCTCGTACAACTCCATGTGAAGACCCGTGGTTTCATGCCACATTATACAAAATGGATTTTTCATGGAGAACGTGTTGAAGATAATGCTTCATCTTCCTACAGTCACGATCGGTGTAACTCAAGAACCGAGCAGACATTCGATACTACTAACGAGTCAGAACTCCCAAGCGCTTCCGGAGTCAATGTTGACAGTGAGTCGACTTATCATGATGAACAAATTGACGAGATGCTTGATAACGTTGAGGATAACTTTGTCGACCGGCCGGATGAGTATCAAAGGTTGTTGGACGCATCCAAAACGGCGTTGTATCCTACTTGCACTAAGTACACGAAATTGACAGCTATATTGAATTTGTTCAACCTGAAGGGAAGATATGGATTGAGTGACAAAGGTTTCACGGCATTCCTCGAGCTGATTCATGATATGCTACCGGATGAGAACGGTCTCCCTACGACCACGTATGAGGCAAAGAAATGGGTGTGTCCAATGGGAGTAGAGTACAAAAAAATTCACGCGTGTCCAAACAACTGTGTGTTGTACAGGGGTGAATACGAACATCTGGACAATTGCCCGAAATGTTCGTTGTCCCGGTATAAGCATAAAGATGGTGAGTACTCCTCCGTTCAGAAAAAAAGCCCTCCAGCAAAACTTGTTTGGTATTTGCCGATTATACCCAGATTCAAACGGTTGTTTGCGAATCCGAAAGATGCAAAGAACATACGATGGCATGCGGAGGGTAGAAAGAGTGATGAGAAACTAAGACATCCAGCAGATGGGCCTCAGTGGAGAAACATCAATAGACGGTACAAAGAACATTTCGGACATGAAGATAGGAATCTGAGGCTTGGGTTATGTACTGATGGAATGAACCCGTACGGCACATTGAGTAGTCAACACAGTACATGGCCTGTTCTGCTAGTGATCTACAATTTGCCCTCATGGTTGTGTATGAAACGAAAGTACATCATGTTATCTCTCCTGATATCTGGTCCCAAGCAGCCAGGTAATAGCATTGATGTGTACCTTGCCCCTCTGATCGACGATCTGAAGCTATTGTGGAATGAGGGGACCGTGGTATATGATGCTTATGCAAGAGAGAATTTCACGCTCAAGGCTTTGTTGTTCTGTACCGTCAATGACTTCCCTACGTATGGGAACTTGTCCGGTTACACGGTTAAAGGAGCATTTGCATGTCCCATTTGCGAGGAAGACACTTGTTCGGACCGTTTAAAACATTGTGGGAAGAATGTTTATATGTGTCATCGACGTCTTCTCCCCGAAGATCACCCTTATCGAGTAACGAAGAGAAAGTTGTTCAATGGTCAAGCCGAAACTCGTGTGGCCCGTCTACCTCTGAACTCTGAGGAAGTGTACGAAAAGGTTAAGGACATTGCAAATGTATTTGGAAACACATCAAAACCGGCGAAAAACATTTGGAAAAAGTGTTCTATCTTTTGGGAACTACCTTATTGGCGTCATCTTTCTGTGAGACACTGCTTAGACATCATGCACATTGTGAAGAACGTTGGTGAGGCAGTGAGTGGGACTTTACTCAATATACCCGGCAAAACAAAAGACGGATTGAAAATCAGAAAGGACATGCAAACCATGGGTATACGAAAGGAGTTACACCCACAAGAGAATGGGAAACGAATCTACCTACCTCCTGCATGCTACACGCTCTCAAAGGCTGAAAAGATTAGTTTCTGCAAATGTCTGCACTCGGTAAAAGTACCGTCTGGGTACTCTTCAAACTGGAAGAACATTGTATCGATGAAGGATTTAAAACTTTTAGGCATGAAATCTCACGATTATCATGTACTGATGTTACATCTTCTTCCGGTCGCAATTCGAGGGATATTGCCATCTGATGTCAGAAATGCTTTAACTCGGTTATGTTTCTTTTTCAACGCTGTTTGCTCCAAGGCAATTGACGTAACGTCTCTAGATGATCTACAACGTGAAATTGTTATCATTATGTCAACTTGAGATGTATTTCCCACCATCTTTCTTTGATATAATGGTACATCTAATTGTGCACATCGTTCGAGAGATACAGTTCTGTGGTCCGGTATACTTACGGTACATGTACCCTTTTGAACGGTACATGGGTATTCTGAAAAGTAGAATGAAGAATAGGTATCGACCAGAGGGGAGCATTGTTGAAGCAACAGTGACTGAGGAAGTCACGGAATTTGTGACCGATTATTTGAGTGAGGCAGAGTCTATTGGTATCCCAAAACCACGACACTATGGCAGGTTTAAGGGTAAAGGTGTTATTGGTAGAAAGATCGTGCAAGTTTCGCGTCTACTTATTATCAAGCACATTTGTTTGTCTTACAACATCTTGAGGTTGTTGAACCTTATTTGGAAACCCATATGGTTGAGTTAAGGCATCAAAATCCTTTGAAAGGCCACATTTGGCTGACAAAGAACAAAACCGAGTTTTTATCCAATGGTTCAAAGATCATGTGTTGACATTAGCATCATCAGATCCAGAAGCTGTAAGCGAAGAGATCAGATGTTTGGCAATCGGACCTGAAACTAATATTACATCATTTGAGGGGTATGATATTAGTGGGTATACATACTACACTGCACGCCAAGATGCCAAATCGATAAACCAGAATAGTGGGGTAAAAATTGAAGCTGCTGCCACTGAGTACCACAGCGGTAACCGATCTCAACCAGTTAGTAATTGGTATTATGGTGTCATCGAGGACATCTGGGAACTAGACTATGACATTGATTCCTTTCTGTTGTTCCGGTGCAAGTGGGTGGACAACCGACGCGGGTACCAAAATGATGGAGGGCTTACCTGGTTGATCTTTCACGGTTACACGGTTATAATGATGATCAATTTGTTCTGGGAAAGGATTGCGAACAAGTGTGGTATGTTGAGGATCCGAAAGACTGCAGATGGTCTGTTGTTCTTCCAGGAAGAAGGCCGGTTGTAATCGAAAATGAAAATGAGGATAACGATGAAAATGGGACTGTAGAGGAAACATCCTTGTTTCCTACTGGATTACCGGATTCGATTGATGATACCGAAAACGATTTGCTCTACGCACGATCAGACCATGATGAGGGTGTTTGGGTAGAAAATATGAAATGATTTATGTTTTTGTACGTGAGGTAATGTTGTTAGTAGAATGTAGACTGTAATATCATCTTAACTGTTATTGTTATGCATCATAGTATTTATGTTATGAGTTTATCTGATGAAAATGCTTTATTTTTTTTTTTGCAGTGGATGATCACCCTATGGATGACCCCATTGGACGGCTTATCTCGACTGGAGAACCTGAGCCACAGCAGAATAGACCAAGTAAGCGGGTCACAGAGGAGGAAAGAAGAAGAAGGACCAGTTAGCAGTACACGAGACTGAGGCTGGCCCTTCACAGCAGACCGAAGAGGAGTCAGTTGTCCCACAGAGGCGAAGAAGCAAAGAAGAGAGGTGCAACACGTGGGCTGAAGGCTAACAAGGGCCCTCCTACAAAACCGGTGGACTTCAATCAGTTCAACCAACCCCATGGAAATTGGAAGAATGACTTCACCGCTTACGGTAGCCATTTGGTGAAGTCATATTGCAACATAAACCACAACTGGAAGCAAGTGCCTCAATCATTGAAGGATACTATGTTTCAGCGTCTTCAGGTAAATCTCTACATTATTACTATGATCTTTTGTGAAATAATAGAACATTTATGTTTACTTTACTAACTGAATGATCATGTACGTAGTCTCGTTTCTCCGTGGATCCCGCACTTAAAAAGGATGTGCTATCAGCGATGTCGAAACAGTTCCGGGACCACAAGAATAAGTTGGCTGACAAGTTCATCTACAAGATGCCTACTCCAGAAGATCCAGATGAGCCAGATCATGGTGGAGACGGTGAGAGACCACCATGGGAGGTTTACGAGGGCATAACAGAAGAGCAATGGCTACAATTTGTTGAGAGGCGTCACACACCGGAGTTCCAGGTGCACTTTATTGTCATACATACATAAATTAATCTTAATTTCTTATGTTTTTTTGTGTTCAATTTCACTTAACATGATCCCATTAATTTATGCAGGCTCTCCGTGCGAACAACAAGCAAATGCTAAGAAGAATCTGTACCCTCACCACTTAGGTGGAAAAAGTATTGCTCAAAGGGTACCAGAATGGGAGCAAAAGGGATATCTGCCCACGGATGGCTCATTGGATGCCAGTGGCAGAAGAATGAAAGTGTGGGAGTTAAGCCACATTCCGAAGAACTCTACTCCCGAAAATCCTCAATATGATGAAGCCACGAGAGCAGTTATTGCTCAAATGGTAAGTGATATCATTTCATTTTCAGTCAAACTGTTCATTTCATTTGTATATGAACTTATGTTAAACTAATAACTGTATTTGTGTGTTATTAGGGTGAATTAAGCTCTCAGCTCACCCAGGGCACCTGGACCTCACAGAGGAATGATGATCCTCTTACACGCGCTCTTGGTAAGAAGGATCATCCAGGTCGTGCCATTGGGTTTGGTGGGCACGTTGGTATCCGCCAGGCATTTGGCGCACCCGGGTCCAGAATCAGCCAGGGAAGTCGATTAGCTACGAGGAGCACCTGAGAGCGTTGGCTGAGATGGAGCAGAGGATTACTCAGAACGTCGACGAGAGGATCGCTCAGGCTATATCAAGGATTCAGCCACAGCAGCATGAAAGCCAAGAGGTTTCTCGACCACCAGTTGATCAGTCACCCATTCAGCAGCAGAGTGCACCGGTAGTGAGAAGTAGTGTCCACTCGGCTGATCCGTTTCCCTATGCATCTCTAAGGTTAGACTAACATTTCAATTGAGTACATGACGATTATGATTTTTCACTTGATCACTAATATCATCATAGAAGAATTCACAATTTTTATCTAAACAAGTTCCACATAACACTCAGGCACCCACTGAGTGCCATCTGTTTTTACAAATTGGAGTAGAAGAGGTCATGGTTGCATGGGGAAAACTTTTCCCCTCTCTTCCAAGTGATATTGTGCACGGTGAACCACTCCGACATTACCATGCACGAGTGCTTCTAGACGAATTTGTTGTGAGCATGCTGACGTCGGTTTACCGGTGCCGATCCCACAAAGACCTACCTTGCGTTCTGCACAAACTGCGACAGTGCAGTGGCCTGTACGATTGGTCAGACTCCCGGGCATGCACTAGGTATAACTCTTAACCGTTGCTATAAAACTATTGGTGTACCACCTTGCATCCATATACTTAATTAGACTAATATCATAGGATATGAGCCGACCGAAGACTGATAAGGGCAAAGGAAAAAGAATTGCCACCTGTGCAATCAAAGGCATCCACAAATTTTGTGCTTAGACCTGCTTTGGTGGAGAAGAGAATATTGGCCGGCTGTCGACTAATATGCAGATTCTGCATTCCTTGTTGTGCTACCACCGATTCTGATTCCCTCACTGTGGAAGATCCCGAGCGGATATTTCACTATATAGTTCAAGGAGAAGATATACATCGATTTGGGATGTATATTCCGACTTCGAGGAGTGCTTCAGGAGGGATTGGTTGAATGTGTCGATTATCAAGTCGCCGCCATGTGAGTGACTTCTACCTTTTATATTTTGAATTCATTAATTGGTGATGAATTAGATGTTTGAATAAAAAGTTAATGACTAATGATATTGCCTCATAGGTGGGTGCATGATAAGGCGATCAATGTCTATGAAGATCAAGATTTGGATTCCTGTGTCCTGCTATGTGCAGTGAAGTCCAGATGACAAGTGATATGCAAGGCCTTATGCAATATGACGAATGCCCTCTTTGAATGTTCTAACAAGTCATTTATTATGCTGCCATATCATTCAGGTATGATATTTGACTATTTCTCTTAGTATTATCTAAAACATATAGTTTGTGTTAGTTGCTTAATGATTCAACACATTGTGTAATTTGTGGACAGTCGACATTGGTCATTGCTTGTGCTGGTGATGTTGAAGCACCCACGAATCTTGCAATTTGACTCACTTGGTAAGGCTGCCAAGAGACCGAAGATCTCCACCGCAATACTGGGGTAATTAGTTTGTTATCGTAAACAACAATTATTATTACTTAACATTAACTGTTTCATAACTTGCTACTGATGCTTAAAACTATATATATTGCTGATGTATATAGTTCCATGAGAGCTGCATTATCTCTCCAGGGTATAACAATGAAGAGTACATCCCTTGGAACACTGTCAAGGTACTCTATTAATTGATAAATTTGTGTGATAATGTTTAAACTTGTTTATAACTGTCAATATGTGCGTTTGTATAGTGTCCGGTGCAGCCTGGGGGTTCAGAATGTGGATACTTGTCATGAGATTCATGAGTGACATAGTAGGAGCGAAACCTTTTACCAGAGCACTCGTTAGACATGGTAACATTCTTTGAAAGTTTCAGTTATGCTCTTTACATGTTGTTAGACTTGTACGTTTTAGATTAATGTTCATTTTTTTTCAAGGCTTACGAACAAGTGTTCAAAGGTGGTCAGTATGATGATGCTCAAATTGTTGAGATGCTTGAGGAATGGTCGAGTTCGTCTGCACAAGTTTAATGAATTGATGATCATGAAGATGTTTGTGAACTTTTTGAGTATGTAAATGTACTCTGTACACTTGTGGATGGTGTAATGGTAGATTTGAATTGTAATGGTGTTTTTTATTTGTAATGAAAGTGTGTAATTGCATTGGTTTTGTTAACTCTCAAATTGTGGTGCGTCGTTGGTATTAATTGGGAGCTTTTATAACTTTTAAATGTGTGCTGGAGCTCCCTGTATGGATGAAGCTTTATTACAGGTCTCATTGAAACAATGCGGTGAATATATATATATAAGCTGGATGGAAAAAAACAAAAAAAAATACCCCTATCTCGGCGGTTCTTAGAGAACAACCGCCGAGATAGGCCCATGGGATTGACCGATGTGAGTTGACCATGAGTCTATCTCGGCGGTTTGATTAACAACCGCCGAGATAGACCCATGGTCAATCTCACATCGGTCAATCCCAGGGCCTATCTCGGCGGTTGTTCTCTAAGAACCGCCGAGAAGGTACATCTATTCGGCGGTGCTCATTTCGGCGGTTCACAACCGCCGAAATAGGCCCATTGGAACCGCCGAAATAGGCCCTTTTTCTACTAGTGATATTATGCTCTGGTAGGACCCTTTTATGGGTGTGGCTAGATTAGGAATGAAAAGGATGAGAATTGGTGAAATTGGATATGTAAAGTTTATGGGGAGGTTATGGCAAAATTTGTGTAGAAATTGAGTGTTTTTAGTTGACTTGGTGAATGGGAGAACCTAGGTGTAATAGTGTTGAGTAGAGTGTATTAATGACCTTGAAATGGTATTTGGAGAACTAGGGAGAGGAGTATAAAAATATGTAGCAAATAACAAATAAGGATCTTAGAAATGTTAGGAAAAGAGTTACTGTTTATAGCCATGGAAATGGAGAGTGAACTTGGGCATAGTTAGTGCACTTGTCTAGGAATTGATTGGAATGGTCAAATGGAGTTAGAACAAAGTGCAAAGAGCTAAGGGAAGTTAGAAAATGCACAAGTGTGCAAAAATGTAATAGTGAAGATGGAGGTTGGTAGGAATTGAGCTAGGATTTGAGTAAGGATTAAACCAATGATGTGAAGAGGTTTAGAGCATGTTTTAGGGTGTTTAAACATGTAGGAAACATGAAGGAAGGTTAGGAAATGATTTGGGGTGAATTAGGGGTTGAAAACTAGTGAAAAACTATAAAATTTGACAGTTTCAGGGTTGGTCCGGGTTTGCAAATCGGTACACAAACCCGGACCACCCCAAAAATATGGCAGAAAGTCACCCCAGGGACTGGACCGGGTTTGTAAACCAGTACACGAACCCGGACCTATGCAAAAATAACCCAGAAACTGAATTCCGTGTTTGGTCTGGGTTTGTAACCCCGGACACAAACCCGGACCAGGCTAAAAATGTAACAAAATATGTTTTAAGGTGTCCTAATGATGGGGAATGGATTGGGGATAGTTTTAGGTGATGTTTAGGTGTTTTTTGGTGACCTTTAAAGGTCCTAGGAAGTATAAACAAGTGTTGGAATTGAGTGAGAAGTAAGGACACAAATTGACAAGAGTAAAACTATGAATAACGGGATCACGGGGCTAATTTCGGGAGTATTAGTTTTACATACCGTAGTGCCTACATGTTAATAGCATCACTTGATGTGTGATTAGAGAATCGGAAGTGAGATCCGAGGAACAAGAGGTGACCCGGTAAAAGTAAAACCATGGTGAAAGGCATGATTTTCTCATGCCCTTTATCCTACCTTGGTTACTCTGATTTGAGTGCTTGTTTGATTGTGTGATCACCTTACAAGATAAATGCATGAATCAGATTGTTTGTACTCTCTTGTGCTTGTATTGTACTGCTTGTTATTGGATTGTTGATTAAACTGAAGTTTGTATAATTCATGAAATGTGTGAATTGTGAATGAATTGCTTGAATGTTGAATGTGTATTGTAGATCGACTTGTAGTTGAGTCTTGTTTGATTAGAGACTCGAAGAAAGAGTCAAGTTGTGAATTAATGAAAACGTGGAAGCCCACTAAAACTCTCGAACCAAGAAACGATAACACAAACTATGAACTCACTAAAACGTGAGAGAATTGTACAGGAACTAGTAAACTCCCGATAACGGTTAGAGAACCAAATTGACTTAATACACAAAACAATTAATTGTGGAAGCATTTAAGTAACCTCTATTTAGAGGATTGATGAGTGTTCAAACTTGAACCTTGAGAGAAATATGTATGGTAAGGGATCACCAAACCCCTTGGAAAGATAGTCGAACCCCAATGAGAGGAACCGACTAAAATGAACAATGTCCTGAACATGAGAGTATTCGATAAGTTGGGTGAAACCTTAAATCTTAGAGTACTAGACATTGAGAAATTCCCTAATCTAATAGATGTTATCGAGAGAGATACCTCTAGGGTAATCCATGAGATTGTGAAATGACTCCGAGAGAGGAGTTTTGGGAATTTGAGTAGTCCGAAAGAGAACTGGACATTTGAGAACTTGAGGAGCTAAATGCATAGCTCCTTTTGTATTTGTAAGCCCGGTGGTGAGTCTTGTGTATGACCCTGTGTAACGACCCCAAAACCGGCCTAGGAGTTAGGGCCATTACACGCCGCGAGTCTACTACCTAACGTCGCAAGGCTCTAAGCAAAACAATTCCCAAAACTAAATAACGAACTTGTATAAATACCAAAAGAGTTTACAAGATCCAAATACTTAATAACCAAATACAACGGAAGGCCCGGAGGCTACACAAAAGCTTTAAAGCGTCCAACGCGCATAGTAAACAAAGTCTAAAGAAGCATAAAGTAAACAAAGCTCCAGAAGGGGACAAGAGAGAAGATCCCACAAGCTCAATCTGCAACAAAGAGAAGGGGTGAGCTAGACAGCCCAGCAAGCAGAATACTTCCTCAAGGAAGCCTACTCAAAACAGAAGCAGCAGAATAGCTTGTAAACAGAGGAGAAGGCGGAGTCATTATAAACCATCAGAAAGGAAACGCAAAACAGAAGCAGAGCAGACATCACTTCAAATCATAGTCGGACTTCCAGAACAGATACAGAAGAGTGGGACACTAGTAACCAGCTAACACAACAGAAGGACTCACATAATGTCCTATGGATCCGAAGATCCCACAACAGAAGCCGCAGAGACAGCTAACAGACCCGTCGGTCAAATAACGTCCTAAGGGAGACCCTAAGGAGTATAAACAGAAGGAATTCCTGCGCAGCATGCTACGGGACAGCCCGACCCGACTATCCAAGGCTTAGAAGGAAAGTAACTAGGTCCCAAAACCAAAAGCTCACAAAACAGATCTTAAGTGCATGGAAATGCCTATAAACAGCATAAGAAGCTTGTACACAGATAGGGGAGTCCAACCCCACAAACGGAACTCAAAACGGAGCTAAAACAGAGAAGTTAAGCTCAAAACAGTGGCATGTCCGAACTTGCGTCCGACCCTGCAAGTTCGGACAGAGGCCGAGAATCAGAGGTTGGGAAAACGTCGATGTCCGAACTTACGTCCGGACGTCTAAGTTCGGACGTAAGTCGAAAGGCATAAGCTAGAGCAAACCTCGTGTCCGAACTTGCGTCCGACCTTGCAAGTTCGGACACATGACGAAACTCTTTTCTGAAAACCGTCCTCGCATCGAATCCGAACTTACATGTCCGGACCGATGTTCGGACACTTCAAAATCCCGAAAATTAAAATGCGCCCGAAGCACTGTCCGAACCTACATGTTCGGACACAAGTCCGGATGGGGCAGAACTGGCGAAAATCAGAAAGAACAGACGCACAAAGAACCACCAAAATCAACACAAACTCACCCAAAATCCACAGAATTGTAAATCAGTACCCTCGGGGGTTTATCCAATCGATTAACAACGCAAAACGAGAAGAAAACACACAAGTAACACACCAAAACAGATCCGAAAACAGAAATCAAAAGCAGTCCCCGAGGGTGAGCAAACAACCCCGATTCCATCCCCCACTTACCTGAATTTGCAGAGAAGATTGCACCGGTCTGAAGCAGAGCGGAGACCCGACACACAGCAACCCCGAACAGCACAATCAGCCACTGAATTCAGCACAACCGAGCACCCAAAAATCAGAAAACTGCACTCTCCGAAACAGCCACAACACAACTACCGAAAACACAAATTCACCAACCTGAACACGCAGAGGAGTGAGCCGAACAGCAGCAGCAGAAATCGGCGTAGAAATCTGACAGAAGCAGCAACAATTCTCACCAGAATTCACCAAGCACACAAGGGGGAGAAGAGAGGAAGAACGTAGAAACTGTCGAGAGAAGGAGCGCGGTCTTCAGAATAGATCGTGAATTGTAAATGCAAAATAAAAGACTTATCTTCCTTAATAAGTCTTACCAAAATAAAAGAGAGGGGAATGACCTCCTTGCCCCCATCTTTTAATTCAATGCCTCCGACGTCCCCTCTACTAAACAAAGCACATATAGCGTAACTTAAATTAATAACATTGTTATGCCATGAAATCTGAAAAACAAAAGTACGGAGTATTACATCACTCCCCCCTTAAAAGGAATTTCGTCCTCGAAATTCAACATACCTCACTGCTCGAAGAGGGAAGGGAACTTGGCACGCAGCTCTTCCTTGAGTTCCCACGTCGCCTCACGCTCGGACTGGTCAGACCACTGCACCTTAACCATGGGCAGTGTCTTGCTACGAAGCCGACGAACATCCCGTGCTAAAATAAGAACTGGAGCTCCTTCATAAGTGAAATCATCTCGGAGTCGAAGCTGACCATAGTCAATCACGTGCGAAGGATCGTGCAGATACTTCCTGAGCATCGACACATGAAACACATCATGCACCCCTGCTAGAGCTGCTGGCAATGCCAATCTGTAAGCCACCGGCCTAACCTTCTCGAGCACCTCAAAAGGCCCTACGAACCGAGGACTGAGCTTGCCTCGCTTACCAAAACGAATGACACCCCGAACTGGAGAAATCTTCAGGTACACGTGGTCCCCAACCTGAAATTCAAGCGATCGCCATGAACTCTAACTCAGATTGCCTTAAGAAAGAATACTGGGGGCAATTGTTGGTTCCAACAATTGCAACAACGACACCGATTGAGGCCCAAAAGTCCAGAACCCGAAGGTTCAAACCATCCAAACATCCCACAGGCCCGTCCTAAGCCCTACCTTCACACCCAAACATCCGTAGGCCCATCTTGAGCCCTACCATCTCCAGATTTGACATAAACCCTGATCCTTCTACATCCTTTTGGACCCATCATACACTTGACCCACTTTTGTTTAGAACCATCCTTTAGGCTCGTCATAAGACCTAGATCCAACCTTTAGGCTCGTCATAAGACCTAGTACCATCCTTTAGGCTCGTCATAAGACCTAGATCCAACCTTTAGGCTCGTCATAAGACCTAGTACCATCCTTAGGCGCGTCTTAAGACCTAGTTCCAATCTTTAGGCTCGTCATAAGACCTAGAACTATCCTTTAGGCCCGTAATAAGACCTAGATCTATCCTTTAGGCTCGTCATAAGACCTAGAACCGTCCTTAGGCTCGTCATAAGACCTAGTTGCATACCCTTAGGCTCGTAGTAAGACCTAGCGTTACCCTCTAGCTTACCCACTCTCATCAAACACATTGCATTCATCTCATTCATATATGCTCGTCATAAGACCTAGTTGCATTATCCAGGCGCGTCACAAGACCTCGCGACAGAAAAGTTGGCGAGGTGATGGCAATAAATCCTCCTTTTGCGATGTCAACTTATTTTTGGGATCAACGAATGGTGGGCAAAGGCAATAAGTCCCCAAGGTTTTTACCAGGAGTTATCCCTGCACACCGGCTTGGGGGGCGATGGTGTAACACCCTTACTACGCACATCACATTACTTGAAATCGCAGCGGAATTTAAACAACTAAATAGTAACTAAACGAATGGTGCTACAACGCCGTCAACCACCCACGTGGTTAACAAGGCTGAATCAATACAAGTGTACCGGTCTGATGATCAGACTCCCGAGCATAAAACTAATAACCATATATATACATTAACAAAATACCGAGTGTTTACATATATCCTTCACTGTAAAACATCACTGTTAACCATCACTGTAAACCGTCATAACCAAATATATATCACGCCACGGGAGCACAGGCGCATCCCGGGCCAACATCCAAAAGTACTCAAAGTAAACTGCATCCTAGGATCTAGAGCCACTCCGCTTCTTCGATCCTCATCCTGCAGTAAAAGAAATATGGATCCCCCGAGGGGGGGTCAGCAACCCTTGGCTGGCATGGTTAACGCGCAGCCCATCGGCTACCGGGATGCGCGCAAACTATTTGTCATGATGACATGGCATTCATTTTAAAACACACAACTTACACATATATATCATAACATGGGTATTGTACACAACATCACACACATCACACAAGAACAATTCCTTTTAGGAAGAGAACCAACACAGTTAGTCCCCATTGAGAGCCTAGAGAATGTTGCCATGCTCATGCTAAGCTCGTTACATAACTCGTTACCGTCCTGTTAGATTGAACGGTTAACTTACACAAGGTGCCTCGGATATAGTGATCCAAGCCCACCGAAATAACACATAGTATGCCCCTGTGGCCCGACGTGAGTCAGTGAAATAGCCTTGGTTAAGCTAAAGGGAAGGTTGGAAACCAAATTGGAAAACAACCATAACGTACAAAGAGAATCGAACCGGTTATGACATCGACTCCCATACTCACACGCGTGGCCGGAACAGACCGGACTCCTCACTTCCCCTGTTAGCACTTGTCAGCAGTTCATTATTGAACTCAATACACAAATCACAGTAATAGGTCAAGTCTTGTTAGACACGCACAAGGGAAGAGAGAGTCATACTTATCAACATAATAATATTTAACAACTTTAAACTCTTTACATGGGTTAATCTTACAAAGTCATAAACACACAGAAAAACAAACAACACACAAGCCGGTGTAAACCGGTAGGCAACAGACTGCAAGAAAACCATACCTTGGTCCTTGCCTCGATTCGTTTCCACCTTGAGAGAATCCTAAACCATTAGTAACGTCGGTTAATTAACGCACTAGTCCATTGTTAACTTGTTACTTAACATATCCATTTTATTTTATTTTCACACTTGTTATAACTCTTCACCATTTTAATTACCATTATAACACTCCTAACATGTTCTATATAACCTTATAATATCATTACTAACTTATTACCATTTTTAGATAACATTTCCCATCTTAAAACAACATTTTTGGTCCATACAGTGGCCCGTCCGAACTTGTGTCCGAACCTCCAAGTTCGGACGCAAGCCGTGACTTTAGACAGAAAACAGACACACGTCCGAACTTATGTCCGGACTTCGGAAGTTCGGACGTGAGTCGAGAAAAATTCTAGACAGAAATCCATGTGTCCGAACATGTGTCCGGACTTCCCAAGTTTGGACACAGTTCGAGGATAATCCTAAGGAAGAATGGGTACGTCCGAACTAGTGTCCGGACTTCCCAAGTTCGGACACTGTTCGCGAGTGAGAATCCTTTTACCCAACAGAGCCTGTCTGAACTTCCATGTCCGGACAGAAGTTTGGACAAGGGAAAATGCTCAATTTCCAAGTCTTCAAACACTTAGCCAAATTTCACCAAAGCCTCCAACACTTATAGTATTACTCCCTAGGTTCCTAGGTGATGTTTTTCATGCCTATCAAACTATTATACCAAGACATATCTTCAACACAAGATCATTACTTAAACCCATTTCTTACAAACTAAAACTCCTTATGTTCATCCTTGAAATCCCTTTTTCTAAGCTTACACTTTTTATTTTACCAAAGTTTGCCTAAGCCCTTACCTAAGTCCAAAATGACTTTGGTACATACTAAACCTCAAGATAATGACTAAGTCCTTATTACACTCTAGAACACTTCCTAGCTCATCAAAATTCCTTTAAAACATCTTGAACTCCTTATGCATTTCCTAAATTTCGACATAGGTTCTCCTAGCATTATGTTACACCAAAACACATTGTTTTCACCATTAAACACCCAAGAACACTAAGAACACCAAGAACACTCTCATACACAAAATTTCACTCAAATCTCACTACATTAAAATATAATGCATAACTTTAAATTTCATGGCACTTAGGCCCTTAAAATGCATGGCTCTTAGGCCCTTAAAGTGCTTAAATCATAAACACTGAATTTCCACAATACATATGCCTTTGACCTGCAAATACATACAACAAGACATATGTTCTTTTACTAGTCTCCTTGAGAACATTTACTAGGTCATTCACCTTTTGCTCTTTAGGTAGTTTTAACAAGCATTATAAGCTCATTTCTCCTAAGGCATTAAAACAAAATTAGGTTAGTATATTTACCTCTTTTCCAAACAACTTCTTTCTTGTTTCCTTATAAAACCGGTAAGGTATTTGATTCCTTGTCAAGTTCTAAACAATATACAAGCATTGAAATGAGTATACAAGCTCCAAGCTCAAACTCATTGTAAACCCTAATTTTACATTGTTTCAAAAACATTAATGTAGTTGTTTTACCTTGGTCTTTGAAGAGGGTTTGAATATCTATGAAGAGAGGACTCCACCTAGTCCTTGAAAGGTTGGAATGAAGCTAAAACAAAGCCATACAAAGAGCACCTTCAATGGGTATTTTCGGTCACAACAAAAACATGAAGGAGATGAAGTTTTTATTTGAGATTCCTTACCTAGAAGCAAAGGAGAGTAATAATATGTAGAAATACAAGCTCAAGCTCCTTCAATGGTGGAACTCCATGGCACCGAAATGGGGCTCTTGAAGTTTTGGAAGATAGGAATGAAGAGCTTGATGAGAGGAAGAGATTGGTGGTGTTTGTTTTTGATTTGGACAAGTGAGCTAGATTTTACAAGGGGTCAAAGCTAGAGTTTTAATGGTGGTGGTGAGTATTACCGTGAGAGAGCAGCAAGAAGGAAGGAGATGGAGTTTGGAACCGTGTGAAATGAGAAGAAATGAGAAGAAATGAGAAGGTAAGTTGCTTTTGAAGATATTTGTTAATAAAGTAAAGTAAATAGTATTTAACTTGTCATCTTTATTTAACTAATGATCTAACAAGGGTGGTGAGTCACCAACCTTAAAAACCGGCCCCCAATAGTAATATGAGGGTATTTTAGTCTTTGTTGAACATTTAATTACTTAATACAACTTATGTTACAAAATAGCTTATTAAAATTACTATTCATGAAAACAAGGCACATAGAAGTGAAATTTTAGATTTCCTCTTAATATAGACATCCAAATGTGATATTATATAGTACACATATATATTTAAGAGTAATGATGGACATCTAGCCACTCAAAACTCATTTACAAGACAATTTTTCAAAAATGTGCTTTAAGACTCCTTAAAGCACATTTTGTGTTTTAACTTGTTTTCAAGCTTGGTTTTCTTTGGTAATTGGTTTAATATGTTCATTAGTATATAAATAAGGTCTTGGTAAGTTCATTAGGTCTTAACCAAGCTCAACCCAAGCTTAGAGCACATTTTGGCTCTTATTGACCTTAAAGCACATTTTGTGTTTTCTTTTGTTTAAATTTGTTTACTAATGTTTCTAAGACACTTTTAGTCTTTATATACCATATTTAGGTGTTTAAACAATATACTAAGGTTTGGGGTATTTCAATCTACCCCCCTTAAAAGAAATTTGTCCCCAAAGTTCATACTTCCACCTATCCCAAATATTAGAACATGGGAACACATATCAACAACACTTCCATATCACATTAACAACATCTTTACATCACATCGGACACATGGTCCAAACAATAAAACATCACAACATCATTCAGACTCAGCGGTCTGTAACATAACATAGGCAATGTATACATATACATGTCGCACACAACCATAACCGAAACGGCTCTACCCCCCTTAAATAGGGGTACGCCCCGTACCCTATACATACAAACACTAAGAAGTAAACAATGACGGGTACTTCGCCTTCATCTTATCTTCCAGCTCCCAAGTGGCCTCCTCAACGTCCTGGTTAGACCAGAGAACCTTCACCAGTCTCACAGACTTATGGCGAGTGTCTCGAGTCTTAGTGTCCAGAATCCGTACCGGAGTCTCCACTGATCGCATGGTCGGCTCTAAAGTTAGCCTCTCAGGCTGAAGTACATGAGACGGATGAGACATATACTTCTTCAACTGGGACACATGAAATACATCATGTACCTTGCCCAGCTCGGCGGGTAAATCAAGTCTATAAGCTACCGGGCCGATTCGCTCCGTCACAACATAAGGCCCCACATATTTCGGGCTCAACTTGCCTTTCTGGCCAAAACGAAACACTCCCTTCATGGGGGATACTCTCAAAAATACCTGATCGCCCACAGTGAACTCCAGGTCGCGTCGGCGCACATCTGCGTACGACTTCTGTCTATCCTGGGCTGCCTTCATGTTAGCCCGGATCTGGCGAACTTCTGCCTGAACTTGCTCAAGATACTCTGGTCCTATAATGACCGTCTCACTCGACTCATCCCAGCATAATGGCGTGCGGCATGGTCTACCGTACAAGGCCTGGAAGGGAGACATCTTGATCGAAGCATGGTAACCGTTATT
Organism: Limonium bicolor; assembly: GCA_023374045.1. Classification (NCBI taxonomy): domain Eukaryota; kingdom Viridiplantae; phylum Streptophyta; class Magnoliopsida; order Caryophyllales; family Plumbaginaceae; genus Limonium; species Limonium bicolor. The sequence goes on from CM041782.1 coordinate 30,060,673, forward strand.
GTAGCTAAACTCGATCAGATGTAACTTGTCAATCCAGCTGGTCTGAAAGTCAAGTGCACATGCACGTAGCATATCCTCAAGTGTCTGAATGGTGCGCTCACTCTGACCATCGGTCTGTGGGTGAAACGCTGTACTCAATTTCAGTTCGGTACCCAATGCTTCTCGTGTAGACTTCCAATATCTGGATAAGAATCTGGTATCTCTGTCAGATACAATCATCTTTGGTACACCATGATGTCTTACAATTTCTTTATCAAAGAGTTCTGCCAGTTTTGCCACTTTCCAGGTGTCCTTCATCGGAATGAATCGGGCCACCTTGGTCAGTCGGTCAACAACAACCCAAATCATATTCAGACCTCCCCTTGTAGGCGGAAGCCCTACTACGAAGTCCATAGATATGTCATGGAACTTCCACTCAGGCACTGGCATTGGCTGCACCATACCACCAGGCCGTCGGTGCTCAAACTTGACCTTCTGACAAGTGAGACACCTCAACACATAGTCATTTACATTTTTTCATTCCAGTCCACCAAAAATATCTTTTCATACCTTTATACATCTTTGAAGCTCCGGGGTGAATCGAAGTAGTAGAACAATGGGATTCACTCAATATGTGCTCCTTCAACTCAGCGCCACTCCTAGGTATACACAGTCGGCCATTAAGCCTAATCAGGTCATCATCGTGGAGTCTGAAGTCGTACTTCTGACCCTCGAATGTGCCATCAATAAGCTTCTATCTAATCTCCATCATGTACTGATCCGTCATCTGAGCACTCCGCACCTCTTCAACCAAGCTAGTATGAGAGACTAGCGAATGGAGAAAGTGTGCTCGGCGACTCAATGCGTCAGCTACTACATTTGCCTTACCCTCCTTATATTGCAGATTAATATCGTAGTCATTCAGAAATTCAACCCACCTTCTTTGTCTCATGTTCAACTCCTTCTGAGTGAACAAGTACTTTAAACTTTTATGGTCAGAATAGATCGTCACACTTACCCCATACAAGTGATGTCGCCATATCTTCAGTGCGAAGACAATGGCCCCCAACTCTAAGTCGTGGGTAGGGTAGTTCTCTTCATGCTTCTTCAGCTGTCGGGAGGCGTAAGCTACGACCTTCCCGTGTTGCATCAACACACAACCCATACCCCTGCCTGATGCGTCGCAATAGACCTCAAAACCATCTGGACCGTCTAGTAGTGTCAGAACTGGTGCAGATGTCAGAGCATCCTTGAGACTCGTGAAAGAACTCTCACAGTCGACTGTCCACTCGAATGGTGCATCCTTTTTCATCAAGGAAGTCATCGGCTTCGAGACACTGGAGAAGTCCTTCACAAACCTCCTATAATAACCTGCCAGACCGAGGAAGCTCCTGATGTCGGTAACTGTCTTCGGCCTAGGCCAGGTGCACACAGCATCAATCTTTGCCGGATCAACAGCGATCCCGGCCTCAGAAATCACATGACCAAGAAAGGATACTTGGTTCAACCAAAACTCACATTTAGAAAATTTAGCATACAGCTGATTCTTCCTCAACGTTTGCAACACATCTCTCAGGTGGCTTTCATGCTCACCTCTGATTTCGAATACACAAGTATGTCATCGATGAAGACTACCACTGATTTGTCCAACTGATCTTGGAACAAACGGTTCATTAAGTCCATGAACTTAGCTGGTGCATTTGATAAGCCAAACGGCATAACTGTGAACTTATAATGCCCATACCTAGTTCTGAATGCTGTCTTTTCGATATCACTGTCACGGATGGCAATCTGATGGTATCCGGAACGTAGGTCTATCTTGGAGAATACTGATGCTCCCCTCAGCTGATCAAATAGATCGTCGATGCGTGGTAAAGGGTAACGGTTCTTCACCGTAACTGCATTCAGCTCCCGATAGTCAATACACAGGCGGAGGCTACCGTCCTTCTTCTTCACGAAGAGGACCGGCGCTCCCCATGGTGAAACACTAGGGCGGATAAAGCCCTTGTCGAGTAGGTCTCTCAACTGCTCCTTGAGCTCTGTCATCTCTGCTGGAGCCATACGATAAGGTGCTTTCGCAATGGGTCCGGTGCCCGGAACTAAGTCAATCTCAAACTCAACCTCTCGTGCTGGCGGCATGCCCGGCAGTTCCTTAGGAAATACATCAGGAAACTCCGACACTACCGGCACATCAGAACTAAACTCTGGGTCTCTCTCTATGTCCTGGACATAGCAGAGGTGTACATCACTCCCTCGTCGTAGTTGGCGACACATAGCCATGGCGGTGATGATCTGAGTCGAAGGCTCCCTGGGCCTCTGGCGGTAAGATATGGTAACCCCAGACGGACTCCGAAGAAGCAGTCGATGCTCGGCACACAGGATTCTGCCCTTGTACCGCTCCAACCAGTTCATCCCGACAATCACATCAAAACCAAGTCCGTCGAACTCTATCAAGTCGATCGGAAACTCTTCATCTCTGATTCGTACAATGACACCTCGGTGGTAGAGGGTACATCTGATCCGCTCTTTCGATGGGAGAGTGACCAAGAAGTCTGGCATCTCATCACCATCTAACCCCAGCCTCTTCGCAAAAGATAGCGAAATAAATGTGTGAGAGGCTCCGGAGTTGAACAAGATCGAAGCGTCCACGCCATTGACTGGAAAGGTACCGGTGAGGATTGTGCCGCTCTTGCCGGCTTCTGCCTCATTGCAGACACTCAGTGTACCTCCCGTTCCGAGTGCACAGCCTAATTCATTGTCAAACTAGTAAGTACTGGGTAACAACACGGTTTATATGCTTCAAACAACTCCACTTTATTCATTAACACACTCTTTTTACAACATTCATTGGCTTATACTGTCGCCATGATTAACACTTACAACATCCTTAACATACACTGGTTTATCACATCACATAATTATACAAGGCTTAAAACTGTCTAAAGGTCAAATTCAAACGTCCGGGTTTCATGTGTGTGGCATTGATCACTGCCAACGGTGCGGTATTCAGTTTGATCTTTCTGATGCCATGGTATAGCATCCTTGACTGCCCACCCATGATTAACACATCTCCCGATTTCAACAGTAGCTTCTTTGCGAGTCAGCACGCTTCTGCTCGCCATACACAAACACTGCGGTATCACCAATGGACCAAGACACCACGGGTACTCCCTTACTTAGAGACTCGGGTGACTCGTCCTTGTCTTGGTGTAAACCTAACCGTCCACCTTTCTGGTAGAAGTTCACAATACACAAATTTGCTTTCACACTTGGAATTGAATCCGTTTCAACTTGTTGAGCAATTCCCACGGCGTGGTTAACAACCGAAAGGAACTCCTCAGGTATACTTGGTACCGTTTGCCCATCTTCAGCTCGCACTTCTTATATGTCTTGGTGTAAGGGTTCCAGTCCTTACCCATGCACATCATCTTCAATTGCATTCTTGATCCGTTCGGGTATTCGGGTGTGTAGAAACCTCCTGGTTTTGCTCCAAGTTCGTCGCATCGTCTGATGATATGGATTTGTGCCTCCAGTGTCAGGTACCCATTTAAAGTATCATACCTGGCTGGATAACCTGAATTGCTCCATTTGAAAGTCGGTGATGTTGATGGTGGTTTCTTCAGGGTTTGGTGTGGGTGGGATTGGATAACATATATTGAAGGTTCCTTTAAGTTTAGAGTACTCTAATTAGGTGTCTTTCACACTATACTTTAATCACTTACTCACATGGTTGTTTACTTAAACTCACTAACACACATGCATGGAATGTGGTATGCAAACACTTATTACATTCAACAGTTTAGGCGGTACCTGGTCTAGAAGAGGGCCCTGGCGCCTCAGACCGGTCCACCACATTCAGGGTGGCCTTGTTGGACACCGACCCCTTTCCCTTCTGGGCATCTGTGTACCTCAGATCTGGGGGTGGCTGATTCGCCGTCTTCTGGCCATCGGTGGTCGCAGTGGCCTTACCCTTCCATTGCCCCTTGCAGTCCTTTCCGGGGTGGTCTCCGTTGCACCACTTGCAGTAATAGTGGCGCTCCGGTCCAGAGCCCGTGCTAGCTGCTATCACAACACACAGCAATACTTGTCTCACAACTTATCACATACACTTCAACTTATCACACAGGATTAGATAATTACCCTTAGGTGGGTAAGAACGTAGGAGCTTGGCCGCATACGCATAGGTGAGCTGCAGAGGCTCCTCAGCAATGGTGGTCTGGGTCTGGCACTTGCCACCCTGTTGCTGTCCTTTCTGGGACTAGGGGTATGACTTCTCTTCTTTCCTCCCACTGCCCTTGCGTGCCTTGGCCCTCATTCATAGCCTTGCGCTTGAGCGCACTCTCCTCGTCCCTCACGGACGGTGATCTCCACAATTGCAGCGGCATGATAGCACTCCTGCAAAGTGGTATATCTAGTAGGCCCATGCCATAGCGTAGGCGATAGTTCAGTCCGTTGTAGAAACGGTTCACAAGGATCCGGTCTGAGTAACCCAGATCCGGTAGCAGGTGGATAAGTCCGATGAAGGCTGAGTAGTACTCATCTACCGTCATCTTATCCCCTTGCCTCAAACTGTCCAGCTCCAGGCGCTTGGCCTCTTGCACATGTATTGGGTAGTACTTGGCTCGCAGCAGAGCCGTGTACTCCCTCCACAGAAAAGTCGGGTCAGCAACTCTGCCCTCTCGCACTAGCTTCCACCAGCTCTGTGCCGAGCCCTTCAAGTAATATGCAGCAAGTCGAACCTTGACCTGCTCAGGTACTGCTAAGGTTTCGAAGGCGGTCTCCATTTCGGAGATGTACGCCTCGAGCTTACGGGGATCGGTCTCCCTACTGAATGAGGGTGGCCTCAAATCAGCCAACGCCTTGACCCAGTTGGTCTCTCGTGGCGGTGGCGGTGGGTGGTAGTTGAACTCCGGGCGTCTGCCCCTGCTGAATCGCAGCTACAAGCTGGGGTACCATTTGGGCTACGGCGGCTGCTACTGCCTCAGCCATAACCTGAGCCGTAGTGTTCTCGCCCTGGTCACCCATATCACCAGTACCGCTTCCGCGGCCTCTACCTCGCGGTCTACCTGCCATCTGAATTCACATGAATATTCATTAGCAATATGCTTGCACACTTATCGGTCCAACGGTTGTAACGCTTCCCGACAATAAGGTGTCTCCACACTTAGTTAGTGGTTAACCTTTCCATAATGTTCACTGAAGTAACTGTAGTTAGGTTTCCTAACTCGGTATATCCCTAAGCTCGGTATTCTAGTCATCAGAGCGATACTTCGCTCTGATACCACTTTTTGTAACACCCCTACTACGCACATCACATTACTTGAAATCGCAGCGGAATTTAAACAACTAAACAGTAACTAAACGAATGGTGCTACAACGCCGTCAACCACCCACGTGGTTAACAAGGCTGAATAAATACAAGTGTACCGGTCTGATGATCAGACTCCCGAGCATAGAACTAATAACCATATATATACATTAACAAAATACCGAGTGTTTACATATATCCTTCACTGTAAAACATCACTGTTAACCATCACTGTAAACCGTCATAACCAATATATATCACGCCACGGGAGCACAGGCGCATCCCGGGCCAACATCCAAAAGTACTCAAAGTAAACTGCATCCTAGGATCTAGAGCCACTCCGCTTCTTCGATCCTCATCCTGCAGTAAAAGAAATATGGATCCCCCGAGGGGGGTCAGCAACCCTTGGCTGGCATGGTTAACGCGCAGCCCATCGGCTACCGGGATGCGCGCAAACTATTTGTCATGATGACATGGCATTCATTTTAAACACACAACTTACACATATATATTATAACATGGGTATTGTACACAACATCACACACATCACACAAGAACAATTCCTTTTAGGAAGAGAACCAACACAGTTAGTCCCCATTGAGAGCCTAGAGAATGTTGCCATGCTCATGCTAAGCTCGTTACATAACTCGTTACCGTCCTGTTAGATTGAACGGTTAACTTACACAAGGTGCCTCGGATATAGTGATCCAAGCCCACCGAAATAACACATAGTATGCCCCTGTGGCCCGACGTGAGTCAGTAAAATAGCCTTGGTTAAGCTAAAGGGAAGGTTGGAAACCAAATTGGAAAACAACCATAACATACAAAGAGAATCGAACCGGTTATGACATCGACTCCCATACTCACACGCGTGGCCGGAACAGACCGGACTCCTCACTTCCCCCGTTAGCACTTGTCAGCAGTTCATTATTGAACTCAATACACAAATCACAGTAATAGGTCAAGTCTTGTTAGACACGCACAAGGGAAGAGAGAGTCATACTTATCAACATAATAATATTTAACAACTGTAAACTCTTTACATGCGTTAATCTTACAAAGTCATAAACACCAGAAAAACAAACACACACAAGCCGGTGTAAACCGGTAGGCAACAGACTGCAAGAAAACCATACCTTGGTCCTTGCCTCGATTCGTTTCCACCTTGAGAGAATCCTAAACACATTAGTAACGTCGGTTAATTAACGCACTAGTCCATTGTTACTTGTTACTTAACATATCCATTTTATTTTATTTTCACACTTGTTATAACTCTTCACCATTTTAATTACCATTATAACACTCCTAACATGTCTTATATAACCTTATAATATCATTACTAACTTATTACCATTTTTAGATAACATTTCCCATCTTAAAACAACATTTTTGGTCCATACAGTGGCCCGTCCGAACTTGTGTCCGAACCTCCAAGTTCGGACGCAAGCCGTGACTTTAGACAGAAAACAGACACACGTCCGAACTTATGTCCGGACTTTGGAAGTTCGGACGTGAGTCGAGAAAAATTCTAGACAGAAATCCATGCGTCCGAACATGTGTCCGAACTTCCAAGTTCGGACACAGTTCGAGGATAATCCTAAGAAGAATGGGTACGTCCGAACTAGTGTCCGGACTTCCCAAGTTCGGACACTGTTCGCGAGTGAGAATCCTTTTACCCAACAGAGCCTGTCCGAACTTCCATGTCCGGACAGAAGTTCGGACAAGGCAAAATGCTCAATTTCCAAGTCTTCAAACACTTAGCCAAATTTCACCAAAGCCTCCAACACTTATAGTATTTACTCCCTAGGTTCCTAGGTGATGTTTCATGCCTATTCAAACTATTATACCAAGACATATCTTCCACACAAGATCATTACTTAAACACCATTTCTTACAAACTAAAACTCCTTATGTCATCCTTGAAATCCCTTTTTCTAAGCTTACACTTTCTCCTTATTTTACCAAAGTTTGCCTAAGCCCTTACCTAAGTCCAAAATGACTTTGGTACATACTAAAACCTCAAGATAATGACTAAGTCCTTATTACACTCTAGAACACTTCCTAGCTCATCAAATTCCTTTAAAACATCTTGAACTCCTTATGCATTTCCTAAATTTCGACATAGGTTCTCCTAGCATTATGTTACACCAAAACACATTGTTTTCACCATTAAACACCCAAGAACACTAAGAACACCAAGAACACTCTCATACACAAAATTCACTCAAATCTCACTACATTAAAATATAATGCATCTTTAAATTGCATGGCACTTAGGCCCTTAAAATGCATGGCTCTTAGGCCCTTAAAGTGCTTAAATCATAAAACACTGAATTTCCACAATACATATGCCTTTGACCTGCAAATATATACAACAAGACATATGTTCTTTTACTAGTCTCCTTGAGAACATTTACTAGGTCATTCACCTTTTGCTCTTTAGGTAGTTTTAACAAGCATTATAAGCTCATTTCTCCTAAGGCATTAAACAACATTAGGTTAGTATTTTACCTCTTTTCCAAACAACTTCTTTCTTGTTTCCTTATAAAACCGGTAAGTATTTGATTCCTTGTCAAGTTCTAAACAATATACAAGCATTGAAATGAGTATACAAGCTCCAAGCTCAAACTCATTGTAAACCCTAATTTTACATTGTTTCAAAAACATTAATGTAGTTGTTTACCTTGGTCTTTGAAGAGGGTTTGAATATCTATGAAGAGAGGACTCCACCTAGTCCTTGAACGGTTGGAATGAAGCTAAAGCAAAGCCATACAAAGAGCACCTTCAATGGGTATTTTCGGTCACAACAAAAACATGAAGGAGATGAAGTTTTTATTTGAGATTCCTTACCTAGAAGCAAAGGAGAGTAATAATATGTAGAAATACAAGCTCAAGCTCCTTCAATGGAACTCCATGGCACCGAAATGGGGCTCTTGAAGTTTTGAGAAGATAGGAATGAAGAGCTTGATGAGAGGAAGAGATTGGTGGTGTTTGTTTTTGATTTGGACAAGTGAGCTAGATTTTACAAGGGGTCAAAGCTAGAGTTTTAATGGTGGTGGTGAGTATTACCGTGAGAGAGCAGCAAGAAGGAAGGAGATGGAGTTTGGAACCGTGTGAAATGAGAAGAAATGAGAAGGTAAGTTGCTTTTGAAGATATTTGTTAATAAAGTAAAGTAAATAGTATTTAACTTGTCATCTTTATTTAACTAATGATCTAACAAGGGTGGTGAGTCACCAACCTAAAAACCGGCCCCCAATAGTAATATGAGGGTATTTTAGTCTTTGTTGAACATTTAATTACTTAATACAACTTATGTTACAAAATAGCTTATTAAAATTACTATTCATGAAAACAAGGCACATAGAAGTGAAATTTTTGATTTCCTCTTGATAGACATCCAAATGTGATATTATATAGTACACATATATATTTAAGAGTAATGATGGACATCTAGCCACTCAAAACTCATTTACAAGACAATTTTTCAAAAATGTGCTTTAAGACTCCTTAAAGCACATTTTGTGTTTTAACTTGTTTTCAAGCTTGGTTTTCTTTGGTAATTGGTTTAATATGTTCATTAGTATATAAATAAGGTCTTGGTAAGTTCATTAGGTCTTAACCAAGCTCAACCCAAGCTTAGAGCACATTTTGGCTCTTATTGACCTTAAAGCACATTTTGTGTTTTCTTTTGTTTAAATTTGTTTACTAATGTTTCTAAGACTCTTTTTAGTCTTTATATACCATATTTAGGTGTTTAAACAATATACTAAGGTTTGGGGTATTTCAGATGGCAATAAGTCCACATTGGGTCCAGCCAGGAGCATTGGCACGGGTTTCGGTCCCCAGAAGCATCCGAGCATCATCAGCATCATCAGCATTATCATCAGCATTATCATCAGCATCATCAACATCATCAGCATCATTAGCATCATTAGCATTTCAGCATTCTTGCATTTGCATACCACCCAGTTATCACATTTTAGGTTGTCAACGCCTTAGAATCGCTTGACATTACTTCATTTCACCTTACTTATAGGTAGTCAACGCCTTAGAATAGTTTGACATCATATCTTCATTATAGGTAGTCAACGCCTTAGAATCGCTTGACATTACTTCATTTTACTTATAGGTAGTCAGCGCCTTAGAATAGCTCGACACAATTTATCAGCTTTCGATAACATGCAGGGTCTTGGAAACATTTGAAATTTTGGGGTATCACTCAAGCATCAACTAGCCTTTTCCCTTTCATTACAAAGTCTAGTTGACGGGGGGCAATCTGTTATACCCAAAATTTTGACCCCCCCTGGTTAGGGTCTACGAGGTCTTGGTGTTGTGAGGGGCATTTTAATCAAGTAGTGAGGGATTCCGGCTCGAACGGCGCGTTCCATGGCATGGGGAGCAGCTTCGTCATTTTCAAGGGCGTTTTTGTAATCTGTAAGGCTCCTGAGACCTCCTATAAGCTTTCTCTCTCCTCCAAAGGATGCCCAAATCAGCTTGAAATGCTTTGACATTTTAACCCATGATAGAGGATGACATTCTAAGCATAATGGCGTTGGAATTTTGATTTTTCGAGTTTTCAATAATTTTCTAGCAATTTCTGACTGAATCTGACAAGAAATTTGATTTAAAAATATTCCAACATTTAAAAAATTCGGTTCCACCTCAGAAAATTCATAATATCCATCCTTGACATGTGGTTAAAACTTCACAGCAAAATTCCTTTGGGAAGTCTTTTAATTAAAATATCAAAAAATCTTACTTTTACTAGATTTTCTTTATCTTTAAGAAAGTCTATATAAGGGGATAGGTTTTTGGATAAAATCAGAACCTCATATGCACAAGAACCCTAGAGAGTCAGAAAACACAGCCTCCTCTCTCTCTCTCACGTTTTCCAACACCCGGCCACCCAAATCATACGAAAAATCCCCCGAAATCACCATCTAAACACGTTTTCCAATCCCCAAAGCACCAATAGTCATCAAACCCCCAAAAACACCACCAAAACGTGAAGAACAGCAAGAACAACCAACAACCAGAAGCTTGGTTCGAAATCCTTTCGGGTCTGCCATCAACGAAGCACTCAACGAATCCCGGTGTGAAGAATCATCTCGAATTCGAAGGTAAACAGGTTACAACTCTACTTTTCTAATTCCCCACGACCTTATTAACTCTCTGTCAATTTTGGGTTCAAACTAACCTTCGTACGCTTCTGTATTGCTGTTTATTGGTTAAGCTTGTGTCCAATAACTTGTTTACCATTTCGTGCTTAATTCGAATTCAAATTGAAAACTTTCAATCACTAACGTCTTGTACATCTTTCAGGCTACACACCCATAAAATGTGAGCCAAAAACACCTTCGGGAACAGCCTCAACGCCGCCGTCCGAGGGCGGTCCGCACCCCGGACGTCATGTCCGGGGTCCCGGACTCCCTGTCCGTAAGCTCGGACGCCCACGGACGGCGGCGGGAATTTTTAAATTTTAAAATTTAGTTTTTTAATAATGTCCGGGCCCACGGACAGCCTGTCCGTGGCCCCGGACTTTACAATTTTCTTTTTTCTGTTTATTCGACTTTTATTTTCAAATAGGTTAACTAGGGTCCGTGGTCTCGGACATAGGTCCGTGGCTACAGAAGAAAAAATTTGACCTAATTCTGCCTCCGAAACCCTAGTTTAGGTAATTTTAATTTCCACTTTAATTTTCTGTCAAAAACGTTAAAAAATAAAAAAAAACAGAAGCGCGCACCTAGGTTAAAACAACTTTGTAGAAAGCCGTAATTGAACCAAGTAGAGGAAAAACGACCTAGGAAGGGTAATGAAAGTAATTTGAACCCTAATTAAGTCGAATATCAAGCCCCCGAACCCGAACTCTCCTTTCCTAATTTGATCTAGGTTAAAATTAGGTGGCGACTCATAATAGGTTCCAGTGGCTAGCTTAGGTTTTAATAATTATTGTATATGACATAGTTATTAATCTTAGGCTATAAGTGGACCTAAAACCCGATTAGATCCCAATCAAGTTAATCCACATAGGATAGGGTTTAAAATCGAGGCTCACAGACTGGCGACTCCGCTGGGGACAAATTCTTAATTTACTTGTTTAATTTTAAGGAGGGCTTAACTCAAAAAAATTGTTTATTTATGGCTTTATTACTTTGTTTGTTTACTTTCGTGCGCACTTTAAATTTTTGCACCCTTGCATCATATGAGAGCGAGGGTCCACGCAAACCAATTCCACCCCGGACCCATTTGAGGGTCCCCTGCCAGGGACTCACACCTTTAGGTGATGTGAATAGTGGGGGAAAAGAGGAGGGTGTCGTCTACCCACCCCCTTAATACCTGCGCTTTAGCCCCAAGCATTTTCCGGCAAGTACCCTTACCTAGCCCATTGTTTGGTCAGTCAAAGACCCGACCGTAGAACACGCCTTTAGGTGATGTGAAAAAAGTGGGGAAGCCCAAAGAGAATAGCGTGCAAGCCCTATTCCCTTGTGGTGACCTGGGCTAGCGCCCCAAGCGCCTCTCCGGATTGACCCGTACCCGTTGGACTGAGTCATTTTGTGAGGAATTGTGCATGCGTTCTTCCTCCTGGGCCTCAGGCCCAATGTCTATATCGATCCATCAATCTCCCCCCAGCCCAAATGAAACACTTGAGGATTTCATTTGCCCAGATGCCTTTACCTCCACGAAATCACCCTCTCAGAATAAGCTCAAAGGCTCCCATTAGGATTGCTGGCCCATTTCGCGTGCCAAAATCTCCAGCCCGCTGGGGTTGAGAGGTCCAAAAAAGCGTCCTGTAATTAGAACATAAGGGTCCTCAGAGGAAAATCTTTCCATGTCATTGATAGCCTGTGCCTGATGGTTTTTGTTTTCACCCTATGTTCTGAAACAAAAGAAGGCAAGATTTCAGAAAGGCGCTGGGACAGAAGTTCCGGACGTTTGACCCGACTGCCTACTCCTCCACTTCCACCATTCCGGCTCGAAGTAGACTCCAGCTCATCTGACATGTCGGTCCAGGCGCATGACGATATCTCCCAGGAGGATCAGCCAGTAGGGGGGAAAACCAGAACACTTCTGTTGAAGAGCTCATGAAAAACTTTGATTTGAAACACCAGGAAGCAATCCAGGCACTCGAGAATAAGTATGTGGACACAATCGCCAAGCTAGAAGATAAGTTGGCCGCATTAGAAACGGCAGCCCAAAGCAGGACCACTGGGGGTCCAACGGGGGAGCAGGATCAAATAGCTAGCCTGGTACAGAAACATCAAGCTGCCATTGAAGCCCTGGAGGCACGGCATACGGCGGCAACAGTTGAGCTCCATGAGAAAATAGGATCCTTGGAGGCAGCAAGATGAGAAGGACCACTGTAAGGATTTGTCAACCCTTTATACGGCATGGACAATATCTCCTTGGAGGGACATGACACCCATGTTGGCTACGGAGGTGGTGCTCCCGGGAACCAGTTAGCTGCTGAAGTTCAGAGGGCTCTGAGGCGCATTGAGCGCATGAAAAGGCTGGTAAACCTGCTGGCTTTGACTACCTCTCCATGGGATCCTATCCAGACGTTGAGCTACCCGCGAAGCTGAAGCTCCCCACTTTGGCTCTCTACAGGGCTCGACCGATCCCCAGATCCATTTGGCGATGTTTGATCGAGAGATGTCTATCTGAGGCTCAATGATATGCAAAAGGCCAAGGTTTTTGCCCGGTACCTAGATGAGATTCCTCAACGATGGTACCTAACTCAAAGAATGAACACCAAGACATACGAGGAAATATGTGAAGCCTTCCTGACTCACTTTGAGTATGCAAAAACTTGGAAATCACCCGGTCTGACCTTGCCAGCATGTGCCAAACGGGAAGTGAGTCCATGTCCGACTTTATAAAGCGGTGGAGAGGAAGGCAGCGGGCATGCCCACAAGGATGGAAGAGCAGGAGCAAATTCGCATGATTGTTGAGAACATGCAAAAACAGTACAATTATGAATTAAAGTATATGTACTTTCCAAGATTTGATATGCTCATGGGCCAGGTAGGAGTTTTGGAGGAGAAGATCCACAAGGGGGACTTAAAGCTTGGATATCCCCGAGGATCCGGAAGTAATTCAAAGTTCCCGAAATCTGAACCAGCAAAAGCCTCCTACCCGACCGCAGCTTACGCACAGAGCGCACCGTAGAGGTACACGGGACAATACGAGGTGAATGCAGTCCAGCAGCCAAGGGAACAGGGGAGGAACTATCGAGCGGTACCACCTCCAAGACCGGATTTCAATCAGCGAGAATTCACAGATATCGGTCGGCCTTTGAGTCATGCTCTAAAAAAGCTCCAGGAGCAGAACATCTTACAGCCTCTTCCGCCCCGACCAGGAGTCACCTGTTTGGGCAGGAGCCCAAATCAGTTCTGTCTCTATCATCAGTTACCAGGTCACGACACCGATCATTGCAGGGCCCTACAGCATAAGATCCAAGACCTGATTGACCAGGGACTTCAGTTCTCAGAGCGCGGGAATATCTTCGGGAATCCTATGGCAGAACACCACTAGGAATCTTTGTTATTTTTCTTTTCTCTTCAGTTGTTCTGCGTAGCTTCTTTCTTTCTTTTTTTCAGTTACTTTTCTTTCTTTAGTTAGTTCATTTGTCTTTTCCATTTGGTTAGTACTTAATGTCAATGTTTCCCCTTTCGGTTATTAATAAAATTCCTTCTTTGCACATGTTATTCTATATGCTTGGATTAATGTTTGTACATTCGTTCTTGCGCCAAAAAAATTGAAAAAACTGAAAATCGGAAAAGTAAGAAAGATCTCTCACTCATGAAGCATGTTTGTAGGCATCAAAAAGAAAAACCTTTGTCTTTCACAAGCCCCTTGTACAAAGCCACCTTCCCATCCATACACCATTTTTGCCATTTCACCAGACACATAAAAACAAAATTGTGGCCACAAACGAAAAAGAATCATCTGTCACCTCTTTACAAGAGTACCCCATCACCACTCACCATTACACATATAGCCACCACCCTCCACAAATAACTTGGGTATTCAAAAGGCTTGTCAAAAAAACCCCACAACATACTGGGGGCAATCTGAGTTAAGGAACGATAACGTTTTTTATTTTGTGCAAGCAAGTCTCTGAGCGTAACTTCGCGAGAGTGCCTTGAGCGGTAAAACCAAGAGCGAAAGAGCGTGTCTTTTTACACGATTCAGAGAGGCCACATTCAAAGGTAAGGTAAACGGCATGACTCCGACCAAAGGAGATAATTTGTAAATTTACGTTTAAACCTGTGAAAAGTAACAAAGAACAGATACACAACTACCAGGGATGACGAAGCACCTAGGTACAACACCACACAGCCAAAAAGCTTGTGAACCCTGACATTACACCCTAGGCACCCCCACTGAGCTTTTCATATACCTCTTTCACAATATTACAAGCTCCACAAACAAGCCAGCCAATGATGAATAACCGACCCGGTGACCAAAGGAAGCAAGGAGCCCGACTTCCGAACAGCAACTTCACAAGTCCATAGAAGCAAATTTGCTACCAGCGTAACAAAATGATCCGCAAATGGATGTCCCAAAGTGACACAGGATGCAAAAATGAGCTTAACATAAAAACAGCTCTCAAAGTCAAACCGGGAAGAACAACAGAAACCCGAAGGGAAAGAGATCAAGAAAGGCAAAACCCGAAAAGCCTTAAGAAATCCAAATTGGAAGAAGGAGAAAAGGTGCAAGGACCAACTCAAAAATCCAGAGATTCCAAGCTCATAAGCGAAGTCATCACGAAGTAGCCAAACGACTTCAAGGCAAAGAAGACAAGTCCGAGAGACGGTGCAAGTTGCAGATTTGGTCACCCTTATAGCTCCACATATCCTAAACATTCCTCCATTGTCCTGTTATCATTCATCACACCCCATAGCCACGTTATAAGCTTAAAAGACTTCCGACTTAGTAGTTGTGTATCAAATCGAGTGAAAGTAACAGGTTGAACACGTAAATCTAACAAATGTCAAATTCAATGGTTGAGAAGTTGTGACCGTAAGTGAGAAACGAGTGCAGACACCAAACACGTCGAGTGTAGGTTAGGAAGCACCACATCAAAACATAAGCCTTGACCCTGTGAGGACGAGACTTGTTCGCACGTTTAGCCAAAGAAAATACTGGGGGCAATCGATCGTTCCGATCGATCGCCATGAACTCTAACTCAGATTGCCTTAAGAAAGAATACTGGGGGCAATTGTTGGTTCCAACAATTGCAACAACGACACCGATTGAGGCCCAAAAGTCCAGACCCGAAGGTTCAAACCATCCAAACATCCCACAGGCCCGTCCTAAGCCCTACCTTCACACCCAAACATCCGTAGGCCCATTTTGAGCCCTACCATCTCCAGATTTGACATAAACCCTGATCCTTCTACATCCTTTTGGACCCATCATACACTTGACCCACTTTCGTTTAGAACCATCCTTTAGGCTCGTCATAAGACCTAGTACCATCCTTTAGGCTCGTCATAAGACCTAGATCCAACCTTTAGGCTCGTCATAAGACCTAGTACCATCCTTAGGCGCGTCTTAAGACCTAGTTCCAATCTTTAGGCTCGTCATAAGACCTAGAACTATCCTTTAGGCCCGTAATAAGACCTAGATCTATCCTTTAGGCTCGTCATAAGACCTAGAACAGTCCTTAGGCTCGTCATAAGACCTAGTTGCATACCCTTAGGCTCGTAGTAAGACCTAGCATTACCCTCTAGCTTACCCACTCTCATCAAACATATTGCATTCATCTCATTCATATAGGCTCGTCATAAGACCTAGTTGCATTATCCAGGCGCGTCACAAGACCTGGCGACAGAAAAATTGGCGAGGTGATGGCAAAAATCCTCCTTTTGCGATGTCAACTTATTTTCGGGATCAACGAATGGTGGGCAAAGGCAATAAGTCCCCAAGGGTTTTACCAGGAGTTATCCCTGCACACCGGCTTGGGGGCGATGGCAATAAGTCCACATTGGGTCCAGCCAGGAGCATTGGCACGGGTTTCGGTCCCCAGAAGCATCCGAGCATCATCAGTATCATCAGCATTATCCTCAGCATCATCAACATCATCAGCATCATTAGCATCATTAGCATTTCAGCATTCTTGCATTTGCATACCACCCAGTTATCACATTTTAGGTTGTCAACGCCTTAGAATCGCTTGACATTACTTCATTTCACCTTACTTATAGGTAGTCAACGCCTTAGAATAGTTTGACATCATATCTTCATTATAGGTAGTCAACGCCTTAGAATCGCTTGACATTACTTCATTTTACTTATAGGTAGTCAGCGCCTTAGAATAGCTCGACACAATTTATCTGCTTTCGATAACATGCAGGGTCTTGGAAACATTTGAAATTTGGGGTATCACTCAAGCATCAACTAGCCTTTTCCCTTTCATTACAAAGTCTAGTTGACGGGGGGCAATCTGTTATACCCAAAATTTTGACCCCCCCTGGTTAGGGTCTACGAGGTCTTGGTGTTGTGAGGGGCATTTTAATCAAGTAGTGAGGGATTCCGGCTCGAACGGCGCGTTCCATGGCATGGGGAGCAGCTTCGTCATTTTCAGGGGCGTTTTTGTAATCTGTAAGGCTCCTGAGACCTCCTATAAGCTTTCTCTCTCCTCCAAAGGATGCCCAAATCAGCTTGAAATGCTTTGACATTTTAACCCATGATAGAGGATGACATTCTAAGCATAATGGCGTTGGAATTTTGATTTTTCGAGTTTTCAATAATTTTCTAGCAATTTCTGACTGAATCTGACAAGAAATTCGATTTAAAAATATTCCAACATTTAAAAAATTCGGTTCCACCTCAGAAAATTCATAATATCCATCCTTGACATGTGTTAAAATTTCACAGCAAAATTCCTTTGGAAGTGTTTAATTAAAATATCAAAAAATCTTACTTTTACTAGATTTTCTTTATCTTTAAGAAAGTCTATATAAGGGGATAGGTTTTTGGATAAAATCAGAACCTCATATGCACAAGAACCCTAGAGAGTCAGAAAACACAGCCTCCTCTCTCTCTCTCACGTTTTCCAACACCCGGCCACCCAAATCATACCGAAAATCCCCCGAAATCACCATCTAAACACGTTTTCCAATCCCCAAAGCACCAATAGTCATCAAAACCCCACAAAAACACCACCAAAACGTGAAGAACAGCAAGAACAACCAACAACCAGAAGCTTGGTTCGAAATCCTTTCGGGTCTGCCATCAACGAAGCACTCAACGAATCCCGGTGTTAAAAATCATCTCGAATTCGAAGGTAAAACAGGTTACAACTCTACTTTTCTAATTCCCCACGACCTTATTAACTCTCTGTCAAATTTTGGGTTCAAACTAAACTTCGTACGCTTCTGTATTGCTGTTTGTTTAAGCTTCTGTCCAATAACTTGTTTACCAAGTTTCGTGCTTAATTCGAATTCAAATTGAAAACTTTCAATCACTAACGTCTTGTACATCTTTCAGGCTACACACCCATAAAATTTGAGCCAAAACACCTTCGGGAACAGCATGAACGCCGCCGTCCGAGGGTGGTCTGCACCCACGGACGTCATGTCCGGGGTCCCGGACTCCCTGTCCGTAAGCTCGGACGCCCACGGACGGCGGCAGGATTTTTAAATTTTAAAAATTTTTTTCTAATAATGTCTGGGCCCACGGACAGCCTGTCCGTGGCCCCGGACTTTACAATTTTCTGTTTTCTGTTAATTCGACTTTATTTTCATATAGGTTAACTGGGGTCCGTGGTCTCGGACATTAGGTCCGTGGCTACGGACAGAAACAAAATTTGACCTAATTCTGCCTCCGAAACCCTAGTTTAGGTAATTTTAATTTCCACTTTAATTTTCTGTCAAAAACATTAAAAATAAAAAACAGAAGCGCACACCTAGGTTAAAAACAACTTTGTAGAAAGCCGTAATTGAACCAAGTAGAGGAAAAACGACCTAGGAAGGGTAATGACAATAATTTGAACCCTAATTAAGTCGAATATCAAGCCCCCGAACCCGAACTCTCCTTTCCTAATTTGATCTAGGTTAAAATTAGGTGGCGACTCATAATAGGTTCCAGTGGGCTAGCTTAGGTTTTAATAATTATTGTTATATGACATAGTTATTAATCTTAGGCTATAGTGGACCTAAAACCCGATTAGATCCCAATCAAGTTAATCCACATAGGATAGGGTTTAAAATCGAGGCTGACACCCGTAGATCATCCCAACAAATGGGAGATCTACAGCGCCTACCATACAGCACCTCAAATGGGGCCATCCCAATACTCGATTGGAAGCTATTATTGTAGGCGAACTCAATCAATGTCACATGCTGATCCCAGCTCCCTCCAAAATCAAGCACACAAGCTCTCAACATATCCTCCAAAATCTGATTCGTCCTCTCTGTCTGCCCATCGGTCTGAGGATGATATGCCGAACTGAATGCCAAATTCGTCCCCAACGCCTTATGCAGGCTCCGCCAGAAGCGAGATACAAATCTCGGATCTCTGTCCGAAACGATCGTCGCCGACACACGTGCAACCTCACAATCTCATCAACATACAACCGAGCCAGGCGCTCAAGGCTGAAAGTCTTCCTCACCGGCAAGAAATGGGCTGACTTCGTCAACCGGTCCACAATCACCCACAGTGCATCGTACCCAGAAGATGTCCTAGGAAGCCCCACAATAAAGTCCATACCAACGCTCTCCCACTTCCACTCAGGAATGGGAAGGGCTGTAGAAGACCCGCAGGCCGCTGATGCTCAGCCTTCACCTGCTGACAGGTTTGGCAACGAGCCACAAAATCAGAAATCTCCCTCTTCATATTCGCCCACCAGAAAGACTCTCTGAGGTCCCGGTACATCTTCACCCCTCCTGGGTGCACCGAATAAGGAGCTCCATGAGCCTCCTGCATAATCTCTCACCTAAGGTCGCCTCCACTAGACACACAAACTCTGCCCCTAAAGCGTAGGCAGTCGTCGCTGGACACAGAGAACTCTGACTCCTGATCATCTGACAACTTCTCCCTGACCTTACATAACTCAGCATCAGACTTCTGACCATCTCTAATCCACTCAATCAGTGTAGACTGGACCTGAATAGAAGCAATCATCCCAGCACTGTCGGACCTGACAATCCAAATCCCCATACGCTGAAGCTCAATAGCAGACCTCTGAACTCCTGACAAAGAACAAGCAAGCCCAGGAGCACCCCTACGGCTCAAGGCATCTGCCACCACATTCGCTCTACCCGGATGGTAGAGGATTTCCAGGTCATATACAGCGTTTTGCTGAGCCTCTAGGGGCACCGTTTTTATTTCCAGGTACATGGATGCCGATCACCGTTCGAGAGTAGGACGGGGTTATTATTAAGTATGGGGAGTTGTTAAGGTTTGTACTTGTAGTATTGTGGACTTGTAAGACCGATGTGTATTGAATAGTGGGGGAATTGTAGAAAACTCGGTATAGTATTGAATGGTTATGGTATTTGTATATTGCGGATTTGAAGTTGTATTTAAATTGAGATTTGATTAAGGAAAGAAATGTATTGTTGGCATAGTGTACTCGGTATGTGGACATCAGACCGATATTGCAATTGTTGTTGTATTTGAGTTTGGATTGGCCTTGTTGGTCACGTGGGTGACCACGGCATTGTACCACCCCCGGTTGTATTGGAATTCCGCTGCTTAAGTACTAGTAATGGAGACGGGTTAGGAGGTAATTGTGTGATTACCGGTAGGGTGTGTTACATTCCATGAGACATTTTTTTGCATGTTTTAGAGGGTTGTGGCTACAACCCTCACCAGAGGAGTGATCACGAGGCTTTGTATCTTTCTAGACATCCACCAGGTCTACTTCTTCTATGCAGACTATCTGTCTTGGTGTCGATCCGCCCAGTTCATGTATTGTGTACGTCTGCGTAAGGCTGTTACATACAAACTCATAGTCTAAGAATCAAACTAAGGTGTTATAATAAAGAGACATTTAAATAAGCATTGAATTGCAGGGATGATTATACCTGGCAGATGTGTCATTTTACTTTTAAATCGTGCTACCGCATGAGGTTGATTCCATGATAGTCATAGGATCATCCTCTAGTGACCGTTAGACCCTATACAATAGAGATTTTTTGTGTTTCAGATGGAGTTGCATAATGTAAGTTGAGAAACCAAACACGCATGAATTTGTAACTGGTTGCTAAGCTACGCTATATTGAAAACAAAGCACAATATATTAACCTCGAGAAATCAGTTTAAAACAGTACATAGATTCATCACAATATATTCCTTTGTAAAAACTTCATCAATTCAAATGCCTAAAAACAGAGTGTTCAGCCACGCTCAAATATAGACAACGGTTTTCAGTCAGTGCATGTATACTAGTTTTTTAAGCATGTATAACCACAAACATACCGATTTACATTTCGTAAAAACCGTTTTAAAAAAATGACAGATTAACAAACGTAGTCAAGTTTTTATTTCTGCATATCCTTGTAAACCAAGAGAAAGGACTTACACTGCGGCGGGAGTACATGTTTCGTAGACTGTTTAGAAGGAAAGGTTACGAATTACGCATTGAAAAGAGTGGTTTAGAAGGAATAGGGATAAGTAAATAGGAGGAACGATTTTGAAGCAACGTATACGTACGTGATATTATGTAAATGACTAAATAAATGCCTACCGGTCGGGGGAGGGAGACAATGAAAGCGAGGAACAACAAATAGGAAGGAGAGAGAGGAGAGAGGAGAAAACTTACCAAGATCAAGTTGAAGCAGAAGGTTTGCAGCAACTATGGAACCAGCGGGAGTAAATTGAGGTTTTAAAAGCAAAGATCGAAGATGAAGAGGCATGCTCGGGAAGTTGTTTACACGTCCAATCGAGAAGGGTTTTATCAGCAATTACAAGTATCTGAAGGGTATGAAAAATTAAAAGACCGCTAAACTGATTTTAGATTACGGTTCTTTAAATAACCGTAATTTAAAGTCCATAAAGAAAATAAATTTTTATCTTCATGAAAAAACGTCTATACTAAGTTTTAAACTCACATTAATCAATAATGACTCATTAGCCTCGACCATTGGGCCATGAGCCTCTTCCTTGTTGATCTAAATAACTAAAATATATAAAAAGCAAACTCTAAAGTATAGTTTTTAAAACAAACAATATTTTTAGTTTATGTCATTCAAAATTATATTATAGTGTGTTTAATTCAATATGGCATGTATTACAATAATTGAATTATTATTTTAGATGTTTTAGAATCATAAGGGGCGTATTATGAATATTTTGAAATATATTATTGTGAAGTAAAATTATTAAGTTTATAAATCAACTTTGTATATATAAATATGTCTTATATATCGGTACTTTTACTTTATATCATATAAAAACTATATGCTACAAAACATATATATCAGTATCATTTTACATACTGCAAACAGGGAAAATGATATACTAAAAACTAAATTAATTAAACCAAGAAAGTAATAAATCAAAGTCCTGTCGGGTTACAAAAATCCCGGTCGCGATAGTATAGCTAGCAGAAGAACCTGGATACCAATCCACGGGACTTGAAGAAATAAGCCTAATTCTAAGAAAACTGGAAATTTAGGGGGTTTTGAGTTGTTGTGTAATTGAATTGAGTAAACACAATTCTAAATCTAAATGAACGATTAATGGAAATAAATTGATAAGTTCAACAAAATGAGTGGCACTCCGGGTTTGGGTTGTTCTTTACTGGATAAATCTAGCCAAACCTACAATTTAATTATGAGAAACATGTCAAACTCTAATCTAGTTAAAGGAAGAGCTCACCTATCAGAACATGTCAACTCTAATCTAGAAGCTGGCAAAACACATATAGGCGGAATGCGTGCGAAGAATTATTAGCACTTACAGGAGAAGTTATCTATCCGACTATTCTTTCCACAAATCTCCAGGTTAATTCGAACTTCTTGTTAATCACCTTATCTGATCATAACAGGATTCACAAAATGACTCTATAAATGCGCAAATTTAATAGAGAAGATGAATGATTAGCATTAACCTAGAAACAATCCGTTACAATCTCATAATCAAATTGCAGAAATTCTAACTAACTTGTATCCATTACGAACAACCCTTCCCCAGAGTTATCCTTACTAGCCAGACATATCAAATAAGCGAATGAATACAATCAAAAGAGAATTCATCTAAGGAAAGAAAAACTCCCAAATTGAGTAATTATCCAGACTAGGAGACTTGTTGGTGCAAGGTTGAAGACGGCGATTGACTCCCTTCCGGTAATGCTCCTCAGCGATGGTAGTGATGCGCGTGATGAATGTGGATGAAAGTGAAAGTGAAATGATGAGGTGAAGTGAGATGAGTGAGCATTGTTGAAGAGCGTAAGAGTGTTGTGATGTAATGATCTCCCTTCTTAACTCTGATTAGGGCACTTATATAGAGTTTTCCCCACTTTTTCCTTCAAAACGCTGAACTTCTGCTGAAAATTTAGTCGCCTCCTAACATTGGTCCGACCTTCAATGTTCGGACACTTTGTTTTGAGCGCTTCAATCTCAAAAGTCTCGACTTGTGTCTGAACTTCAACGTTCGGACACAAGTTCGGACATGCAGCGTAGAGCAGAGTTTCGACTTCCCCGTTGTAAGTCTCGAACCACATCCGAACTTTGAAGTCTGGACCGAAGTTAGACACTTCGTCAGGCACAGCTCTCGAACTCTCGACTTGTGTCCGAGCTTGGATGTTCGGACACAAGCTCAGACACACCTTCAAAATCCTCCAAATTCTTCGTTCTGACTCCAATTTAATCCCCGTTCGTTGCATCATCACCCTCATGAACTAAGCTACTGTTTTCTTGGCCTTTTCCTACATTAGACACACAAAAAGGTATCAACTCTCATTGAACAAGAAACCAAGGAAAACGTAAGATAAGTGTGGAATATCACTAATACAGGTGCAGAAATTAGACGTTTAAGACCACTAAAACCATGCATATTTCACACTTATCAAACCTCCTCACACTTAACCTTTGCTTGTTCTCAAGCAAAACAGAAGTAAGATCCCTCAAAATGCCTTAGTACCAAACCTTGGGATTGCACAAGATAAAAGGGAGTTAAGCCATAATAACAACCCAAAAACCAATCTGCTCTCAACTGTATGCCTCTTAAACAGTGAAGCAAGCTTTTAAACATAAAATAATGAAGAAGACAGATCACGGAGTCAAAACATAGAGTGACTCGGAACCTTCCAACTGTTTCTCTTCTCAAACCCATGGATGACAAGGGTGTGAAGTACTGCCATATTCCGCAGCACCTTTCAACACCACACACTCACGATTGAATTAAAGGATTGGCAATAAACATAAAGCTTTAGGGAGCCTCCTCTTTTTCCTTGCATGTATATTAAATTATGCGCACAATCAATTCATCCCCACAATTTTATCTCCATCCTTGTAACGATGTTGGGTCTTTTATCCCAGATCAGATGATCTTAGGTAAATGGGTGATCAAGCACCCTAAGGACTTAATAACCGGATGGAAGAGGCCTGTTTTGGTTCAGAAAATAAATCAGATCAGAGGTGTACCTTGCCTAAATCCTTCATTCCAAACATTCTCTTCTTTCCAAAGGTTCCAAGTTAACCCAGTTCTGACTCCATACTCAGCTTGTCCACAAACATTTAACAAAATTCAGTTTTTTTAAAATACGATGACACACAGCTTCGAGCAAACCAATCCTTAAAGTCATCACCGGACTCGACTCCACAACGAAAAAGAAATCACCCAAGTATTCAACACATAAAAGCACTCTAAGGAACTTACCCCCATATAGCTCAAGAACAATCAAAAACTAAATGAGATGCACAATAAATGGCTGACACATTCAGAAAGATCTCCTCTTCCTCAACTTAAAGAGGAGCAATGTCCTCATTGTTCAGAAAATTAACACAAGGAAAAGATCTTACTAAATGTGTCAGACTTACAAGGGGGGAAGTAAAATATTTTCAGAGATATAACACGCCAAAGCACAGGCTGAACACAAAAAAAAAAAGAAAGAAAACTGAAAATTCCCCTGATTCCCTTGTGATTGATTAAAGGAAGAGGTTCATCCTCACACTGAATGTCTTGCTAGGGGAGAATGTTTCCTCACATTTGCTTCCAAACAAGTGTCCAGCCATGGAGTCATCACGGTAAAGCAGACTTGTACATAAACATCAAAAACAAAGAGATATGCTGGAAGCATTGCATTAGTAACAAGTAGTACTTGGAGTTCAAGAGAGGAACATAATTAAAAAACGAAATAAAGAAAAACACAACTCATCTAAACTAAAAAGAACAAAGCATAAAAACAACTGAAAGTAAAACCATAAAGAAGTCCAGAGATGGCTTCAAAACAAAATAGCATCATCCATCAACATCATCACTATGGGGGCGGGTAGTACGCCTGCCACTGCTGAAACTAAGAAAGCAAAGCTTTATAGCCCTCCTGAGAGCGGCAAGCCTGCTGCTGAAGGATCTCGATCTCCGCTTGATAGCGACGATCCATCTCCATAAAGCGAGACTCTAGCCGATCAAATTCATAGCGAGTGACATACTCGCTCCCAGGATCCGGCAGTGTAGCAAATTCCTCCCCTCAGGCTGCAGCAGGAGGAGCTGACTCTGATAGACCCTCACCCGCATCTCGCTGGCGCTTCTGTGACCTTGGGGCATCCTTCTTCCTCTAGGCCACCCCGTCAAACTCGAACCACAGCTTCTCCAGGGCGCCAACATCAATAAGCGACCGCGATGCATGCAGCCCCTCAGATGGGATGGTGATCATCTGCCTCCGAAGTATTTGGCAGATCATGACCGGATAACCTAGCTTGTGTTGGTCCTTGTGCTCCATAATGTGACACATATGCAAAGTGATGACACACGGCAGGTAAGTAACCTCAGCAGCCCCAGCAAAGTCCGGGTTCATCACAACCTGGAGAAGGAGGCAGTCAGTATGGTTCAGGTCGGAGCTCTGCCTCGGGAGAACATTCGCAGCCAGCAGGGCAAAGAGGACTCTCTCTCGGGGGTCCTGAAGCAGATCAGCAGGGATGACCTGCTTTGACGGGTCTTCTCCTCAAAAATCGGGCAGCTTTGGGGAGTTTCTGGTCGATTTCGAGTGCTAGGATGGTAGAGAATTCAAAAACAAAGAGATTGATACCAAGATTGTTAAATTTGGTGGAAGAATGAGGGAGTTGTGAGAGAATGAAGGAGAGTGGGATTTTTTTTTCGGCGCTGCTGCTTCGATGGGGTTCAGAATGTTTTGTTCGAAACAGTGTCATCCGCGCTCTTTAATTTCAGAATTTTCAAATTGTCTGAACATTAAAGTTCGGACTGAAGTTCGTACATACATACCTGGGCAGCGCTTCGTATCGTGTCCGAACTTTGAAGCTCGGACCAAAGTTCAGACATCCCCGTATTTACCTTCGCTAAACTCTTGAATTAGGTCCAACTGCTCCAGGCACACCTCGAAACTCTGCCCATAGACTGAAAAGTCATCCATAAAAACTTCAACGCTCTTCTCAATGAAGTCATTGAAGATGGCCATCATACACCTCTCTGAACGTCGCAGGAGCATTACAGAGGCCAAAAGGCATCCTCCTGTATGCGAACGTCCCATATGGACAGGTAAAGGTCGTCTTCTCTTCATCCTCTGGAGCAATAGGGATCTGAAAATAGCCACTATAGCCATCGAGGAAGCAGTAGAACTTCTGACCAGCTAACCGCTCCAGCATTTGATCGATGAATGGGAGCTGGAAGTGGTCCTTCCTCGTGGCATTGTTGAGGCGCCGGTAGTCAATACACATTCTCCATCTTGTCGTCTGTCTCTGGGGAACCATCTCCCCTTCTCATTGGGAACTGCCACGATCCCTCCTTTCTTTGGGACAACCTGGACTGGAGACATCCACAGGCTGTCAGATATCGGGTAGATAATACCCGCATCATGAAGCTTCAGCACTTCAGCTTTGACCACCTCCTTCAGATTGGGATTTAATCTTCTCGGGGCTGCCTCACTCCCTTATAATTATCCTCCATATAGATCCGGTGAGTCCAAAAACCCGGATTGATCCCTTTGATATCTGCAACTGACCACCCCATGGCACCTTTATGCCTCTTGAGCACCTCCAGAAATCTAGTTTCCTGCGAAACAGACAAAGATGTAGAGATAATGATAGGCAGGGTGCTACCCTCTGCCAGAAAAATATATTTAAGGTAGGAAGGAAGAGATTTGTGTTCAAGGATAGGAGGCTTCTCTATTGAAGGGATAGGCCTTTGGATAGGTCGATCCAGCTTTTCTACCGGAGGAGTGAAGGTGCAAAAATATGACCTCCCTTGATTGAGCTGCTAGACGACTGAGGCCATCTCAAAGCTCTACTTGTCATCCTCAATGGATAGGCTCAGTACTTGCTCCAACTGTAGACACCAAAAATTCTCACCCCATAAAGAAAATTCCGAAATAATAAGAGGGGTCGTCGCCTTTCTTTTTTCAAAACATATTAACGTGCGTGCTAAGACGAAACCATCATTTTATTATCTTTTTCAAAACATTTCAAAAAAAAAATTTCTTCGAAAATGAATTTCCAACTTCCATCCATTTTGAAACCCGTCCTCTTTCCTTATTTACTTATATATTTGCCTATTAGTTCTTATCTTGGTTCCTGCTATTTTGTTACGTGTTATTCTATCTTATTCACCGCTACTCGTACATATGTAATTCAACTTCCATTGTTACTGCGTTTGTTTATATTTTAACCACCATTTTTAGTACTATCATGTTTGTTATTATTAGCGTTATTTTGTTTATCCCGTCTCATTTTACTACTACTTGCGTGTATCTAATTCGATTTTCATTTTTATTGCATTTGTGTATATTTTCACAATCATCATATTAGTACTATTTCATGTACTTAGTATTCTTTTATTTCATTTATTTGATACCTTATGATATTTTGTTTGATTACCTATATTCCATTATTTCATGACTCTCAAGAAGAAAAAATATTTTTTTAGACAGAATTCTTTCGTTTCTTTGTAAATTTCAGTTTATAAACACTAACCTTTTTACGGATATCATCCAATTAGCACTCTAGTATTATTTCTTGCGCTATATACCGAGTCTTGTTGTTAGCGTAGCTGGTTAGAATGTACATGTAGGAATATGATGATCTGGGGTTCGAATCTTGATAGAAATGTTGAAGAATTTTATTTTATTTCCAGCTCGTGTTGCAGGCCTAATCATTAATTTGCGTATAAGTATATTGAGCTGTTCCATAGTGTAACTTGTTAATGTGTATATTAGGCATACCATTGAACTCGGGTTTGAACCTGACTACGTGTGATCTTAGAGTAGTGGTCTTGCTGGTTTTACTCTGGCACCACATGAATTTATGCCAGTGTTGCATAACATTATCGAAATTCAACACCAGTCTAGCTGGTATGTGCTTGCTTTAGGTAACCAATCGATGGCATGTTCGAATCCCAGTCCAGCAATGCCTCGTACCATTTTTTTTTAAAAAAAAGCTCCTTCTCTTCTTCTCTTCTCTTTTGAAGTCCAAAACCCTGACGGCGGCTAAAAGAAACCAAACGCAAGTTTTGATGCGTTTGAATAGAGGTCCCTATGGTTAACTAATTATAACTGGACATGTAAGCTTTTTGTCTGACTAAGTTAAATAAGATCCAATAATAAATAGACATGTGTCCACATCTTTTTTCGTAAAGTAGAGTAAAACCGATTCGTGAGGAACGAACGGCACAATAAACCCTGAAAAGAGCAGGGTAGCCGACGAATCATCCTTCCTTCTCCACTACTTTCTCCCCCGATGATCCCCTTCACTCACCGCCAATTCTCTTCTTCTTCAGTCGAAACAAGAATAACCCGACATCTTCGTCATTCTTCATCTTCTCCTCCCAACCCTGTCTGAATCCTTTTTCACCGGAAAAATCCCACCACCACCGATCTTCCCCAAGGCAGCCGACCAGCACGCCTTTTTTTTTACGTTTCCAAACACCATCCAGAACATACTCTTTTCTCTCGGCCATATTCGAAATTTCGAGAACACCAGGAACGACAACCCATCGTCTTCCTCTCCGCCACACTCCAAAACTCACCAAAAACACCAGTCACCTCCACCGAAATATTCATCCATTGACACTTCCCAGTTTCGACATCGTTGTTCAGCATCTGAACAGAGCTTAACATTTTCGGCCCTCAAAACCCGAAATCCCCCCTCAATCTCTTCTCATCCTCGATCCTTTACGTTATACCACGTTTGCGGTTTTCGTCTAAGTTATACCAAGAGAACCTGAAAAGGGGAACATCGTGAGAAGTTTGGACTTCGTTGGGAACATGTTCGATGACGGTTTTGTGACTCCTTGTTCTCTTGATCCCCGTTTCTCTTAATCTGTATTTCATTTTTCTGATGTACTATATTACCATATACTTGAAGCCTGTGGAAACTAGATCCACTATGGGTCCAAGGATTCACCGGGCTATGTATTTTCAAAGCGGGAACAAAATTTTGAGTTCCTTCTCATCTGTTACTCTTCCTGTTACTTTCATCGGCATTTACAATTAGATAATAAACTCCTCTGATCTACTTGTTATCTGATTCTCACACTATATTATGCTCTTCTTCTTTCTTTTACGTGGCTTGGTCCAAGATGGGCTCGAAGTCTTATTAGATACGGTCATTGACCATCCACTTTGAGTTATAACTGGCATAATCATTTGTTGCCTTCTCTGGGCGAGATTTTCTCCTTCCTCTCCCGATCCCGCGCACATTCGTTCCATATGTTGTACTTGCTTTTACCACAATATAAACGAGGTCGTGTTTATCCTGAAAGTATGCGATTGACCTGAAGCAGGTCTGTATGTCATTGTTTCTTTTAATTCAAACCTCCACTACCGATGCAGAAATGTTCGTTTTTCTTTCATGCCCTTATCCTTTTATTTCATTCAATTACATGCATGATCTACCCTGGGTTGACGTTCTGTGGTTTCTTTGAGATTAATCGAATGGGATTTTGCATTTCCTTTGGTTCAGACCTCTACAATCGATTTGCACGCCCAGATAAGCTTTTGAGGAGACCCGGTTTTGTATACAATTAATGCGAATGAATTCTTCATTCCGCTTCTTAGCTTTGCTTTAGTCGCTTCTGGTTGAATATTCTCTTCTGTTTACTTACCAATAGTTGTGACTTGACTGAAACTTCTCTCATTCGAAGAAACCTTTCCCCAATGGATATGTCCGATGCTGAACCACCACATTTCCTGCTTAATTTTCGTCATTTACAGATTCTGTTCGTCATTGTTCCAATTCGATTAGTAGGTGGACATCTCGAACTAATTTATGCTATCTGCTTGTTCGTGTTTGATGTCTTAACTCTTTTACAGGGAAACTCTGTCATCTCCACCTCCGGTATACGTCCCTATTTTGATATTAGCTATCAACCTTCTCTGCATGATTTAGTATTTTGCTTGGTGTACATATCATTTGTGCGTGCTTCGTTTGCTACTTGCCAGACCAGTTTACCTGGAATTAATCATTGATGCATTGCTAATTTGTGCCGCTATATCTAAGGTTTAGAGTGAGAAATGTTGAAACAGGAAAAATATATCTTCTAGCTCAACTTGCTCGCTTATTATGTACATATTTGTCCAGGTGATAATGTAGGGCTCTAGTCTAACCGCATGTTATGAATAAGGTTTAACGATGTTAAGTTCAGTTTTATACTTACTGGTTTAAAGCCCTTAATCTGATCACACACAAAAAAAAGGGGGAGGATAAATGGTGGATAAGTAACAGGGGTAAAATATCTAGTCTAGTAATTCAGTTTAGGTCCGACTAATATCTGAATTTAGTATTTAAGATTCGTTGCTTTAGTCTCACTAACTCTCCAATAAAAATGAATTTGGTTCGGTCATTGTAATTCCAATTTGCTTTTCTTCTCAGTTTTTGAGTTGCTATTCATTTATGATTGTTGACTGTCGATATATCTCTGTACTGCACTTATACATGTTTATGTTCATTGTTTTCTCTGTATATACATGTTTTATATTCAGTCTTATGGTAATGTTTGTATATATTACTACCTAAACCCTAGATAGCCCTCTAGGTCACCGTTTTTGTTTATGATCAAAGTCTTGGAAGGTACCCCACAGCTAGCTTATTTCTGATTTGCTTTGTGGGGAACAATATCTTCCAAAACTTTGAAGATCTATTGTAAGCCTTTGAAGGTACCCCACAACTAGCTTATTTCTGATTTGCTTTGTGGGGAACAATACCTTCCGAACTTTTATAGCCTATCCCAAACCATCCCTAATTTTATTAAAAACTTTACCAAAAAAACACAGAGTAAATTCATATCCAAATCCAACTTGAAGTTTCATCTCACCTTCAACCCAAATAAAGCCCAACATCCAAAAAGCCCAAGGCCAAGATTGGAACCCAAATCAAGGCCAAACCCAGGTCGAGGCCTAAACCCATTTCAAGGCCCAAAACCAACTTGAGGCCTAAAACCAACTTGAGGCCCAAAACCCATTTCGAGGCCCAAACCCACTTCAAGGCCCAAACCACTTCAAGGCCCAAACCCATTTCAAGGCCCATAGCCCATTTCGAGGCCCAAGCCCATTTTGACCCAAAAGCCCAAACGAAGTCCAAGTTTGCCCAAACCCAAACTTTGACCAATTGAATGTTGACCTTGACCCAAGCATTGACCTTGACCCAGCTTTGACGTGGCCCGTTTTCCAAGCCCGATTCCTTTCATTCCAATTCAAATTCAATCCCATTCAAACCCAAATTGTAGATTCCACCTAAACTCTAAAAATCTAAAAACATTCCTCGTTATTCAGCTTTAATTCAAAAATCCTGAAAATCTCTTTTCTCAAATTTTCAAACAATCATTTCATTCAAACTTCATCAAGTTTTCAAAAGAAACCATTTTGTGGAATTTTAAAGAAAAAACTCTTCTCACATCACAGAAAACTCTTTTCAAAACGCAGAAAGTTCTTCTCACATATACAGAAAGTTTTCTCCTAAAAACATTTCTCAAAATCAGTGTTTCTTCGTTGAGAATTTCGAACAACTTCAAAAGTTTTCTAACTTAGTTTTCAACTCAAATAAACCGTTTTCGGGGAACATGGAATGTCTAACACTTTCCTCCTAGTTAGACATCACTTGTCTCCCTTTCCAAATAAAATTCCGAGGCGGGGCACTGGGGTCATAACCTTCCCTTGTCGCAGTCTGGATCTCTTTAGGCGGGGCATTAGGGTGACAAACCTCCCCTAATTGCAGTCTAGATTTTTACAAGGCGGGGTGCTAGGGAAGTAACGACCTTCCTAGTTGCAGCCGGGATTTTAGAATCGTCTAACTCCCTTCCGCTCGATTTCAATGTTTTTGGTTTTTAACGTTTTAAAACCCGGGAGTTAGAGACGTTATTAGGGTTTGACCGAGAACATCTCATTCATGGTGTTTCTCTCTAAATCCTATTTTTCGACATAAATTTATTGCCCCATCTTTCGAGCCTCGACACTTACCATTAATTAAGTGTCGTGTTCGAAGGGGTACATAGGGTAATCCCTCGGGATTATCCGCCCTTTTACAACAAAAAACTATTTTTCGGTTTTAAAAAAAACTTAAGAGTGAAATTTTGACGATTATTCCTCTAAACAACTACCCATCATCATCTCATTTCAAATCCGGAACATCCCAAGACCTCAACTCTATTGGAATCTAGAACCCGAAACACCCGGGATCTCCACCCAAACATCAATTGTTTCACATACTAAAATCATATCTAACTCCAAAATTCCTCAAAATCTCCAAAAACTTCAAATCACTCAAACTCAACCAAACATCAAATCATCATCACAATCGATCTCAAACTCGCAATCTCACTCTTTAAATCAACTGTCTACTCAGTCTCACAGGCCCGAGCGCCTCACAGACTCGAACTTCTCAATTTCTCCACCATTTTAAGATTCAAGCGTCTCACAGACCCGAGCGTCTCACAGGCCTGACATCCATTACTCCACTACATGAACATCCCAACCATCTCATTGACCCGAGCGTCTCACAGACTAATCTCTCACACCCAAAACTTCAAACCCTTTAAAACTTCCAAACCAAAAAACTGAACTACGTAAGGTCTGATCTCAACAGGGAGTTGAGTACGTAGGCAACCCACACAGGGTGCGACCCCACACCAATCAAAAGACCTTTTCTTGTTATCATCCATCTCACCTTCAAACAACCTCGTTCACTTTCAACCCTCGATTACCTCAAAAAACTCAACCATCCTAAAAACCTGAACTACGTAAGGTCTGATCTCAACAGGGAGTTGAGTACGTAGGCAGCCCATCTAGGGTGCGACCCCATTCCACTAAAAAAATCTTTTCCCACTCTAAGGTGTTCTTCGTACCTCTCAAAACGTTTAAACCTTCTTCAGTTCCCCAAAACATCAAACCGTTAGACTCTAGGTCTTGTATATTCATTCAACCTCGGACTTTCCTAAATCTTCATTATATACTCATTCGAATTCACCAATTCCTCTTCTTGGCGCTGGCTTAGCAGAAAAGCTCGCCTCATCCACTCTCTTTCTCTCTCCCGTCCTAATCATATCCTTTGGCTTTAATTGAATCTATCTAACAAGGTTTTGAAAGAAGGCAATCCCGACAATAGGAGACTGAGGTTTCCTCGGGCACCAATCCAAAGTCGTGGTCGTTGCCACTTCTGAGGGGTGTAACCCAGTGCGAACCCAACATAGAATCTCTGCAAATGATCAGATAAGTCCTATCCATAGGCAACAATTTCAGGGTCAACCAACGGTTCTGAGAACCCTTCTTCCTTTCCTTCATAGTATTCTTTAGGTTAAACTAGGTGGCGACTCTAGTCAATTTCCGCCCTTAGGGCATAAGTCCGCGTGGAGTCCATCGAGAGCGGGTGTAGTGCACCCTTGCACTCCCCTTTATACTTCTGGGAAAGACGGATGATAGAGTAGGTATTTGAGGGCTGCCATGTACACGGGTTTTCACCCTCCACAGAATGGCATTTCATAGGATCTAGGCTTCTCAGTCATACCATATTAGATAGACCCCCCTCATACCGAAAAATCACCCTCCACAGAATGGCATTTCATAGGATCTAGGCTTCTCAGTCATACCATATTTAGGTAGACCCCCCTCATACCGAAAAATCACCCTCCACAGAATGGCATTTCAAAGGATCTAGGCTTCTCAGTCATACCACATTTAGATAGACCCCCCTCATACCGAAAAATCACCCTCCACACCAACAAGTTAAAAGACTCTCCCAAGGAAAATCGAACATCAGTACTTCTAGGATATAATCATCCTCTTGATCAGAAAAATCCTCAAGTAAATCAACAGAGAATACAGCATGAGAAAAAGAATTCTTTCACATCATTTTATTAATATCAAAACTCAATTCTTCATCATGAAATTTTAAGGTGATCTTTACCTTATCAACGTCTATAACAGTCTTAGCAGTACGAAGGAAAGGTCTACCTAGAATTAGAGGTACCTCGACATCCTCATCCATGTCGAGAATTACAAAATCAGCAAGGAAGAAAAACGTACCCACACCAACAACCACATTCTCTACCGTACCTCTAGGTGTGATTGACGATCTATCAACTAACTTGAGATTGAAATGAATTGGAACGAGCTCACCCGCATGAAGTTTCTTGAACATCGTGAATGGCATCAGGTTGATGTTTGCTCTCAGATCGCAGAGGCCGTATCCACAATTCATATCTCCAATTGAGCAGGGAATAATGGGCTGACCTGGACCACCACGCTTGGGAGGCAGCTTCTGTAGGATCGCTGCTGAACAGGTCTCAGTCAGCTGAATGGTGTGTCCTTCTCTTTATACTTCCTCTTATTTGAAATCAAATCCTTCACAAATTTAGCATAGTTAGGCATTTGTTTGATCGCATCTATAAGAGGAATATTGATAGTCAGTTTACGAAAGACATCAAAAATCTTCCAAACTACTCATCAAGCTCTCTCTCTTTGAGACGGTTTGGAAAAGGAAGTTCTTTTGCAGATGTTTTTCCTTTCGTATTTTTAGTAGCAGTTGAATGAGAGGAGGAAGGAATAGGAGCCTGGGTCTCCTCATGAACTACCTCAGGAGGGGCATGATGCCCTGATGGTGCACCGGCGGTTTTACAAGGGGGCACGGTCTCCTCATCAGTATGGCTCCCTGCCACTTTGTTGTTGATTAAGCTCCTTCTGCTCCTTAGGGTAACTACTGCTACCTCTCCAGAATCTTCGCAATCCTCAATCACCACTGCTTCTGAGACCGACATTGCCTTCAACTGCTCCTTGGGATTGGGGTCTGGTTGGGAAGGCAGTGATCCAGAAGGTCCCTACTGTAAGAGGAATTTAGTCAACTGACTCATCGTTCCCTGCATCTCTACCATGGCATTTTCCAATTTTTACTAACCAGCTGCCAGATTTTGATTGATTACAGCTTGCTGTTCCTGAGAAGCCATCAACTTATCTACCATCTCCTTCAGATTGGCATTGTTCGAGCCCAATGATGGCTGTTGAGCTTGAGACTACTGAGGCCTGAACTGGCTATACTGGGGCCTAGCAAAGCCGGGTGGCCCTCCCTGGTTCGCCCTCTGAGGCTGCATCTGATGTGAGTTCAGGGCGTTATTCGGATTTCCATACCTCAGGTTTGGGTGCTGATTCTGCATCCAAGGTTTCCTATTGTACTGACCAACTGCATGTGCCTCCCTGGTCTGCCTCATCTCTGCAACCATGGGTAGTCCTCATACTCATGACTGTCTCCACACTGTGAGCAGCAGACATCACTGGAACCAGTAGACACCTTTTTGCAGTTTGCAAAGATGTCTGTCCTAAAGTGATCTGCTCGAGCATCTTCACCTTGTTACCAACTGTGGTACTTAAATGGGCCTGCTCAGCAGCAATTTGCTCCATCATAGGGTCTGGGGTCTGAGAAGAAGTCTGACCAACTATGAAGACTCATCCACCACTGCTGCTCCACTGGCGAAGCTCCTCACAGTAGGACTCCATAGCAATCATAAATTCTTCTTCGCTCTTAGCAAGCAGATTTCCACCTAATGCAGCTCTGACCTCACCTCTATGCTCATCTCTTAGCCGTTGGAAGAACCCCTGAGCCAAAGATGTGTGCTCTGACCATTATGAGGGCACTGGCGGAGCAGATCCTTGAATCTATCCCAGGCCTCGCAAACTGTCTCACCGCGCGGACTGCTTGAAGGCTGTCAGATCAGCGATCATCTGTCTGGTCCTGGAGATGGGGATTTACTTCTCGTAGAACCTTTCTGTCATCAGCTCCCAGGTAGTGATGATACCCGGTGGCAGACGATGGAACCACTTTGATGCTTCCCCTGATAGACTGTGCTGGAACAGACATAGCCGAGTATACTCCTCCAGACCTTGAGACATCCCCAACGAATCCAGATGAACTAGGAAGCGATGGACATGGTCGAGTGCATCAGTCAGGTCTGCGCCTGAAAAGGTCCCGCAGAGTGATTCCTGACAGCATTCGTTTGATGGCTTGGTTTAAGTTTTTGGCATTCTGCTGTTACCTCCGCTGTGAGATTGGGTAGAGTCACAGGACCTCTTCTGGGAGTAGCTGGTGGGCGATTGATTCTACCCAATGTGGTTTGCTCATTATTTACTGGTCCGTTTACAGCCATGGTGTATGTGAGTGCTCTTCTTGCTCGACGAGCTGTACGGATGATCTCTGGGTCTAGATTGAATCTTGGTGGTCCTCGAGATCGGGTACCGTGCATTCACCAAACACCTGCGCAGTTCAAACAATTAAAACACAAAATTAAAGTTACTACTAAATGAAACAAGCATAAACAACTACAAATACACTGAATGTAAAATAAAACAAAAAATAGCGCAAATAAAACAAGGGTATAAAAACAAATATAACTATAACAAAATAGAAAAAAAATAAATTAAAAACAATTGACAACCAGGGCAAAGGACTAGACAAAGTCAAATCCCCGGCAACGGCGCCATTTTGCAAACAGGGAAAATGATATACGAAAAACTAAATTAATTAAACCTAGAAAGTAATAAATCAAAGTCATGTCGAGTTGCAAAAATCCCGATCGTGATAGTATAGCTAACAGAAGCAACCGGATATCAATCCACGGGACTTGAAGAAATAAGCCTAATCCTAAGAAAACTGGAAATTTAGGGGTTTGTGAATTGTTTGGTAATTGAATTGAGTAAACACGAGTCTAAATCTAAATGAACGATTAATGGAAAAAATTGATAAGTTCAATAAAAATGAGTGGCGCTCCGGGTTTGGGTTGTTCTTTACTGGATAAATCTAGCCAAACCTACAATTTAATTATGAGAAACGGAAAGGCCAATTCTTAAACTCTCTTCGATCCTAAGTCCTAGTTAAGGGAAGAGCTCACCTATTAGAACATGTCAACTCTAATATAGAAGCTGTCAAAACACATATAGGCGGAATGCGTGCGAAGAATTATTAGCACTTGCAGGAAAAGTTATCTATCCGACTAATCTTTCCACAAATTTCTAGGTTAATTCGAACTTCTTGTTAATCACCTTATCTGATCATAACAGGATTCACAAACGACTCTATAAATGTGCAAATTTAATAGAGAAGATGAATGATTAGCATTAACCTAGAAACAATACGTTACAATCTCATAATCAAATTGCAGAAATTCTAACTAACTTGTATCCATTACGAACAAACCTCCCCAGAGTCATCCTTACTAGCCAGACATATCAAAGAAGCGAATGAATACAATCAAAAGAGAATTCATCTGAGGAAATAAAAACTC
Organism: Limonium bicolor; assembly: GCA_023374045.1. Classification (NCBI taxonomy): domain Eukaryota; kingdom Viridiplantae; phylum Streptophyta; class Magnoliopsida; order Caryophyllales; family Plumbaginaceae; genus Limonium; species Limonium bicolor. The sequence goes on from CM041782.1 coordinate 30,097,842, forward strand.
CAAATTGAGTAATTATCCAGACTCGGAGACTTGCTGGCGCAAGGTTGAAGACGGCGATTGACTCCCTTCTGGCAATGCTCCTCAGTGATGGTAGTGATGCGCGTGATGAATGTGGATGAAAGTGAAGCTGATGGAGGTGAAGTGAGATGAGTGAAGAGAGCGTTGTTGAAGAGCGTAATAGTGTTGTGATGTAATGATCTCCCTTCTCAACTCTGATTAGGTCACTTATATAGAGTTTTCCCTATTTTACTTCAAAACGCCAAACTTTTGCTGAAAATTTAGTCGCGTCCGAACATTGGTCCGACATTCAATGTTCGGACACTTGTTTTGAGCGCTTCAATCTCAAAAATCTCGACTTGTGTCCGAACATCAACGTTCGGACACAAGTTCAGACATACAGCGTAGAGCAGAGTTTCGACTTCCCGTTGTAAGTCTTGAACCACATCCGAACTTCAAAGTCCGGACCGAAGTTCGGACACTTCGTCAGGCACAGCTCTCGAACTCTCGACTTGTGTCCGAGCTGGATGTTCGGACACAAGCTCGGACACACCTTCAAAATCCTCCAAATTCTTCGTTTTGACTCCAATTTAATCCCGTTCATTGCATCATTACCCTCATGAACTAAGCTACTGTTTTCTTGGCCTTTTCCTTATTAGACACACAAAAGGTATCAACTCTCATTGAACAAGAAACCAAGGAAAACGTAAGATAAGTGTGGAATATCACTACTGCCAGGTGCAAAGTTAGACGTTTAAGACCACTAAAACCATGCATGTTTACACTTATCAAACCTTCTCACACTTAACCTTTGCTTGTCCTCAAGCAAAACAGAAGTAAGATCCCTCAAAATGCCTTAGTACCAAACCTTGGGATTGCACAAGATAAAAGGGAGTTAAGCCAAAATAACAACCCAAAAACCAATCTGCTCTTAACTGTATGCCTCTTAAACAGTGAAGCAAGCTTTTAAACATAAAATCGTGAAGAAGACAGATCACGGAGTCAAAACATAGAGTAACTCGGAACCTTCCAACTGTTTCTCTTCTCAAACCCATGGATGACAAGGGTGTGAAGGACTGCCATATTCCGCAACACCTTTCAACACCACGCACTCATGATTGAATTAAAGGATTTGCAATAAACATAAACCTTTAGGGAGCCTCCTCTTTTTTCCTTGCATGTATATTAAATTATGTGCACAATCAATTCATCCCAAGACTTTTATCTCCATCCTTGTACCGGTGTTGGGTCATTATCCCAAATCAGATGATCTTAGGTAAATGGGTGATGAAGCACCCCAAGGACTTAATAACCGGATGGAAGAGGCCTATTTTAGTTCAGAAAATAAATCAGATCAGAGAGAGTACCTTGCCTTAATCCTTCACTCCCAACATTCTCATCTTTCCCAAGGTTCCAAGTTAACCTAGTTCTGACTCCATACTCAGCTTGTCCACATACATTTAACAAAATTCAGTTTTTTTTTAAATACGAGAACACACAGCTTTGAGCAAACCAATCATTAAAGTCATCACCGGACTCGACTCCACAACGCAAAAGAAATCACCCAAGTATTCAACACATAAAAGAACTCCAAGGAACTTACCCCCATATAGCCCAAGAACAATCAAAAACTAATGCGGGATGCACAATAAATGGCTGACACATAGCAATGTCCTCATTGTTCAGAAAATTAACACAAGGAAAAGATATTACTAAATGTGTCAGACTCGTAAGGGGGAAGAAGAAAATGTTTTCATAGATATAACACGCTAACAGCACAGCTGAAAACAAACAAAAAAAAAGAAGAAAACTGAAAACTCCCCTAATTTCCTTGTGATTGATTGAGGAAGAGGTTCTTCTCACACTTAATGTCTTGCTAGGGGAGAATGTTTCCTCACACTTGCTTCCAAACAAGTGTCTAGCCATGGAGTCATCATGGTAAAGCAGACTTGTACATAAACATCAAAAACAAAGAGATATGCTGGATGCATCGCATTATGAACAAGTAGTACTTGGAGTTCAAGAGAGGAACATAATTAAAAAAATGAAATAAAGAAAAACACAACTCAGCTAAACTAAAAAGAACAAAGTCTACAAATAACTGAAAGTAAAACCATAACAAAGTCCAGAGACGCTTCACAAAACAAAATAGCATCATCCATCAACATCATCACTGTCGGCGCGTGGTAGTACGCCTGCCACTGCTGAAACTGAGAAAGCAAAGCTTCATAGTCCTCCTGAGAGCGGTGAGCCTGCTGCTGAAGGATCTCGATCTCCGCTTGATAGCGACGATCCATCTCCATAAAGCGAGACTCTAGCTGATCAAATTCGTAGCGAGTGACATACTCGCTCCCAGGAGCCGGCAGTGCAGCAAATTCCTCATCCTCTTCAGCTGCAGCAGGAGGAGGAGCTGGCTCCAATGGACCCTCACCCGTATCTCACTGGCACTTCTGTGGCCTTGGGGCAGCCTTCTTCCTCAAGGCCACCCCGTCAAACTCGAACCATATCTTCTTCAGGGCGCCAACATCAATAGGTGACCGCGTAGCATGCAGCCCCTCAAGAATACCTTGCTGAGGCATCTCATACCTTCTAAAGATGTTTCCCATCCTCTAAATGTGTCACAATGGGAACAGAAGTGGATATCCTTATGTAGAGTGGGCCAAAAGAATCCACACTCTAATAGCTTAGCAGTTGTTCTGTTGAACCATGATGGCCACCTGCCTCTCAAGCATGACAACATTCTATTACACTCTAGATCTCCTCATCTGGAAGGCATCGCCTTATCAATCCCAAGAAACAAATCCTAAATAGATAGGGGGTCCTCGCAGATATAGTGTCGGGCTTCTGATAAGAATTTCTTCTTCTGGTTGTAGCTGTAATCGTGAGGAATCAGCCCAAAAGCAAGAAAGTTTGCCAAATCGCATACCATGGTTCTTTCACTTTCCAATCATGAAACACCGTCTCATCAGGAAAGAACTCGTTGATTGGGATTCCATCATCAGGAATGTCAAGCCTAGACAGGTGATCAGCAAACTCCGTTTTGCTTCCCCTTCTTATCCACAACCTCCAAATTAAATTCTTTGAGAAGCAAAATCCACTCGAAGTCTAGGCTTCGATTCATTTCTGGGGAAAAGATACTTGAGGGTCGTATGATCAGTGTGGACAATCACCTGCTTCCTAGCAGATACGGTCGAAATTGATCTAGAGCGAACACCACAACAAGCAACTGCCTTCTCTATAGTAGTGTAATTCTTCTGCGCGCCTATCAACGTCTGCTAGCATAGGTGTGTTATACCCAAAATTTCAACCCCCCGAAGAGAGTCTCTACTAATAGGCTAGTAGCGAGGGTTCCCAGTTCGATCGGCACATTTCAGAGTACTAGGGACAGCTTAGTCATCCAGGGGCATTTCGTAATTTTTCAAGGCTCCTAAGCCCCCTATAGCGCTTCTCTCTCCTCCAAATAAGGGTCAAATCAATTAAAAAGCTTGAAAATTTAACCCATGATAGAGGATGACATTCTAAGCATAATGGCGGTGGAATTTTAATTTTTTGAATTTCCCATAATTTTCTAGCAATTTCTGACTGAATCTGACGAGAAATTCATTTAAAAATATTCCAACATTTAAAAAATCCGATTCCACTTCACAGAAAACTTTCTGTATATGTGGAAGAACTTTCTGCGTTTTTAAAAAGTTTTCTGTGATGTGAGAAGAGTTTTTTTCTTTAAATTCCACAAAATGGTTTCTTTTGAAAACTTGATGAAGTTTGAATGAAATGATTGTTGAAAATTTGAGAAAAGAGATTTTCAGGATTTTTGAATTAAAGCTGAATAACGAGGAATGTTTTTAGATTTTTAGAGTTTAGGTGGAATCTACAATTTGGGTTTGAATGGGATTGAATTTGAATTGGAATGAAAGGAATCGGGCTTGGAAAACGGGCCACGTCAAAGCTGGGTCAAGGTCAATGCTTGGGTCAAGGTCAACATTCATTGGTCAAAGTTTGGGTTTGGGCAAACTTGGACTTCGTTTGGGGCTTTTGGGTCAAAATGGGCTTGGGCCTCGAATGGGCTATGGGCCTTGAAATGGGTTTGGGCCTTGAAGTGGGTTTGGGCCTTGAATGGGTTTGGCCTCGAAATGGGTTTTGGGCCTCAAGTTGGTTTTAGGCCTCAAGTTGGTTTTGGGCCTTGAAATGGGTTTAGGCCTCGACCTGGGTTTGGCCTTGATTTGGGTTCCAATCTTGGCCTTGGGCTTTTTGGATGTTGGGCTTTATTTGGGTTGAAGGTGAGATGAAACTTCAAGTTGGATTTGGATATGAATTTACTCTGTGTTTTTTTTTGGTAAAGTTTTTAATAAATTAGGGATGGTTTGGGATAGGCTATAAAAGTTCGGAAGGTATTGTTCCCCACAAAGCAAATCAGAAATAAGCTAGTTGTGGGGTACCTTCAAAGGCTTACAAGAGATCTTCAAAGTTTTGGAAGATATTGTTCCCCACAAGCAAATCAGAAATAAGCTAGCTGTGGGGTACCTTCCAAGACTTTGATCATAAACAAAACGGTGACCTAGAGGGCTATCTAGGTTTAGGTAGTAAATATATACAAACATTACCATAAGACTGAATATAAAACATGTATATACAGAGAAAACAATGAACATAAACATGTATAAGTGCAGTACAGACAGAGATATCGACAGTCAACAATCATAAATGAATAGCAACTCAAAAACTGAGAAGAAAAGCAATTGGAATTACAATGACCGAACCAAATTCATTTTTTTATTGGAGAGTTAGTGAGACTAAAGCAACGAATCTTAAATACTAAATTCAGATATTAGTCGGACCTAAACTGAATTACTAGACTAGATATTTTACCCCTGTTACTTATCCACCATTTATCCTCCCCCTTTTTTTTTTGTGTGATCAGATTAAGGGCTTTAAACCAGTAAGTATAAAACTGAACTTAACATCGTTAAACCTTATTCATAACATGCGGTTAGACTAGAGCCCTACATTATCACCTGGACAAATATGTACATAATAAGCGAGCAAGTTGAGCTAGAAGATATATCTTTTCCTGTTTCAACATTTCTCACTCTAACCTTAGATATAGCGGCACAAATTAGCAATGCATCAATGATTAATTCCAGGTAAACTGGTCTGGCAAGTAGCAAACGAAGCACGCACAAATGATATGTACACCAAGCAAAATACTAAATCATGCAGAGAAGGTTGATAGCTAATATCAAAATAGGGACGTATACCGGAGGTGGAGATGACAGAGTTTCCCTGTAAAAGAGTTAAGACATCAAACACGAACAAGCAGATAGCATAAATTAGTTCGAGATGTCCACCTACTAATCGAATTGGAACAATGACGAAACAGAATCTGTAAATGACGAAAATTAAGCAGGAAATGTGGTGGTTCAGCATCGGACATATCCATTGGGGAAAGGTTTCTTCGAATGAGAGAAGTTTCAGTCAAGTCACAACTATTGGTAAGTAACAGAAGAGAATATTCACCAGAAGCGACTAAAGCAAAGCTAAGAAGCGGAATGAAGAATTCATTCGCATTAATTGTATACAAAACCGGGTCTCCTCAAAAGCTTATCTGGGCGTGCAAATCGATTGTAGAGGTCTGAACCAAAAAAGGAAATGCAAAATCCCATTCGATTAATTCAAAGAACCCACGAACGTCAACCCAGGGTAGATCATGCATGTAATTGAATGAAATACAAGGATAAGGGCAATGAAGAAAAACGAACATTTCGCATCGGTAGTGGAGGTTTGAATTAAAAGAAACAATGACATACCGACCTGCTTCAGGTCAATCGCATACTTTCAGGATAACACGACCTCGTTTATATTGTGGTAAAAGCAAGTACAACATATGGAACGAATGTGCGCGGGATCGGGAGAGGAAGGAGAAAATCTCGCCCAGAGAGGCAACAAATGATTATGCCAGTTATAACTCAAAGTGGATGGTCAATGACCGTATCTAATAAGACTTCGAGCCCATCTTGGACCAAGCCACGTAAAAGAAAGAAGAAGAGCATAATATAGTGTGAGAATCAGATAACAAGTAGATCAGAGGAGTTTATTATCTAATTGTAAATGCCGATGAAAGTAACAGGAATAACAGATGAGAAGGAACTCAAAATTTTGTTCCCGCTTTGAAAATACATCCCGGTGAATCCTTGGACCCATAGTGGATCTAGTTTTCCACAGGCTTCAAGTATATGGTAATATAGTACAGCAGAAAAATGAAATACAGATTAAGAGAAACGGGGATCAAGAGAACAAGAGTCACAAACCGTCATCGAACATGTTCCCAACGAAGTCCAAACTTCTCATGATGTTCCCCTTTTCAGGTTCTCTTGGTATAACTTAGACGAAAACCGCAAACGTGGTATAACGTAAAGGATCGAGGATGAGAAGAGATTGAGGGGGGATTTCGGGTTTTGAGGGCCGAAAATGTTAACTCTCTGTTCAGATGCTGAACAACGATGTCGAAACTGGGAAGTTTCAATGGATGAATATTTCGGTGGAGGTGACTGGTGTTTTTGGTAGAGTTTTGGAGTGTGGCGAGAGGAAGACGATGGGTTGTCGTTCCTGGTGTTCTCGAAATTTCGAATATGGTCCGAGAGAAAGAGTATGTTCTGGATGGTGTTTGGAAACGTAAAAACAAAAGGCGTGCTGGTCGGCTGCCTTGGGGAAGATCGTGGTGGTGGGATTTTTCCGGTGAAAAAGGATTCAGACAGGGTTGGGAGGAGAAGATGAAGAATGACGAAGATGTCGGGTTATTCTTGTTTCGACTGAAGAAGAAGAGAATTGGCGGTGAGTGAAGGGGATCATCGGGGAGAAAGTAGTGGAGAAGGAAGGATGATTCGTCGGCTACCCTGCTCTTTTCAGGGTTTATTGTGCCGTTCGTTCCTCACGAATCGGTTTTACTCTACTTTACGAAAAAAGATGTGGACACATGTCTATTTATTATTGGATCTTATTTAACTTAGTCAGACAAAAAGCTTACATGTCCAGTTATAATTAGTTAACCATAGGGACCTCTATTCAAACGCATCAAAACTTGTTTTGGTTTCTTTTAGCCGCCGTCAGGGTTTTGGACTTCAAAAGAGAAGAGAAGAGAAGAAGAGCTTTTTTTTAAAAAAATGGTACGAGGCATTGCTGGACTGGGATTCGAACATGCCATCGATTGGTTACCTAAAGCAAGCACATACCAGCTAGACTGGTGTTGAATTTCGATAATGTTATGCAACACTGGCATAAATTCATGTGGTGCCAGAGTAAAACCAGCAAGACCACTACTCTAAGAAGATCACACGTAGTCAGGTTCAAACCCGAGTTCAATGGTATGCCTAATATACACATTAACAAGTTACACTATGGAACAGCTCAATATACTTATACGCAAATTAATGATTAGGCCTGCAACACGAGCTGGAAATAAAATAAAATTCTTCAACATTTCTATCAAGATTCGAACCCCAGATCATCATATTCCTACATGTACATTCTAACCAGCTACGCTAACAACAAGACTCGGTATATAAGCGCAAGAAATAATACTAGAGTGCTAATTGGATGATATCCGTAAAAAGGTTAGTGTTTATAAACTGAAATTTACAAAGAAACGAAAGAATTCTGTCTAAAAAAATGATTTCTTCTTGAGAGTCATGAAATAATGGAATATAGGTAATCAAACAAAAATATCATAAGGTATCAAATAAATGAAATAAAAGAATACTAAGTACATGAAATAGTACTAATATGATGATTGTGAAAATATACACAAATGCAATAAAATGAAAATCGAATTAGATACACGCAAGTAGTAGTAAAATGAGACGGGATAAACAAAATAACGCTAATAATAACAAACATGATAGTACTAAAAATGGTGGTTAAAATATAAACAAACGCAGTAACAATGGAAGTTGAATTACATATGTACGAGTAGCGGTGAATAAGATAGAATAACACGTAACAAATAGCAGGAACCAAGATAAGAACTAATAGGCAAATATATAAGTAAATAAGGAAAGAGGACGGGTTTCAAAATGGATGGAAGTTGGAAATTCATTTTCGAAGAAATTTTTTTTTTTGAAATGTTTTGAAAAAGATAATAAAATGATGGTTTCGTCTTAGCACGCACGTTAATATGTTTTGAAAAAAGAAAGGCGACGACCCCTCTTATTATTTCGGAATTTTCTTTATGGGGTGAGAATTTTTGGTGTCTACAGTTGGAGCAAGTACTGAGCCTATCCATTGAGGATGACAAGTAGAGCTTTGAGATGGCCTCAGTCGTCTAGCAGCTCAATCAAGGGAGGTCATATTTTTGCACCTTCACTCCTCCGGTAGAAAAGCTGGATCGACCTATCCAAAGGCCTATCCCTTCAATAGAGAAGCCTCCTATCCTTGAACACAAATCTCTTCCTTCCTACCTTAAATATATTTTTCTCTGGCAGAGGGTAGCACCCTGCCTATCATTATCTCTACATCTTTGTCTGTTTCACAGGAAACTAGATTTCTGGAGGTGCTCAAGAGGCATAAAGGTGCCATGGGGTGGTCAGTTGCAGATATCAAAGGATCAATCCGGGTTTTTGGACTCACCGGATCTATATGGAGGATAATTATAAGGGAGTGAGGCAGCCCCGGAGAAGATTAAATCCCAATCTGAAGGAGGTGGTCAAAGCTGAAGTGCTGAAGCTTCATGATGCGGGTATTATCTACCCGATATCTGACAGCCTGTGGATGTCTCCAGTCCAGGTTGTCCCAAAGAAAGGAGGGATCGTGGCAGTTCCCAATGAGAAGGGGGAGATGGTTCCCCAGAGACAGACGACAAGATGGAGAATGTGTATTGACTACCGGCCCCTCGCCAATGCCACGAGGAAGGACCACTTCCAGCTCCCATTCATCGATCAAATGCTGGAGCGGTTAGCTGGTCAGAAGTTCTACTGCTTCCTCGATGGCTATAGTGGCTATTTTCAGATCCCTATTGCTCCAGAGGATCAAGAGAAGACGACCTTTACCTGTCCATATGGGACGTTCGCATACAGGAGGATGCCTTTTGGCCTCTGTAATGCTCCTGCGACGTTCCAGAGGTGTATGATGGCCATCTTCAATGACTTCATTGAGAAGAGCGTTGAAGTTTTTATGGATGACTTTTCAGTCTATGGGCAGAAGTTTCGAGGTTGCCTGGAGCAGGGGGACCTAATTCAAGAGTTTAGCGAAGGTAAATACGGGGATGTCTGAACTTTGGTCCGAGCTTCAAAGTTCGGACACGATACGAAGCGCTGCCCAGGTATGTATGTACGAACTTCAGTCCGAACTTTAATGTTCAGACAATTTGAAAATTCTGAAATTAAAGAGCGTGGATGACACTGTTTCGAACAAAACATTCTGAACCCCATCGAAGCAGCAGCGCCGAAAAAAAAAATCCCACTCTCCTTCAATCTCTCACAACTCCCTCATTCTTCCACCAATTTAACAATCTTGGTATCAATCTCTTTGTTTTTTGAATTCTCTACCATCCTAGCACTCGAAATCGACCAGAACTCCCCAAAGCTGCCCGATTTTTGAGGAGAAGACCCGTCAAAGCAGGTCATCCCTGCTGATCTGCTTCAGGACCCCCGAGAGAGAGTCCTCTTTGCCCTGCTGGCTGCGAATGTTCTCCCGAGGCAGAGCTCCGACCTGAACCATACTGACTGCCTCCTTCTCCAGGTTGTGATGAACCCGGACTTTGCTGGGGCTGCTGAGGTTACTTACCTGCCGTGTGTCATCACTTTGCATATGTGTCACATTATGGAGCACAAGGACCAACACAAGCTAGGTTATCCGGTCATGATCTGCCAAATACTTCGGAGGCAGATGATCACCATCCCATCTGAGGGGCTGCATGCTACGCGGTCGCTTATTGATGTTGGCGCCCTGGAGAAGCTGTGGTTCGAGTTTGACGGGGTGGCCTAGAGGAAGAAGGATGCCCCAAGGTCACAGAAGCGCCAGCGAGATGCGGGTGAGGGTCTATCAGAGTCAGCTCCTCCTGCTGCAGCTGAAGAGGATGAGGAATTTGCTACACTGCCGGATCCTGGGAGCGAGTATGTCACTCGCTATGAATTTGATCGGCTAGAGTCTCGCTTTATGGAGATGGATCGTCGCTATCAAGCGAGATCGAGATCCTTCAGCAGCAGGCTTGCCGCTCTCAGGAGGGCTATAAAGCTTTGCTTTCTTAGTTTCAGCAGTGGCAGGCGTACTACTCGCCCCCATAGTGATGATGTTGATGGATGATGCTATTTTTGTTTTGAAGCCATCTCTGGACTTCTTTATGGTTTTACTTTCAGTTGTTTTTATGCTTTGTTCTTTTTAGTTTAGATGAGTTGTGTTTTTCTTTATTTCGTTTTTTTAATTATGTTCCTCTCTTGAACTCCAAGTACTACTTGTTACTAATGCAATGCTTCCAGCATATCTCTTTGTTTTTGATGTTTATGTACAAGTCTGCTTTACCGTGATGACTCCATGGCTGGACACTTGTTTGGAAGCAAATGTGAGGAAACATTCTCCCCTAGCAAGACATTCAGTGTGAGGATGAACCACTTCCTTTAATCAATCACAAGGGAATCAGGGGAATTTTCAGTTTTCTTTCTTTTTTTTTTTGTTTGTGTTCAGCCTGTGCTTTGGCGTGTTATATGTCTGAAAATATTTTACTTCCCCCCTTGTAAGTCTGACACATTTAGTAAGATCTTTTCTTGTGTTAATTTTCTGAACAATGAGGACATTGCTCCTCTTTAAGTGTGAGGAAGAGGAGATCTTTCTGAATGTGTCAGCCATTTATTGTGCATCTCATATTAGTTTTTGATTGTTCTTGAGCTATATGGGGGTAAGTTCCTTAGAGTGCTTTTATGTGTTGAATACTTGGGTGATTTCTTTTTCGTTGTGGAGTCGAGTCCGGTGATGACTTTAAGGATTGGTTTGCTCGAAGCTGTGTGTCATCGTATTTTAAAAAAAACTGAATTTTGTTAAATGTTTGTGGACAAGCTGAGTATGGAGTCAGAACTGGGTTAACTTGGAACCTTTGGAAAGAAGAGAATGTTTGGAATGAAGGATTTAGGCAAGGTACACCCTCTGATCTGATTTATTTTCTGAACCAAAACAGGCCTCTTCCATCCGGTTATTAAGTCCTTAGGGTGCTTGATCACCCATTTACCTAAGATCATCTGATCTGGGATAAAAGACCCAACATCGTTACAAGGATGGAGATAAAATTGTGGGGATGAATTGATTGTGCGCATAATTTAATATACATGCAAGAAAAAAGAGGAGGCTCCCTAAAGCTTTATGTTTATTGCCAATCCTTTAATTCAATCGTGAGTGTGTGGTGTTGAAAGGTGTTGCGGAATATGGCAGTACTTCACACCCCTTGTCATCCATGGGTTTGAGAAGAGAAACAGTTGGAAGGTTCCGAGTCACTCTATGTTTTGACTCCGTGATCTGTCTTCTTCATTATTTTATGTTTAAAAGCTTGCTTCACTGCTTCATGTTTAAGAGGCATACAGTTGAGAGCAGATTGGTTTTTGGGTTGTTATTATGGCTTAACTCCCTTTATCTTGTGCAATCCCAAGGTTTGGTACTAAGGCATTTTGAGGGATCTTACTTCTGTTTTGCTTGAGAACAAGCAAAGGTTAAGTGTGAGGAGGTTTGATAAGTGTGAAATATGCATGGTTTTAGTGGTCTTAAACGTCTAATTTCTGCACCTGTATTAGTGATATTCCACACTTATCTTACATTTTCCTTGGTTTCTTGTTCAATGAGAGTTGATACCTTTTTGTGTGTCTAATGTAGGAAAAGGCCAAGAAAACAGTAGCTTAGTTCATGAGGGTGATGATGCAACGAACGGGGATTAAATTGGAGTCAGAACGAAGAATTTGGAGGATTTTGAAGGTGTGTCTGAGCTTGTGTCCGAACATCCAAGCTCGGACACAAGTCGAGAGTTCGAGAGCTGTGCCTGACAAAGTGTCTAACTTCGGTCCAGACTTCAAAGTTCGGATGTGGTTCGAGACTTACAACGGGAAGTCGAAACTCTGCTCTACGCTGCATGTCTGAACTTGTGTCCGAATTGAAGTTCAGACACAAGTCGAGACTTTTGAGATTGAAGCGCTCAAAACAAAGTGTCCGAACATTGAAGGTCGGACCAATGTTAGGAGGCGACTAAATTTTCAGCAGAAGTTCAGCGTTTTGAAGGAAAAAGTGGGGAAAACTCTATATAAGTGCCCTAATCAGAGTTAAGAAGGGAGATCATTACATTACAACACCTCTTACGCTCTTCAACAATGCTCACTCATCTCACTTCACCTTCATCAGTTTCACTTTCATCCACATTCATCACGCGCATCACTACCATCGCTGAGGAGCATTACCGGAAGGGAGTCAATCGCCGTCTTCAACCTTGCACCAACAAGTCTCCTAGTCTGGATAATTACTCAATTTGGGAGTTTTTCTTTCCTTAGATGAATTCTCTTTTGATTGTATTCATTCGCTTATTTGATATGTCTGGCTAGTAAGGATAACTCTGGGGAAGGGTTGTTCGTAATGGATACAAGTTAGTTAGAATTTCTGCAATTTGATTATGAGATTGTAACGGATTGTTTCTAGGTTAATGCTAATCATTCATCTTCTCTATTAAATTTGCGCATTTATAGAGTCATTTTGTGAATCCTGTTATGATCAGATAAGGTGATTAACAAGAAGTTCGAATTAACCTGGAGATTTATGGAAAGAATAGTCGGATAGATAACTTCTCCTGTAAGTGCTAATAATTCTTCGCACGCATTCCGCCTATATGTGTTTTGCCAGCTTCTAGATTAGAGTTGACATGTTCTGATAGGTGAGCTCTTCCTTTAACTAGATTAGAGTTGACATTTTCTCATAATTAAATTGTAGGTTTGGCTAGATTTATCCAGTAAAGAACACCCAAACCCGGAGTGCCACTCATTTTTGTTGAACTTATCAATTTATTTCCATTAATCGTTCATTTAGATTTAGAATTGTGTTTACTCAATTCAATTACACAACAACTCAAAACCCCCTAAATTTCCAGTTTTCTTAGAATTAGGCTTATTTCTTCAAGTCCCGTGGATTGGTATCCGGTTTCTTCTGCTAGCTATACTATCGCGACCGGGATTTTTGTAACCAAAGGTCCGCACCCACGGACGTCATGTCCGGGGTCCCCGGACTCCTGTCCGTAAGCTCGGACGCCCACGGACGGCGGCGGGGATTTTTTAAATTTTAAAAATTTAGGTTTTAATAATGTCCGGGCCCACGGACAGCCTGTCCGTGGCCCCGGACTTTACAATTTTCTGGTTTCTGTTTAATTCGACTTTTATTTTCAAATAGGTTAACGGGGTCCGGGGTCTCGGACATTAGGTCCGTGGCTACAGACAGAAACAAAATTTGACCTAATTCTGCCTCCGAAACCCTAGTTTAGGTAATTTTAATTTCCACTTTAATTTCTGTCAAAAACGTTAAAAAATAAAAAAAAAACAGAAGCGCGCACCTAGGTTAAAAACAACTTTGTAGAAAGCCGTTAATTGAACCAAGTAGAGGAAAAACGACCTAGGAAGGTAATGAAAGTAATTTGAACCCTAATTAAGTCGAATATCAAGCCCCCGAACCCGAACTCTCCTTTCCTAATTTGATCTAGGTTAAATAGGTGGCGACTCATAATAGGTTACAGGGGGCTAGCTTAGGTTTTAATAATTATTGTATATGACATAGTTATTAATCTAGGCTATAAGTGGACCTAAAACCCGATTAGATCCCAATCAAGTTAATCCACATAGGATAGGGTTTAAAATCGAGGCTCACAGACTGGCGACTCGCTGGGGACAAATTCTTAATTTAACTTTTAATTTAAGTTTAAGAAGGAGGGCTTAACTCAAAAAAATTGTTTATTTATGGCTTTATTACTTTGTTTGTTTACTTTCGTGCGCACTTTAAATTTTGCACCCTTGCATCATATGAGAGCGAGGGTCCACGCAAACCAATTCCACCCCGGGACCCATTTGAGGGTCCCCTGCCAGGGACTCACACTTTTAGGTGATGTGAATAAGTGGGGGAAAAGAGGAGGGTGTCGTCTAACCACACCCCCTTAATACCTGGGCTTTAGCCCCAAGCATTTTCCCGGCAAGTACCCTTACCTAGCCCATTGTTTGGTCAGTCAAAGACCCGACCGTAGACGCACGCCTTTAGGTGATGTGAAAAAAGTGGGGAAGCCCAAGAGAATAGCGTGCAAGCCCTATTTCTTTGTGGTGACCTGGGCTAGCGCCCCAAGCGCCTCTCCGGATTGACCCGTACCCGTTGGACTGAGTCATTTTGTGAGGATTTGTGCATGCGTTCTTCCTCCTGGGCCTCAGGCCCAATGTCTATATCGATCCATCAATCTCCCCCCAGCCCAAATGAAACACTTGAGGATTTCAGTTGCCCAGATGCCTTTACCTCCACGAAATCACCCTCTCAGAATAAGCTCAAAGGCTCCCATTAGGATTGCTGGCCCATTTCGCGTGCCAAAAATCTCCAGCCCGCTGGGCTTGAGAGGTCCAAAAAAAGAGTCCTGTAATTAGAACATAAGGGTCCTCAGAGGAAAATCTTTCCATGTCATTGATAGCCTGTGCCTGATGGTTTTTGTTTTCACCCTATGTTCTGAAACAAAAAGAAGGCAAGATTTCAGAAAGGCGCTGGGACAGAAGTTCCGGACGTTTGACCCGACTGCCTACTCCTCCACTTCACCATTCCGGCTCGAAGTAGACTCCAGCTCATCTGACATGTCGGTCCAGGCGCATGACGATATCTCCCAGGAGGATCAGCCAGTAGGGGGGGAAAACCAGAACACTTCTGTTGAAGAGCTCATGAAAAACTTTGATTTGAAACACCAGGAAGCAATCCAGGCACTCGAGAATAAGTATGTGGACACAATCGCCAAGCTAGAAGATAAGTTGGCCGCATTGGAAACGGCAGCCCAAAGCAGGACCACTGGGGGTCCAACGGGGGAGCAGGATCAAATAGCTAGCCTGGTACAGAAACATCCAAGCTGCCATTGAAGCCCTGGAGGCACGGCATACGGCGGCAACAGTTGAGCTCCATGAGAAAAATAGGATCCTTGGAGGCAGCAAGATGAGAAGGACCACTGTAAGGATTTGTCAACCCTTATACGGCATGGACAATATCTCCTTGGAGGGACATGACACCCATGTTGGCTACGGAGGTGGTGCTCCCGGGAACCAGTTAGCTGCTGAAGTTCAGAGGGCTCTGAGGCGCATTGAGCGCATGGAAAGGCTGGTAAACCTGCTGGCTTTGACTACCTCTCCATGGGATCCTATCCAGACGTTGAGCTACCGCGAAGCTGAAGCTCCCCACTTTGGCTCTCTACAAGGGCTCGACCGATCCCCAGATCCATTTGGCGATGTTTGATCGAGAGATGTCTATCCTGAGGCTCAATGATATGCAAAAGGCCAAGGTTTTTGCCTGGTACCTAGATGAGATTCCTCAACGATGGTACCTAACTCAAAGAATGAACACCAAGACATACGAGGAAATATGTGAAGCCTTCCTGACTCACTTTGAGTATGCAAAAAACTTGGAAATCACCCGGTCTGACCTTGCCAGCATGTGCCAAACGGGAAGTGAGTCCATGTCCGACTTTATAAAGCGGTGGAGAAGGAAGGCAGCGGGCATGCCCACAAGGATGGAAGAGCAGGAGCAAATTCGCATGATTGTTGAGAACATGCAAAACAGTACAATTATGAATTAAAGTATATGTACTTTCCAAGATTTGATATGCTCATGGGCCAGGTAGGAGTTTTGGAGGAGAAGATCCACAAGGGGGACTTAAAGCTTGGATATCCCCGAGGATCCGGAAGTAATTCAAAGTTCCCGAAATCTGAACCAGCAAAAGCCTCCTACCCGACCGCAGCTTACGCACAGAGCGCACCGTAGAGGTACACGGACAATACGAGGTGAATGCAGTCCAGCAGCCAAGGGAACAGGGGAGGAACTATCGAGCGGTACCACCTCCAAGACCGGATTTCAATCAGCGAGAATTCACAGATATCGGTCGGCCTTTGAGTCATGCTCTAAAAAAGCTCCAGGAGCAGAACATCTTACAGCCTCTTCCGCCCCGACCAGGAGTCACCTGTTTGGGCAGGAGCCCAAATCAGTTCTGTCTCTATCATCAGTTACCAGGTCACGACACCGATCATTGCAGGGCCCTACAGCATAAGATCCAAGACCTGATTGACCAGGGACTTCAGTTCTCAGAGCGCGGGAATATCTTCGGGAATCCTATGGCAGAACACCACTAGGAATCTTTGTTATTTTTCTTTTCTCTTCAGTTGTTCTGCGTAGCTTCTTTCTTTTTCTTTCTTTCAGTTACTTTTCTTTCTTTAGTTAGTTCATTTGTCTTTTCCATTTGGTTAGTACTTAATGTCAATGTTTCCCCTTTCGGTTATTTAAAATTCCTTCTTTGCACATGTTATTCTATATGCTTGGATTAATGTTTGTACATTCGTTCTTGCGCCAAAAAAATTGAAAAAACTGAAAATCGGAAAAGTAAGAAAGATCTCTCACTCATGAAGCATGTTTGTAGGCATCAAAAAGAAAAACCTTTGTCTTTCACAAAGCCCCTTGTACAAAGCCACCTTCCCATCCATACACCATTTTGCCATTTCACCAGACACATAAAAACAAAATTGTGGCCACAAAACGAAAAAGAATCATCTGTCACCTCTTTACAAGAGTACCCCATCACCACTCACCATTACACATATAGCCACCACCCTCCACAATAACTTGGGTATTCAAAAGGCTTGTCAAAAAAACCCCACAACAATACTGGGGGCAATCTGAGTTAAGGAACGATAACGTTTGTTTATTTTGTGCAAGCAAGTCTCTGAGCGTACCTTCGCGAGAGTGCCTTGAGCGGTAAAACCAAGAGCGAAAGAGCGTGTCTCTTTTACACGATTCCAGAGAGGCCACATTCAAAGGTAAGGTAAACGGCATGACTCCGACCAAAGGAGATAATTTGTAAATTTACGTTTAAACCTGTGAAAAGTAACAAAGAACAGATACACAACTACCAGGGATGACGAAGCACCTAGGTACAACACCACACAGCCAAAAAGCTTGTGAACCCTGACATTACACCCTAGGCACCCCCACTGAGCTTTTCATATATGACCTCTTTCACAATATTACAAGCTCCACAAACAAGCCAGCCAATGATGAATAACCCCCGGTGACCAAAGGAAGCAAGGAGCCCGACTTCCGAACAGCAACTTCACAAGTCCATAGAAGCAAATTTGCTACCAGCGTAACAAAATGATCCGCAAATGGTCCCAAAGTGACACAGGATCCAATGAGCTAACATCAAAAACAGCTCTCAAAGTTCAAAACCGGAAACACAAGAACCCCGAAGGGAAAGAGATTCAAAGAAAGGCAAACCCGAAAAGCCTGAAGAAATCCAAAATTGGAAGAAGGAGAAAAGGTGCAAGGAACAACTCAAAAATCCAGAGTTCCAAGCTCATAAGCGAAGTCATCACGAAGTAGCCAAACGACTTCAAGGCAAAGAAGACAAGTCCGAGAGACGGTGCAAGTTGCAGATTTGGTCACCCTTATAGCTCCACATATCCTAAACATTCCTCCATTGTCCTGTTATCATTCATCACACCCCATAGCCACGTTATAAGCTTAAAAGACTTCCGACTTAGTAGTTGTGTATCAAATCGAGTGAAAGTAACAGGTTGAACACGTAAATCTAACAAATGTCAAATTCAATGGTTGAGAAGTTGTGACCGTAAGTGAGAAACGAGTGCAGACACCAAACACGTCGAGTGTAGGTTAGGAAGCACCACATCAAAACATAAGCCTTGACCCTGTGAGGACGAGACTTGTTCGCACGTTTAGCCAAAGAAAATACTGGGGGCAATCGATCGTTCCGATCGATCGCCATGAACTCTAACTCAGATTGCCTTAAGAAAGAATACTGGGGGCAATTGTTGGTTCCAACAATTGCAACAACGACACCGATTGAGGCCCAAAAGTCCAGAACCCGAAGGTTCAAACCATCCAAACATCCCACAGGCCCGTCCTAAGCCCTACCTTCACACCCAAACATCCGTAGGCCCATTTTGAGCCCTACCATCTCCAGATTTGACATAAACCCTGATCCTTCTACATCCTTTTGGACCCATCATACACTTGACCCACTTTCGTTTAGAACCATCCTTTAGGCTCGTCATAAGACCTAGTACCATCCTTTAGGCTCGTCATAAGACCTAGATCCAACCTTTAGGCTCGTCATAAGACCTAGTACCATCCTTAGGCGCGTCTTAAGACCTAGTTCCAATCTTTAGGCTCGTCATAAGACCTAGAACTATCCTTTAGGCCCGTAATAAGACCTAGATCTATCCTTTAGGCTCGTCATAAGACCTAGAACAGTCCTTAGGCTCGTCATAAGACCTAGTTGCATACCCTTAGGCTCGTAGTAAGACCTAGCATTACCCTCTAGCTTACCCACTCTCATCAAACATATTGCATTCATCTCATTCATATAGGCTCGTCATAAGACCTAGTTGCATTATCCAGGCGCGTCACAAGACCTGGCGACAGAAAAATTGGCGAGGTGATGGCAATAAATCCTCCTTTTGCGATGTCAACTTATTTTCGGGATCAACGAATGGTGGGCAAAGGCAATAAGTCCCCAAGGTTTTTACCAGGAGTTATCCCTGCACACCGGCTTGGGGGCGATGGCAATAAGTCCACATTGGGTCCAGCCAGGAGCATTGGCACGGGTTTCGGTCCCCAGAAGCATCCGAGCATCATCAGTATCATCAGCATTATCATCAGCATCATCAACATCATCAGCATCATTAGCATCATTAGCATTTCAGCATTCTTGCATTTGCATACCACCCAGTTATCACATTTTAGGTTGTCAACGCCTTAGAATCGCTTGACATTACTTCATTTCACCTTACTTATAGGTAGTCAACGCCTTAGAATAGTTTGACATCATATCTTCATTATAGGTAGTCAACGCCTTAGAATCGCTTGACATTACTTCATTTTACTTATAGGTAGTCAGCGCCTTAGAATAGCTCGACACAATTTATTGCTTTCGATAACATGCAGGGTCTTGGAAACATTTGAAATTTTGGGGTATCACTCAAGCATCAACTAGCCTTTTCCCTTTCATTACAAAGTCTAGTTGACGGGGGGCAATCTGTTATACCCAAAATTTTGACCCCCCCTGGTTAGGGTCTACGAGGTCTTGGTGTTGTGAGGGGCATTTTAATCAAGTAGTGAGGGATTCCGGCTCGAACGGCGCGTTCCATGGCATGGGGAGCAGCTTCGTCATTTTCAGGGCGTTTTTGTAATCTGTAAGGCTCCTGAGACCTCCTATAAGCTTTCTCTCTCTCCAAAGGATGCCCAAATCAGCTTGAAATGCTTTGACATTTTAACCCATGATAGAGGATGACATTCTAAGCATACATGGGCGATTGGAATTTTTCGATTTTATATTTTTCAATAATTTCTAGCAATTTCTGACTGAATCTGACAAGAAATTCGATTTAAAAATATTCCAACATTTAAAAAATTCGGTTCCACCTCAGAAAATTCATAATATCCATCCTTGACATGTGGTTAAAATTTCACAGCAAAATTCCTTTGGGAAGTGTTTTAATTAAAATATCAAAAAATCTTACTTTTACTAGATTTTCTTTATCTTTAAGAAAGTCTATATAAGGGGATAGGTTTTTGATAAAATCAGAACCTCATATGCACAAGAACCCTAGAGAGTCAGAAACACAGCCTCCTCTCTCTCTCTCACGTTTTCCAACACCCGGCCACCCAAATCATACCGAAAATCCCCGAAATCACCATCTAAACACGTTTTCCAATCCCCAAAGCACCAATAGTCATCAAAAACCCCAAAAACACCACCAAACGTGAAGAACAGCAAGAACAACCAACAACCAGAAGCTTGCTTCGAAATCCTTTCGGGTCTGCCATCAACGAAGCACTCAATGAATCCCGGTGTTAAAAATCATCTCGAATTCGAAGGTAAAACAGGTTACAACTCTACTTTTCTAATTCCCCACGACCTTATTAACTCTCTGTCAAATTTTGGGTTCAAACTAAACTTCGTACGCTTCTGTATTGCTGTTTGTTTAAGCTTCTGTCCAATAACTTGTTTACCAAGTTTCGTGCTTAATTCGAATTCAAATTGAAAACTTTCAATCACTAACGTCTTGTACATCTTTCAGGCTACACACCCATAAAATTTGAGCCAAAATTCGGGAACAGCCTGAACGCCGCCGTCCGAGGGTGGTCTGCACCCACGGACGTCATGTCCGGGGTCCCGGACTCCCTGTCCGTAAGCTCGGACGCCCACGGACGGCGGCAGGATTTTTTAAATTTTAAAATTTTGGTTTTCTAATAATGTCTGGGCCCACGGACAGCCTGTCCGTGGCCCCGGACTTTACAATTTTCTGTTTTCTGTTTAATTCGACTTTTATTTTCATATAGGTTAACTGGGGTCCGTGGTCTCGGACATTAGGTCCGTGGCTACGGACAGAAACAAAATTTGACCTAATTCTGCCTCTGAAACCCTAGTTTAGGTAATTTTAATTTCCACTTTAATTTTCTGTCAAAAACATTAAAAATAAAAAAACAGAAGCGCACACCTAGGTTAAAAACAACTTTGTAGAAAGCCGTAATTGAACCAAGTAGAGGAAAAACGACCTAGGAAGGGTAATGACAATAATTTGAACCCTAATTAAGTCGAATATCAAGCCCCCGAACCCGAACTCTCCTTTCCTAATTTGATCTAGGTTAAAATTAGGTGGCGACTCATAATAGGTTCCAGTGGGCTAGCTTAGGTTTTAATAATTATTGTTATATGACATAGTTATTAATCTTAGGCTATAAGTGGACCTAAAACCCGATTAGATCCCAATCAAGTTAATCCACATAGGATAGGGTTTAAAATCGAGGCTGACACCCGTAGATCATCCCAACAAATGGGAGATCTACAGCGCCTACCATACAGCACCTCAAATGGGGCCATCCCAATACTCGATTGGAAGCTATTATTGTAGGCGAACTCAATCAATGTCACATGCTGATCCCAGCTCCCTCCAAAATCAAGCACACAAGCTCTCAACATATCCTCCAAAATCTGATTCGTCCTCTCTGTCTGCCCATCGGTCTGAGGATGATATGCCGAACTGAATGCCAAATTCGTCCCCAACGCCTTATGCAGGCTCCGCCAGAAGCGAGATACAAATCTCGGATCTCTGTCTGAAACGATCGTCGCCGACACACCGTGCAACCTCACAATCTCATCAACATACAACCGAGCCAGGCGCTCAAGGCTGAAAGTCTTCCTCACCGGCAAGAAATGGGCTGACTTCGTCAACCGGTCCACAATCACCCACAGTGCATCGTACCCAGAAGATGTCCTAGGAAGCCCCACAATAAAGTCCATACCAACGCTCTCCCACTTCCACTCAGGAATGGGAAGGGGCTGTTAGAGACCCGCAGGCCGCTGATGCTCAGCCTTCACCTGCTGACAGGTTTGGCAACGAGCCACAAAATCAGAAATCTCCCTCTTCATATTCGCCCACCAGAAAGACTCTCTGAGGTCCCGGTACATCTTCACCCCTCCTGGGTGCACCGAATAAGGAGCTCCATGAGCCTCCTGCATAATCTCTCACCTAAGGTCGCCTCCACTAGACACACAAACTCTGCCCTAAAGCGTAGGCAGTCGTCGCTGGACACAGAGAACTCTGACTCCTGATCATCTGACAACTTCTCCCTAACCTTACATAACACCTCAGCATCAGACTTCTGACCATCTCTATAGTCACTTCATCAGTGTAGAATGGAACCTGAAATAGAAAGCAATCATCCCAGCACTGTCGGACCTGACAATCAAATCCCCATACGCTGAAGATCAATAGCAGACCTCTGAACTCCTGACAAAGAACAAGCAAGCCCAGGAGCACCCTACGGCTCAAGGCATCTGCCACCACATTCGCTCTACCCAGATGGTAGAGGATTTCCAGGTCATATACAGCGTTTTGCTGCCTCTAGGGGCACCGTTTTTATTTTCCAGGTACATGGATGCGATCACCGTTCGAGAGTAGGACGGGGTTATTTAAGTATGGGGAGTTGTTAAGGTTGTACTTGTAGTATTGTGGACTTGTAAGACCGATGTGTATTGAATAGTGGGGGATTGTAGAAAACTCGGTATAGTATTGAATGGTTATGGTATTTGTATATTGCGGATTTGAAGTTGTATTAAATTGAGATTTGATTAAGGAAAGAAATGTATTGTTGGCATAGTGTACTCGGTATGTGGACATCAGACCGATATTGCAATTGTTGTTGTATTTGAGTTTGGATTGGCCTTGTTGGTCACGTGGGTGACCAACGGCATTGTACCACCCCCGGTTGTATTGGAATTCCGCTGCTTAAGTACTAGTAATGGAGACGGGTTAGGAGGTAATTGTGTGATTACCGGTAGGGGTGTTACATTCCATGAGACATTTTTTTGCATGTTTTAGAGGGTTGTGGCTACAACCCTCACCAGAGGAGTGATCACGAGGCTTTGTATCTTTCTAGACATCCACCAGGTCTACTTCTTCTATGCAGACTATCTGTCTTGGTGTCGATCCGCCCAGTTCATGTATTGTGTACGTCTGCGTAAGGCTGTTACATACAAACTCATAGTCTAAGAATCAAACTAAGGTGTTATAATAAAGAGACATTTAAAATAAGCATTGAATTGCAGGGATGATTATACCTGGCAGATGTGTCATTTTACTTTTAAATCGTGCTACGCATGAGGTTGATTCCATGATAGTCATAGGATCATCCTCTAGTGACCGTTAGACCCTATACAATAGAGATTTTTTTGTGTTTCAGATGGAGTTGCATAATGTAAGTTGAGAAACCAAACACGCATGAATTTGTAACTGGTTGCTAAGCTACGCTATATTGAAAACAAAGCACAATATATTAACCTCGAGAAATCAGTTTAAAACAGTACATAGATTCATCACAATATATTCCTTTGTAAAAACTTCATCAATTCAAATGCCTAAAAACAGAGTGTTCAGCCACGCTCAAATATAGACAACGGTTTTCAGTCAGTGCATGTATACTAGTTTTTAAGCATGTATAACCACAAACATACCGATTTACATTTCGTAAAAACCGTTTTAAAAAAATGACAGATAACAAACGTAGTCAAGTTTTTATTTCTGCATATCCTTGTAAACCAAGAGAAAGGACTTACACTGCGGCGGGAGTACATGTTTCGTAGACTGTTTAGAAGGAAAGGTTACGAATTACGCATTGAAAAGAGTGGTTTAGAAGGAATAGGGATAAGTAAAATAGGAGGAACGATTTGAAGCAACGTATACGTACGTGATATTATGTAAATGACTAAATAAATGCCTACCGGTCGGGGGAGGGAGACAATGAAAGCGAGGAACAACAAATAGGAAGGAGAAGAGAGGAGAAAACTTACCAAGATCAAGTTGAAGCAGAAGGTTGCAGCAACTATGGAACCAGCGGGAGTAAATTGAGGTTTTAAAAGCAAAGATCGAAGATGAAGAGGCATGCTCGGGAAGTTGTTTACACGTCCAATCGAGAAGGGTTTATCAGCAATTACAAGTATCTGAAGGGTATGAAAAATTAAAAGACCGCTAAACTGATTTTAGATTACGGATTCTTTAAATAACCGTAATTTAAAGTCCATAAAGAAAATAATTTTTTATCTTCATGAAAAAAACGTCTATACAAGTTTTACAACTCACATTAATATTAATGACTCATTAGCCTCGACCATTGGGCCATGAGCCTCTCCTTGTTGATCTAAATAACTAAAATATATAAAAAGCAAACTCTAAAGTATAGTTTTTAAAACAAACATATTTTAGTTTATGTCATTCAAAATTAATTATAGTGTTTTTTAATTCATAATGGCATGTCTTACAATACTTGCCTTATTATTTTAGATGTTTTAGAATCATAAGGGGCGTATTATGAATATTTTGAAATATATTATTGTGGAGTAAAATATTAAGTTTATAAATCAACTTTGTATATATAAATATGTCTTATATCGGCCCTTTTACTTTAATCAATAAAAACTATATGCTACAAAACATATCTATCAGTATCATTTTACATCTGCAAACAGGGAAAATGATATACTAAAAACTAAATCAAATTAAACCTAAAGTAATAAATCAAGTCCTGTCGGTTGTAAAAATCCCGTCGCGATAGTATAGGCTAGCAGAAGAACCCGGATACCAATCCACGGGACTTGAAGAAATAAGCCTAATTCTAAGAAAACTGGAAATTTAGGGGGTTTTTGAGTTGTTGTGTAATTGAATTGAGTAACGCACACAATTCTAATCTAAGATGAACGATTAATGGAAATAAATTGATAAGTTCAACAAAAATGAGTGGCACTCCGGTTTGGGTTGTTTTTACTGGATCAATCTAGCCAAACCTACAATTTAATTATGAGAAATACAAAATGCCTTCTTAAACTCTCTTCGTTTCCTAAGTCCGAGTTAAAGGAAGAGCTCTCCTATCAGAACATGTCACTCTAATCTAGAGCTGGAAAACACATATAGGCGGAATGCGTGCGAAGAATTATTAGCACTTACAGGAGAAGTTATCTATCCGACTATTCTTTCCACAAATCTCCAGGTTAATTCGAACTTCTTGTTATCACCTTATCTGATCATAACAGGATTCACAAAATGACTCTATAAATGCGCAATTTAATAGAGAAGATGAATGATTAGCATTAACCTAGAAACAATCCGTTACAATCTCAATCAAATTGCAGAAATTCTAACTCTTTGTATCCATTACGAACAACCCCTCCCCAGAGTTATCCTACTAGCCAGACATATCAAATAGCGAATGAATACATCAAAAGAGAATTCATCTAAGGAAAGAAAAACTCCCAAATGAGTAATTATCCAGACTAGGAGACTTGTTGGTGCAGGTTGAAGACGGCGATTGACTCCCTTCCGGTAATGCTCCTCAGCGATGGTAGTGATGCGCGTGATGAATGTGGATGAAAGTGAAACTGATGAGGTGAAGTGAGATGAGTGAGCGTTGTTGAAGAGCGTAAGAGTGTTGTGATGTAATGATCTCCCTCTTAACTCTGATTAGGGCACTTATATAGAGTTTTCCCCACTTTTTCCTTCAAAACGCTGAACTTCTGCTGAAAATTTAGTCGCCTCCTAACATTGGTCCGACCTTCAATGTTCGGACACTTTGTTTTGAGCGCTTCAATCTCAAAAGTCTCGACTTGTGTCTGAACTTCAACGTTCGGACACAAGTTCGGACATGCAGCGTAGAGCAGAGTTTCGACTTCCCCGTTGTAAGTCTCGAACCACATCCGAACTTTGAAGTCTGGACCGAAGTTAGACACTTCGTCAGGCACAGCTCTCGAACTCTCGACTTGTGTCCGAGCTTGGATGTTCGGACACAAGCTCAGACACACCTTCAAAATCCTCCAAATTCTTCGTTCTGACTCCAATTTAATCCCGTTCGTTGCATCATCACCCTCATGACTAAGCTACTGTTTTCTCTTGGCCTTTTCCTACATTAGACACACAAAAAGGTATCAACTCTCATTGAACAAGAAACCAAGGAAAATGTAAGATAAGTGTGGAATATCACTAATACAGTGCAGAAATTAGACGTTTAAGACCACTAAAAAACCATGCATATTTCACACTTATCAAACCTCCTCACACTTAACCGTTGCTTGTTCTCAAGCAAAACAGAAGTAAGATCCCTCAAAATGCCTTAGTACCAAACCTTGGGATTGCACAAGATAAAAGGGAGTTAAGCCATAATAACAACCCAAAAACCAATCTGCTCTCAACTGTATGCCTCTTAAACAGTGAAGCAAGCTTTTAAACATATAAAATAATGAAGAAGACAGATCACGGAGTCAAAAACTAGAGTGACTCGGAACCTTCAACTGTTTCTCTTCTCAAACCCATGGATGACAAGGGGTGTGAAGTACTGCCATATTCCGCAGCACCTTTCAACACCACACACTCACGATTGAATTAAAGGATTGGCAATAAACATAAAGCTTTAGGGAGCCTCCTCTTTTCCTTGCAGTATATTAAATTATGCGCACAATCAATTCATCCCCACAATTTATCTCCATCTTGTAACGATGTGGGTCTTTTATCCCAGATCAGATGATCTTAGGTAAATGGGTGATCAAGCACCCTAAGGACTTAATAACCGGATGGAAGAGGCCTGTTTTGGTTCAGAAAATAAATCAGATCAGAGGTGTACCTGCCTAAATCCTTCATTCCAAACATTCTCTTCTTTCCAAAGGTTCCAAGTTAACCCAGTTCTGACTCCATACTCAGCTTGTCCACAAACATTTAAAAAATTCAGTTTTTTTTAAAATACGATGACACACAGCTTCGAGCAACCAATCCTAAAGTCATCACCGGACTCGACTCCACAACGAAAAAGAAATCACCCAAGTATTCAACACATAAAAGCACTCTAAGGAACTACCCCATATAGCTCAAGAACAATCAAAAACTAATGTGAGATGCACAATAAATGGCTGACACATTCAGAAAGATCTCCTCTTCCTCACACTTAAAGAGGAGCAATGTCCTCATTGTTCAGAAAATTAACACAAGGAAAAGATCTTACTAAATGTGTCGACTTACAAGGGGGGAAGTAAAATATTTTCAGAGATATAACACGCCAAAGCACAGGCTGAACACAAACAAAAAAAAGAAAGAAAACTGAAATTCCCCTGATTCCCTTGTGATTGATTAAAGGAAGTGTTCATCCTCACACTGAATGTCTGCTAGGGGAGGGGAAATGTTTCCTCACATTTGCTTCCAAACAAGTGTCCCACCATGGAGTCATCACGGTAAAGCAGACTTGTACATAAACATCAAAAACAAAGAGGATATGCTGGAAGCATTGCATTAGTAACAAGTAGTACTTGGAGTTCAAGAGAGGAACATAATTAAAAAAACGAAATAAAGAAAAACACAACTCATCTAAACTAAAAAGAACAAAGCATAAAAACAACTGAAAGTAAAAACCATAAAGAAGTCCAGAGATGGCTTCAAAACAAAAATAGCATCATCCATCAACATCATCACTATGGGGGCGGGTAGTACGCCTGGCACTGCTGGAAACTAAGAAAGCAAAGCTTTATAGCCTCCTGTAGAGCGTAAGCGTTCTGCAAGCGGCTGAGGATCTCGATCTCCGCTTGATAGCGACGATCCATCTCCATAAAGCGAGACTCTAGCCGATCAAATTCATAGCGAGTGACATACTCGCTCCCAGGATCCGGCAGTGTAGCAAATTCCTCATCCTCTTCAGCTGCAGCAGGAGGAGCTGACTCTGATAGACCCTCACCCGCATCTCGCTGGAGCTTCTGTGACCTTGGGGCATCCTTCTTCCTCTAGGCCACCCCGTCAAACTCGAACCACAGCTTCTCCAGGGCGCCAACATCAATAAGCGACGCGCGTAGCATGCAGCCCCTCAGATGGGATGGTGATCATCTGCCTCCGAAAGTATTTGGCAGATCATGACCGGATAACCTAGCTTGTGTTGGTCCTGTGCTCCATAATGTGACACATATGCAAAGTGATGACACACGGCAGGTAAGTAACCTCAGCAGCCCCAGCAAAGTCCGGGTTCATCACAACCTGGAGAAGGAGGCAGTCAGTATGGTTCAGGTCGGAGCTCTGCCTCGGGAGAACATTCGCAGCCAGCAGGGCAAAGAGGGACTCTCTCTCGGGGGTCCTGAAGCAGATCAGCAGGGATGACCTGCTTTGACGGGTCTTCTCCTCAAAAATCGGGCAGCTTTGGGGAGTTTCTGGTCGATTTCGAGTGCTAGGATGGTAGAGAATTCAAAAACAAAGAGATTGATACCAAGATTGTTAAATTTGGTGGAAGAATGAGGGAGTTGTGAGAGATTGAAGGAGAGTGGGATTTTTTTTTCGGCGTGCTGCTTCGATGGGGTTCAGAATGTTTTGTTCGAAACAGTGTCATCCGCGCTCTTAATTTCAGAATTTTCAAATTGTCTGAACATTAAAGTTCGGACTGAAGTTCGTACATACATACCTGGGCAGCGCTTCGTATCGTGTCCGAACTTTGAAGCTCGGACCAAAGTTCAGACATCCCCGGTTTACCTTCGCTAAACTCTTGAATTAGGTCCAACTGCTCCAGGCACACCTCGAAACTCTGCCCATAGACTGAAAAGTCATCCATAAAAACTTCAACGCTCTTCTCATGAAGTCATTGAAGATGGCCATCAACACCTCTGAAACGTCGCAGGGAGCATTACAGAGGCCAAAAGGCATCCTCCTGTATGCGAACGTCCCATATGGACAGGTAAAGGTCGTCTTCTCTTGATCCTCTGGAGCAATAGGGATCTGAAAATAGCCACTATAGCCATCGAGGAAGCAGTAGTAGAACTTCTGACCAGCTAACCGCTCCAGCATTTGATCGATGAATGGGAGCTGGAAGTGGTCCTTCCTCGTGGCATTGTTGAGGCGCCGGTAGTCAAGACACATTCTCCATCTTGTCGTCTGTCTCTGGGGAACCATCTCCCCCTTCTCATTGGGAACTGCCACGATCCCTTTTCTTTGAGACAACCTGGACTGGAGACATCCACAGGCTGTCAGATATCGGGTAGATAATACCCGCATCATGAAGCTTCAGCACTTCAGCTTTGACCACCTCCTTCAGATTGGGATTTAATCTTCTCGGGGCTGCCTCACTCCCTTATAATTATCCTCCATATAGATCCGGTGAGTCCAAAAACCCGGATTGATCCCTTTGATATCTGCAACTGACCACCCCATGGCACCTTTATGCCTCTTGAGCACCGCCCAGAAATCTAGTTCCTGTGAAACAGACAAAGATGTAGAGATAATGATAGGCAGGGTGCTACCCTCTGCCAGAAAAATATATTTAAGGTAGGAAGGAAGGAAGAGATTGTGTTCAAGGATAGGAGGCTTCTCTATTGAAGGGATAGGCCTTTGGATAGGTCGATCCAGCTTTACTACGGAGGAGTGAAGGTGCAAAAATATGACCTCCCTGATTGAGCTGCTAGACGACTGAGGCCATCTCAAAGCTCTACTTGTCATCCTCAATGGATAGGCTCAGTACTTGCTCCAACTGTAGACACAAAAAATTCTCACCCATAAAGAAAATTCCGAAATAATAAGAGGGGTCGTCGCCTTTCTTTTTTCAAAAATATTAACGTGCGTGCTAAGACGAAACCATCATTTTATTATCTTTTTCAAAACATTTCAAAAAAAAAATTTCTTCGAAAATGAATTTCCAACTTCCATCCATTTTGAAACCCGTCCTCTTTCCTTATTTACTTATATATTTGCCTATTAGTTCTTATCTGGTTCCTGCTATTTTGTTACGTGTTATTCTATCTTATTCACCGCTACTCGTACATATGTAATTCAACTTCCATTGTTACTGCGTTTGTTTATATTTTAACCACCATTTTTAGTACTATCATGTTTGTTATTATTAGCGTTATTTTGTTTATCCCGTCTCATTTTACTACTACTTGCGTGTATCTAATTCGATTTTCATTTTTATTGCATTTGTGTATATTTTCACAATCATCATATTAGTACTATTTCATGTACTTAGTATTCTTTTATTTCATTTATTTGATACCTTATGATATTTTTGTTTGATTACCTATATTCCATTATTTCATGACTCTCAAGAAGAAAATTATTTTTTTAGACAGAATTCTTTCGTTTCTTTGTAAATTTCAGTTTATAAACACTAACCTTTTTACGGATATCATCCAATTAGCACTCTAGTATATTTCTTGCGCTTATATACCGAGTCTTGTTGTTAGCGTAGCTGGTTAGAATGTACATGTAGGAATATGATGATCTGGGGTTCGAATCTTGATAGAAATGTTGAAAATATTTTTATTTCCAGCTCGTGTTGCAGGCCTAATCATTAATTGCGTATATAAGTATATTGAGCTGTTCCATAGTGTAACTGTTAATGTGTATATTAGGCATACCATTGAACTCGGGTTTGAACCTGACAACGTATGATCTTAGAGTAGGGTATGATGGTTTGCTCTTTTACTCTGGCACCACATGAATTTATGCCAGTGTTGCATAACATTATCGAAATTCAACACCAGTCTAGCTGGTATGTGCTTGTTTAGGTAACCAATCGATGGCATGTTCGAATCCCAGTCCAGCAATGCCTCGTACCATTTTTTTTTAAAAAAAAGCTCCTTCTCTTCTCTTCTCTTTTGAAGTCCAAAACCCTGACGGCGGCTAAAAGAAACCAAACGCAAGTTTTGATGCGTTTGAATAGAGGTCCCTATGGTTAACTAATTATAACTGGACATGTAAGCTTTTTGTCTGACTAAGTTAAATAAGATCCAATAATAAATAGACATGTGTCCACATCTTTTTTCGTAAAGTAGAGTAAAACCGATTCGTGAGGAACGAACGGCACAATAAACCCTGAAAAGAGCAGGGTAGCCGACGAA
The DNA here is from genome assembly GCA_023374045.1 of Limonium bicolor. Taxonomy (NCBI): domain Eukaryota; kingdom Viridiplantae; phylum Streptophyta; class Magnoliopsida; order Caryophyllales; family Plumbaginaceae; genus Limonium; species Limonium bicolor. Next base: position 30,128,488 of record CM041782.1, read on the forward strand.
TCATCCTTCCTTCTCCACTACTTCTCCCCCGATGATCCCCTTCACTCACCGCCAATTCTCTTCTTCTTCAGTCGAAACAAGAATAACCCGACATCTTCGTCATTCTTCATCTTCTCTCCCCAACCCTGTCTGAATCCTTTTTCACCGGAAAAATCCCACCACCACCGATCTTCCCCAAGGCAGCCGACCAGCACGCCTTTTTGTTTTTACGTTTCCAAACACCATCCAGAACATACTCTTTTTTCTCGGCCATATTCGAAATTTCGAGAACACCAGGAACGACAACCCATCGTCTTCCTCTCCCCACACTCCAAAACTCCACCAAAAACACCAGTCACCTCCACCGAAATATTCATCCATTGACACTTCCCAGTTTCGACATCGTTGTTCAGCATCTGAACAGAGTTAACATTTTCGGCCCTCAAAACCCGAAATCCCCCTCAATCTCTTCTCATCCTCGATCCTTTACGTTATACCACGTTTGCGGTTTCGTCTAAGTTATACCAAGAGAACCTGAAAGGGGAACATCGTGAGAAGTTTGGACTTCGTTGGAACATGTTCGATGACGGTTTTGTGACTCCTTGTTCTCTTGATCCCCGTTTCTCTTAATCTGTATTTCATTTTTCTGCTGTACTATATTACCATATACTTGAAGCCTGTGGAAACTAGATCCACTATGGGTCCAAGGATTCACCGGGCTATGTATTTTCAAAGCGGGAACAAAATTTTGAGTTCCTTCTCATCTGTTACTCTTCCTGTTACTTTCATCGGCATTTACAATTAGATAATAAACTCCTCTGATCTACTTGTTTTCTGATTCTCACACTATATTATGCTCTTCTTCTTTCTTTTACGTGGCTTGGTCCAAGATGGGCTCGAAGTCTTATTAGATACGGTCATTGACCATCCACTTTGAGTTATAACTGGCATAATCATTGTTGCCTTCTCTGGGCGAGATTTTCTCCTTCCTCTCCCGATCCCGCGCACATTCGTTCCATATGTTGTACTTGCTTTACCACAATATGAACGAGGTCGTCTTATCCTGAAAGTATGCGATTGACCTGAAGCAGGTCTGTATGTCATTGTTTCTTTTAATTCAAACCTCCACTACCGATGCAGAAATGTTCGTTTTTCTTTCATGCCCTTATCCTTTATTTCATTCAATTACATGCATGATCTACCCTGGGTTGACGTTCTGTGGTTTCTTGAGATTAATCGAATGGGATTTTGCATTTCCTTTGGTTCAGACCTCTACAATCGATTTGCACGCCCAGATAAGCTTTTGAGGAGACCCGGTTTTGTATACAATTAATGCGAATGAATTCTTCATTCCGCTTCTTAGCTTTGCTTTAGTCGCTTCTGGTTGAATATTCTCTTTGTTTACTTACCAATAGTTGTGACTTGACTGAAACTTCTCTCATTCGAAGAAACCTTTCCCCAATGGATATGTCCGATGCTGAACCACCACATTTCCTGCTTAATTTTCGTCATTTACAGATTCTGTTCGTCATTGTTCCAATTCGATAGTAGGTGGACATCTCGAACTAATTTATGCTATCTGCTTGTTCGTGTTTGATGTCTTAACTCTTTTACAGGGAAACTCTGTCATCTCCACCTCCGGTATACGTCCCTATTTTGATATTAGCTATCAACCTTCTCTGCATGATTTAGTATTTTGCTTGGTGTACATATCATTTGTGCGTGCTTCGTTTGCTACTTGCCAGACCAGTTTACCTGGAATTAATTGATGCATTGCTAATTTGTGCCGCTATATCTAAGGTTTAGAGTGAGAAATGTTGAAACAGGAAAAGATATATCTTCTAGCTCAACTTGCTCGCTTATTATGTACATATTTGTCCAGGTGATAATGTAGGGCTCTAGTCTAACCGCATGTTATGAATAAGGTTTAACGATGTTAAGTTCAGTTTTATACTTACTGGTTTAAAGCCCTTAATCTGATCACACACAAAAAAGGGGGAGGATAAATGGTGGATAAGTAACAGGGGTAAAATATCTAGTCTAGTAATTCAGTTTAGGTCCGACTAATATCTGAATTTAGTATTTAAGATTCGTTGCTTTAGTCTCACTAACTCTCCAATATAAAATGAATTTGGTTCGGTCATTGTAATTCCAATTTGCTTTTCTTCTCAGTTTTTGAGTTGCTATTCATTTATGATTGTTGACTGTCGATATATCTCTGTACTGCACTTATACATGTTTATGTTCATTGTTTTCTCTGTATATACATGTTTTATATTCAGTCTTATGGTAATGTTTGTATATATTTACTACCTAAACCCTAGATAGCCCTCTAGGTCACCGTTTTTGTTTATGATCAAAGTCTTGGAAGGTACCCCATAGCTAGCTTATTTCTGATTTGCTTTGTGGGGAACAATATCTTCCAAAACTTTGAAGATCTTGTAAGCCTTTGAAGGTACCCCACAACTAGCTTATTTCTGATTTGCTTTGTGGGGAACAATACCTTCCGAACTTTTATAGCCTATCCCAAACCATCCCTAATTTATTAAAAACTTTACCAAAAAAAAACACAGAGTAAATTCATATCCAAATCCAACTTGAAGTTCATCTCACCTTCAACCCAAATAATGCCCAACATCCAAAAAGCCCAAGGCCAAGATTGGAACCCAAATCAAGGCCAAACCCAGGTCGAGGCCTAAACCCATTTCAAGGCCCAAAACCAACTTGAGGCCTAAAACCAACTTGAGGCCCAAAACCCATTTCGAGGCCCAAACCCACTTCAAGGCCCAACCCATTTGAGGCCCAAACCACTTCAAGGCCCAAACCCATTTCAAGGCCCATAGCCCATTTCGAGGCCCAAGCCCATTTTGACCCAAAAGCCCAAACGAAGTCCAAGTTTGCCCAAACCCAAACTTTGACCAATTGAATGTTGACCTTGACCCAAGCATTGACCTTGACCCAGCTTTGACGTGGCCCGTTTTCCAAGCCCGATTCCTTTCATTCCAATTCAAATTCAATCCCATTCAAACCCAAATTGTAGATTCCACCTAAACTCTAAAAATCTAAAAACATTCCTCGTTATTCAGCTTTAATTCAAAAATCCTGAAAATCTCTTTTCTCAAATTTTCAAACAATCATTTCATTCAAACTTCATCAAGTTTTCAAAAGAAACCATTTTGTGGAATTTTAAAGAAAAAACTCTTCTCACATCACAGAAAACTCTTTTCAAAAAGCAGAAAGTTCTTCTCACATATACAAAAAGTTTTCTCCTAAAACATTTCTCAAAATCAGTGTTTCTTCGTTGAGAATTTCGAACAACTTCAAAAGTTTTCTAACTTAGTTTTCAACTCAAATAAACCGTTTTCGGGGAACATGGAATGTCTAACACTTTCCTCCTAGTTAGACATCACTTGTCTCCCTTTCCAAATAAAATTCCGAGGCGGGGCACTGGGGTCATAACCTTCCCTTGTCGCAGTCTGGATCTCTTTAGGCGGGGCATTAGGGTGACAAACCTCCCCTAATTGCAGTCTAGATTTTTACAAGGCGGGGTGCTAGGGAAGTAACGACCTTCCTAGTTGCAGCCGGGATTTTAGAATCGTCTAACTCCCTTCCGCTCGATTTCAATGTTTTTGGTTTTTAACATTTTTAAAACCCGGGAGTTAGAGACGTTATTAGGGTTTGACCGAGAACATCTCATTCATGGTGTTTCTCTCTAAATCCTATTTTTCGACATAAATTTATTGCCCCATCTTTCGAGCCTCGACACTTACCATTAATTAAGTGTCGTGTTCGAGGGGGTACATAGGTAATCCCTCGGGATTATCCGCCTTTTTACAACAAAAAACTATTTTTCGGTTTTAAAAAAACTTTAAGAGTGAAAATTTTGACGATTATTCCTCTAAACAACTCAACCATCATCATCTCATTTCAAATCCCGGAACATCCCAAGACCTCAACTCTATTGGAATCTAGAACCCGAAACACCCGGGATCTCCACCCAAACATCAATTGTTTCACATACTAAAATCAATATCTAAACTCCAAATTATTCCAAATTCAAATCATCTCTCAAATCCTGACTTCTTTCAAACTTCTATAGTCTCACAGGCCCGAGCGCCTCACAGACTCGAACTTCTCAATTTCTCCACCATTTTAAGATTCAAGCGTCTCACAGACCCGAGCGTCTCACAGGCCTTGACATCCCATTACTCCCACTACATGAACATCCCAACCATCTCATTGACCCGAGCGTCTCACAGACTAATCTCTCACACCCAAAACTTCAAACCCTTTAAAACTTCCAAAACCCAAAACTGAACTACGTAAGGTCTGATCTCAACAGGGAGTTGAGTACGTAGGCAACCCACACAGGGTGCGACCCCACACCAATCAAAAGACCTTTTCTTGTTATCATCCATCTCACCTTCAAACAACCTCGTTCACTTTCAACCCTCGATTACCTCAAAAAACTCAACCATCCTAAAAACCTGAACTACGTAAGGTCTGATCTCAACAGGGAGTTGAGTACGTAGGCAGCCCATCTAGGGTGCGACCCCATTCCACTAAAAAAACTCTTTTCCCACTCTAAGGTGTTCTTCATACCTCTCAAAACGTTTTAAACCTTCTTCAGTTCCCCAAAACATCAAACCGTTAGACTCTAGGTCTTGTATATTCATTCAACCTCGGACTTTCCAAATCTTCATTATATACTCATTCGAATTCACCAATTCCTCTTCTTGGCGCTGGCTTAGCAGAAAAGCTCGCCTCATCCACTCTCTTTCTCTCTCCCTGTCCTAATCATATCCTTTGGCTTTAATTGAATCTATCTAACAAGGTTTTGAAAGAAGGCAATCCCGACAATAGACAATAGGAGACCGAGGTTTCCTCGGGCACCAATCCAAAGTCGTGGTCGTTGCCACTTCTGAGGGGTGTAACCCAGTGCGAACCCAACATAGAATCTCTGCAAATGATCAGATAAGTCCTATCCATAGGCAACAATTTCAGGGTCAACCAACGGTTCTGAGAACCCTTCTTCCTTTCCTTCATAGTATTCTTTAGGTTAAACTAGGTGGCGACTCTAGTCAATTTCCGCCCTTAGGGCATAAGTCCGCGTGGAGTCCATCGAGAGCGGGTGTAGCGCACCCTTGCACTCCCCTTATACTTCTGGGAAAGACGGATGATAGAGTAGGTATTTGAGGGCTGCCATGAATAACGGGTTTCACCCTCCACAGAATGGCATTCATAGGATCTAGGCTTCTCAGTCATACCATATTTAGATAGACCCCCCTCATACCGAAAAAATCACCCTCCACAGAATGGCATTTCATAGGATCTAGGCTTCTCAGTCATACCATATTTAGGTAGACCCCCCTCATACCGAAAAATCACCCTCCACAGAATGGCATTTCAAAGGATCTAGGCTTCTCAGTCATACCACATTTAGATAGACCCCCCTCATACCGAAAAATCACCCTCCACACCAACAAGTTAAAAGACTCTCCCAAGGAAAATCGAACATCAGTACTTCTAGGGATATAATCATCCTCTTGATCAGAAAAATCCTCAAGTAAATCAACAGAGAATACAGCATGAGAAAAAGAATTCTTTCGCATCATTTTATTAATATCAAAACTCAATTCTTCATCATGAAATTTTAAGGTGATCTTTACCTTATCAACGTCTATAACAGTCTTAGCAGTACGAAGGAAAGGTCTACCTAGAATTAGAGGTACCTCGACATCCTCATCCATGTCGAGAATTACAAAATCAGCAAGGAAGAAAAACGTACCCACACCAACAACCACATTCTCTACCGTACCTCTAGGTGTGATTGACGATCTATCAACTAACTTGAGATTGAAATGAATTGGAACGAGCTCACCCGCATGAAGTTTCTTGAACATCGTGAATGGCATCAGGTTGATGTTTGCTCTCAGATCGCAGAGGCCGTATCCACAATTCATATCTCCAATTGAGCAGGGAATAATGGGCTGACCTGGACCACCACGCTTGGGAGGCAGCTTCTGTAGGATCGCTGCTGAACAGGTCTCAGTCAGCTGAATGGTGTCCTTCTCTTTATACTTCCTCTTTTGAAATCAAATCCTTCACAAATTTAGCATAGTTAGCATTTGTTTGATCGCATCTATAAGAGGAATATTGATAGTCAGTTTACGAAAGACATCAAAAAATCTTCCAAACTACTCATCAAGCTCTCTCTCTTTGAGACGGTTTGGAAAAGGAAGTTCTTTTGCAGATGTTTTTCCTTTCGTATTTTAGTAGCAGTTGAATGAGAGGAGGAAGGAATAGGAGCCTGGGTCTCCTCATGAACTACCTCAGGAGGGGCAGGATGCCTGATGGTGCACCGGCGGTTTTACAAGGGGGCACGGTCTCCTCATCAGTATGGCTCCCTGCCACTTTGTTGTTGATTAAGCTCCTCTGCTCCTTAGGGTAACTACTGCTACCTCTCCAGAAATCTTCGCAATCCTCAATCACCACTGCTTCTGAGACCGACATTGCCTTCAACTGCTCCTTGGGATTGGGGTCTGGTTGGGAAGGCAGTGATCCAGAAGGTCCCTACTGTAAGAGGAATTTAGTCAACTGACTCATCGTTCCCTGCATCTCTACCATGGCATTTTCCAATTTTTACTAACCAGCTGCCAGATTTTGATTGATTACAGTGCTGTTCCTGAGAAGCCATCAACTTATCTACCATCTCCTTCAGATTGGCATTGTTCGAGCCCAATGATGGCTGTTGAGCTTGAGACTACTGAGGCCTGAACTGGCTATACTGGGGCCTAGCAAAGCCGGGTGGCCCTCCCTGGTTCGCCCTCTGAGGCTGCATCTGATGTGAGTTCAGGGCGTTATTCGGATTTCCGTACCTCAGGTTTGGGTGCTGATTCTGCATCCAAGGTTCCTGTGTACTGACCAACTGCATGTGCCTCCCTGGTCTGCCTCATCTCTGCAACCATTGGGTAGTCCTCATACTCATGACTGTCTCCACACTGTGAGCAGCAGACATCACTGGAACCAGTAGACACCTTTTTGCAGTTTGCAAAGATGTCTGTCCTAAAGTGAGCTGCTCGAGCATCTTCGCCTTGTTACCAACTGTGGTACTACTAAATGGGCCTGCTCAGCAGCAATTTGCTCCATCATAGGGTCTGGGGTCTGAGAAGAAGTCTGACCAACTATGAAGACTCATCCACCACTGCTGCTCCACTGGCGAAGCTCCTCACAGTAGGACTCCTAGCAATCATAAATTCTTCTTCGCTCTTAGCAAGCAGATTTCCACCTAATGCAGCTCTGACCTCACCTCTATGCTCATCTCTTAGCCGTTGGAAGAACCCCTGAGCCAAAGATGTGTGCTCTGACCATTATGAGGGCACTGGCGGAGCAGATCCTTGAATCTATCCCAGGCCTCGCAAACTGTCTCACCGCCGGACTGCTTGAAGGCTGTCAGATCAGCGATCATCTGTCTGGTCCTGGAGATGGGGATTTACTTCTCGTAGAACCTTTCTGTCATCAGCTCCCAGGTAGTGATGATACCGGGTGGCAGACGATGGAACCACTTTGATGCTTCCCCTGATAGACTGTGCTGGAACAGACATAGCCGAGTATACTCCTCCAGACCTTGAGACATCCCCAACGAATCCAGATGAACTAGGAAGCGATGGACATGGTCGAGTGCATCAGTCAGGTCTGCGCCTGAAAAGGTCCCCGCAGGGTGATTCCTGACAGCATTCGTTTGATGGCTTGGTTAAGTTTTGGCATTCTGCTGTTACCTCCGCTGTGAGATTGGGTAGAGTCACAGGACCTCTTCTGGGAGTAGCTGGTGGGCGATTGATCTTCCCAATGTGGTTTGCTCATTATTTACTGGTCCGTTTACAGCCATGTGTATGTGAGTGCTCTTCTTGCTCGACGAGCTGTACGGATGATCTCTGGGTCTAGATTGAATCTTGGTGGTCCTCGAGATCGGGTACCGTGCATTCACCAAACACCTGCGCAGTTCAAACAATTAAAAACACAAAAATTAAAGTTACTACTAATATGAAACAAGCATAAACAACTACAAATACACTGAATGTAAAATAAAACAAATAAATAGCGCAAATAAAACAAGGTAATATAAAAAAATAAACTATAACAAAATAGAAAAAAAATAAATTAAAAACAATTGACAACCAGGGCAAAGGACTAGACAAAGTCAAATCCCCGGCAACGGCGCCATTTTGCAACAGGGAAATGATATACGAAAAACTAAATTAATTAAACCTAGAAAGTAATAAATCAAAGTCATGTCGAGTTGCAAAAATCCCGATCGTGATAGTATAGCTAACAGAAGCAACCGGATATCAATCCACGGGACTTGAAGAAATAAGCCTAATCCTAAGAAAACTGGAAATTTAGGGGGTTGTGAATTGTTTGGTAATTGAATTGAGTAAACACGAGTCTAAATCTAAATGAACGATTAATGGAAATAAATTGATAAGTTCAATAAAAATGAGTGGCGCTCCGGGTTTGGGTTGTTCTTTACTGGATAAATCTAGCCAAACCTACAATTTAATTATGAGAAACAGAAAGGCCAATTCTTAAACTCTCTTCGATCCTAAGTCCTAGTTAAGGGAAGAGCTCACCTATTAGAACATGTCAACTCTAATATAGAAGCTGTCAAAACACATATAGGCGGAATGCGTGCGAAGAATTATTAGCACTTGCAGGAAAAGTTATCTATCCGACTAATCTTTCCACAAATTTCTAGGTTAATTCGAACTTCTTGTTAATCACCTTATCTGATCATAACAGGATTCACACAAACGACTCTATAAATGTGCAAATTAATAGAGAAGATGAATGATTAGCATTAACCTAGAAACAATACGTTACAATCTCATAATCAAATTGAGCAGAAATTCTAACTAACTTGTATCCATTACGAACAAACCTTCCCCAGAGTCATCCTTACTAGCCAGACATATCAAAGAAGCGAATGAATACAATCAAAAGAGAATTCATCTAAGGAATAAAAACTCCCAAATTGAGTTTATCCAGACTCGGAGACTTGCTGGCGCAAGGTTGAAGACGGCGATTGACTCCCTTCTGGCAATGCTCCTCAGCGATGGTAGTGATGCGCGTGATGAATGTGGATGAAAGTGAAGCTGATGGAGGTGAAGTGAGATGAGTGAAGAGAGCGTTGTTGAAGAGCGTAATAGTGTTGTGATGTAATGATCTCCCTTCTCAACTCTGATTAGGTCACTTATATAGAGTTTTCCCTACTTTTTACTTCAAAACGCCAAACTTTTGCTGAAAATTTAGTCGCGTCCGAACATTGGTCCGACCTTCAATGTTCGGACACTTCGTTTTGAGCGCTTCAATCTCAAAAATCTCGACTTGTGTCCGAACTTCAACGTTCGGACACAAGTTCAGACATACAGCGTAGAGCAGAGTTTCGACTTCCCCGTTGTAAGTCTTGAACCACGTCCGAACTTCAAAGTCCGGACCGAAGTTCGGACACTTCGTCAGGCACAGCTCTCGAACTCTCGACTTGTGTCCGAGCTGGATGTTCGGACACAAGCTCGGACACACCTTCAAAATCCTCCAAATTCTTCGTTTTGACTCCAATTTAATCCCCGTTCATTGCATCATTACCCTCATGAACTAAGCTACTTTTCTTGGCCTTTTCCTTCATTAGACACACAAAAGGTATCAACTCTCATTGAACAAGAAAACCAAGGAAAACGTAAGATAAGTGTGGAATATCACTACTACAGGTGCAAAAGTTAGACGTTTAAGACCACTAAAACCATGCATATTTTACACTTATCAAACCTCCTCACACTTAACCTTTGCTTGTCCTCAAGCAAAACAGAAGTAAGATCCCTCAAAATGCCTTAGTACCAAACCTTGGGATTGCACAAGATAAAAGGGAGTTAAGCCAAAATAACAACCCAAAACCAATCTGCTCTTAACTGTATGCCTCTTAAACAGTGAAGCAGCTTTTAAACATAAAATCGTGAAGAAGACAGATCACGGAGTCAAAACATAGAGTAACTCGGAACCTTCCAACTGTTTCTCTTCTCAAACCCATGGATGACAAGGGTGTGAAGGACTGCCATATTCCGCAACACCTTTCAACACCACGCACTCATGATTGAATTAAAGGATTTGCAATAAACATAAACCTTTAGGGAGCCTCCTCTTTTTTCCTTGCATGTATATTAAATTATGTGCACAATCAATTCATCCCAAGACTTTTATCTCCATCCTTGTACCGGTGTGGGTCATTTATCCCAAATCAGATGATCTTAGGTAAATGGGTGATGAAGCACCCCAAGGACTTAATAACCGGATGGAAGAGGCCTATTTTAGTTCAGAAAATAAATCAGATCAGAGGAGTACCTTGCCTTAATCCTTCACTCCAAACATTCTCATCTTTCCCAAGGTTCCAAGTTAACCTAGTTCTGACTCCATACTCAGCTTGTCCACATACATTTAACAAAATTCAGTTTTTTTTTAAATACGAGAACACACAGCTTTGAGCAAACCAATCATTAAAGTCATCACCGGACTCGACTCCACAACGCAAAAGAAATCACCCAAGTATTCAACACATAAAAGAACTCCAAGGAACTTACCCCCATATAGCCCAAGAACAATCAAAAACTAATGCGGGATGCACAATAAATGGCTGACACATCAGAAAGATCCCCCTTCTTCACACTAAAGAGAGCATGTCCTCATTGTTCAGAAATTAACACAAGGAAAAGATATTACTAAATGTGTCAGACTCGTAAGGGGGGAAGAAAAATGTTTTCATAGATATAACACGCTAAAGCACAGGCTGAAAACAAAAAAAAAAAAAGAAAAAGAAAACTGAAAACTCCCCTAATTTCCTTGTGATTGATTGAGGAAGAGGTTCTTCCTCACACTTAATGTCTTGCTAGGGGAGAATGTTTCCTCACATTGCTTCCAAACAAGTGTCTAGCCATGGAGTCATCATGGTAAAGCAGACTTGTACATAAACATCAAAAACAAAGAGATATGCTGGATGCATCGCATTATGAACAAGTAGTACTTGGAGTTCAAGAGAGGAACATAATTAAAAAAATGAAATAAAGAAAACACAACTCAGCTAAACTAAAAAGAACAAAGTCTACAAATAACTGAAAGTAAAACCATAACAAAGTCCAGAGACGGCTTCAAAACAAAAATAGCATCATCCATCAACATCATCACTGTCGGCGCGGGTAGTACGCCTGCCACTGCTGAAACTGAGAAAGCAAAGCTTCATAGTCCTCCTGAGAGCGGTGAGCCTGCTGCTGAAGGATCTCGATCTCCGCTTGATAGCGACGATCCATCTCCATAAAGCGAGACTCTAGCTGATCAAATTCGTAGCGAGTGACATACTCGCTCCCAGGAGCCGGCAGTGCAGCAAATTCCTCATCCTCTTCAGCTGCAGCAGGAGGAGCTGGCTCCAATGGACCCTCACCCGTATCTCACTGGCGCTTCTGTGGCCTTGGGGCAGCCTTCTTCCTCAAGGCCACCCCGTCAAACTCGAACCATATCTTCTCCAGGGCGCAACATCAATAGGTGACGCGTAGCATGCAGCCCCTCAAGAATACCTTGCTGAGGCATCTCATACCTTCTAAAGATGTTTCCCATCCTCTGACATGTGTCACAATGGGAACAGAAGTGGATATCCTTATGTAGAGTGGGCCAAAAGAATCCACACTCTAATAGCTTAGCAGTTGTTCTTGTTGAACCATGATGGCCACCTGCCTCTCAAGCATGACAACATTCTATTACACTCTAGATCTCCTCATCTGGAAGGCATCGCCTTATCAACCCATCAGAACAAATCCTAAATAGATAGGGGTCCTCGCGATATAGTGTCGGGCTTCTGATAAGAATTTCTTCTTCTGGTTGTAGCTGTAATCGTGAGGAATCAGCCCAAAAGCAGAGAAAGTTTGCCAAATCCGCATACCATGGTTCTTTCACCTTTCCAATCATGAACACCGTCTCATCAGGAAAGAACTCGTGATTGGGATTCCATCATCAGGAATGTCAAGCCTAGACAGGTGATCAGCAACTCCGTTTTGCTTCCCCTTCTTATCCACAACCTCCAAATTAAATTCTTTGAGAAGCAAAATCCACCTCAGAAGTCTAGGCTTCGATTCATTTTTCTGGAAAAGATACTTGAGGGTCGTATGATCAGTGTGGACAATCACCTTGCTTCCTAGCAGATACGGTCGAAATTGATCTAGAGCGAACACCACAACAAGCAACTCCTTCTCTATAGTAGTGTAATTCTTCTCGCGCCTATCAACGTCTGCTAGCATAGGTGTGTGTTATACCCAAAATTTCAACCCCCCGAAAGAGAGTCTCTACTAATAGGCTAGTAGCGAGGGTCCCAGTTCGATCGGCACATTTCAGAGTACTAGGGACAGCTTAGTCATCTCCAGGGGCATTTTCGTAATTTTTCAAGGCTCCTAAGCCCCCTATAGGCTTTCTCTCTCCTCCAAATAAGGGTCAAATCAATTAAAAATGCTTTGAATTTTAACCCATGATAGAGGATGACATTCTAAGCATAATGGCGTTGGAATTTTAATTTTTGAATTTCCCATAATTTTCTAGCAATTTCTGACTGAATCTGACGAGAAATTCAATTTAAAATATTCCAACATTTAAAAAATCCGATTCCACTTCAGAAAATTCATAATTGTCATCCTTGACACGGGTTAAAATTTCACAGCAAAATTCTTTTGGGAAGTCACTAATTAAAATATCAAAAAATCTTACTTTTACTAGATTTTCTTTATCTTAAGAAAGTCTATATAAGGGATAGGTTTTTTTTTGATAAAAGCAGAATCTGATATGCTCAAGAACCCTAGGAAGACAGAAAGCACAGTCTCCTCTCTCTCTCACACGTTTTCCAACACCCGGCCACCCGAATCATACCAAAAATCCCCTGAAATCACCATCTAAACACGTTTTCCAATCCCAAAGCACCAATAATCATCAAAACCCCACAAAAACACCACCAAAACGTGAAGAACAGCAAGAACAACCAACCACCAGAAGCTCGGTTCGAAAATCTTTGGGTCTGCCACAAACGGAGCACTCTTCGAATCCCGGTGTGAAGAATCGTTGTAAATCCGAAGGTAAAACAGGTAGAAATCCCAGTTTCCTAACTCTCCACGACCTTATCAGTCTTGCCTCAAAATTTGGGCTTAAACTAACTCTTTTTCGTTTCTGTATTGCTGATTGTTTTAGCTACTGCCTTGTTACTTGTTTGCTAAGTTTCGTATAATTTGATGTCAAATTGAGTTCTTTCAGTTACTAACGTGTTTAAAATCTTTCAGGCTACACACGCATAAACTTGAGCTCAAAACACCCTCAAGAACCATCGAAAACCCACGTCCGTGGGTTGTCCGTGACCTCGGACTCATGTCCGGGACCACGGATGGGTTGTCCATGACCACGGACACCCACGGACGGTGGCGGGATTTTATATTTTTCAATTTTTCAAATTTTAGGGTTTTGTCAATACATGTCCGGCCCACGGACACCCTGTCCGTGGCCCCGGACTTTTCAAGTTTGTTTTTTATTTTAGTTCTGTTTTGGAAATCACCTAATTCAACTGGGCGTCCGTGGTCTCGAACATTGTCCGTGCCACGGATTGTAATAACATTTGACCTACTTCTGCCATCCGAAAACCCTAGTTTAGGTAACTTTCTTTCACTTTAATTTTCTTTTCAAAAAATGTTAAAAAATAAAAAAACAGAAGCGCACACCTAGGTTAAAAACAACTTTGTAGAAAACCGTAAATAAACCAAGTAGAGGAAAAACGACATAGGAAGGGTAATGAAAGTAATTTGAACCCTAAAATAAGTCGAATACCAAGCCCGAACCCGAACTCCCTCTCCTTTCTAATTTGATCTAGGTTAAAATTAGGTGGCAACTCATAATAGGTTCCAGTGAGCTAGCTAGGTTTTAATAATTATTGTTATATGACATAGTTATTAATCTTAGGTTATAAGTGGCCCACCTAAAACCCGATTAGATCCTAATCAACTTAATCCACATAGGATAGGGGTTTAAAATCGAGGCTCACAGACTGGCGACTCTGCTGGGGAACAAACTTCTTAATTTTAGTTGTTTTAATTTTAAGAAAGAGGGCTTAACTCGAAAATGTTTATTTATGGCTTTATTACTCCGTTTGTTTACTTTCGTGCGCACTTTAATTTTCTGCACCTTCGCATCATAAGAGAGCGAGGGTCCACGCAATCCAATTTCACTCTGGGACCCGTTTGGGGGTCCTCTGTCAGGGACTCACACCTTTTAGGTTATGTGAATAAGCGGGGGAAAGAGGAGGATGTCGTCTAACCACATCCCCTTAATACCTGGGCCTTAGCCCCAAGCGTCTTCCTGGCAGTATCCTTACCTACCCATTGTTTGGTCAGTCAAAGACCCGACCGTAGACGCACACCTTCAGGTGACGTGAAAAAAGTGGGGAGCCCAAAGGGAATAGCGTGCAAGCCCTATTCCTTTGTGGTGACCTGGGCCCGCGCCCCAAGCACCTCTCCGGATCAATCAATACCCGGTTTGATTTAAGCGTCTAGTGAGGACATGTTGAATTTGTGTGGGCCTTTTTTGCTTGTATGATCAGCCCACTATCAAGCCTAGAAATTGTTAGGAACTTCTCTTACATCAACCCAGCCCAACCCGAATTGGCAGCTTTATTGTTTATCCCAAGGGCCCTGTTGGTTTAACATGTGAGTCATTTGGGCTTCAGCCCAAAAGTTTAGATTTAGGTGATTTCTCTTTCGGCCCAATTTGAATTATCAATTTAGTTCTAGGCCCATGAAAAATAAATCCACCTAAAGCATTCCATGAAAATCCATTAGGCCTCTTCATTTCAAGGTCCATTCTGGTGTAGGAAAACTTTTCACTCGGGCTTTGGCCCAATTTTCTAGATTTAGGTGTCATCTTTTAGGCCTAATCAGAATTACTCGGCCCGAAAAAGTTTTAAATTAGAACACCATTTTATCAAGTACTCCTTCCCGGCCCGGAACTTCAGTCCAGTCCTCTTTTATTTTCTGACATACGACATTTTGAAAACAGGTAACCTGTCATCATAGGCATGGAGGGAAAGGAAGGCTGGTTACAATAGAGGATAGAATAGCAGAGATAGAGCTTAGGCTACAAGCCATGGCAGAAGCCTTAGAGTTGAGAAACAAGATCAACTCTCGGGATGCGGACTTTCATAGGGCCGCTAATGCAAGAGAGAATGGCCAAGCTGAACTAGAAGTCATGATGGCTGCCATGGAGCGGAGACATAGTGCTGTCAGGATGCCATGGAGTCGAACTACGTCACCGCAATCGAAGAAATGAAGGTAAAGGCCCTTTCCCGGGAGGCCAGATGTCAAGCCCAAGATGCACTAGTAGGTAGGCTTCTTAGCTCTCGTCACGACCACATTAAATTCGGCTCCTTTGGAGCCCAAGGATTGCAAGGGAATGTCGAGGAGATTGCCGCAGACTCAGAACAGCAATTGGGAAGACAGGGCCGGACAATGAGACAACAACTTGCATCCAAAGTTGCACCCGGAAAAGGTCTAGGCAGCATGAGGCGAATTCCGGTCAGAGAGAACCAGGTTGGATCATTGGAGTAGTAGAACCACCCTGACAGAGCTCCCGTCGGAGAGAATTTTCAGACATCGGCCAACCATTAAGCCAGGCATTTACAATGCTCCAGGAACGAAACATGCTACAGCCTCTCACTCCCCGACCTGGGGACCCTCAAAAAGGAAGGAATCTCGTCAGTTCTGTTTACCACCAATTACCCAATTGTACCAGCCATGATACCAATGATGCAAGGCTTTGAGACACGTAATCCAAGATCTCATCGACCAAGGGCATCAATTTCAAGGACATGGAAGTGTAGGCAGGGCATCCATGCCCGGGTCTTATTAGAGTTTGTAGTCTTTAAGTACTGTTTTGCTTTTCAATTAAGTAGATTTCTTTTTATTAGTCACCTTTTGACTTTCATAGTAGTTAGTCCCCTTATTATTTTTGGTAGCTCTCCTAAGTTTGTAATTTCCAACGTTATTTTTACATTGAATAATACATGGTTCCATTTTCACAATTTCCAGCAAAGCATTTTCCATTCATTTAAAAAACGAGCAACCTCATCACTCCGTCCATACTCACTACAGCTCCTCATACAAATACCACCTTCATCATATACACCCCATGTGTCTCACCACTCCACTTTCTCAACATTTCACCAAATTCATCAAGCCAAAAATTTGCTCCACAAGATCACCCCATCACCACTCACCCACCATCATTCATCGTACAACCACCTTCCACAATAACCTGGGTATTCAAAAGGCTTGTCAAAAGACCCCACAACAATATTGGGGCAATCTGAGTTTAAGACCGAAGATGATTATTTCTTTTGTTTAAGCGTGTGAGCAAGTCTCTGAGTGTGCACTTCGCCAGAGTGCCTTGAGCGGTAAAACCAAGAGCGAAAGAGCGTGTAATTTTTACACGACTCCAGAGAGGTCACATTCAAAGGTAAGGTAAACGGCATGAATCCGATCGAAGGAGATAATTTGTAAATTTACACTTAAACCTATGAAAAGTAACAAAGAACGGATACACAACTATTAGGGATGACGAAGCACCTAGGTACAGCACCACACACGCCAAAAAGCTTGTGAACCCTGACATTAAACCCTAGGCACCCGCGTTGAGCTTTTGTGAACATCCTCTTTTTACAAACTCCACAAACAAGCCAGCCAATGGTGAATAACCGACCCGGTGACCAAAGGAAGCAAGGAGCCCGACTTCCGAACAGCAACTTCACAAGTCCAAAGAAGCAAAATTGCTACCAGCATGACGAAGAGATCTGCAAATGGTCCCAAAGTGGCACAGGATCCAAATGAGCTAACATCAAAACAACTCTCAAAGTTCAAAACCAGGAAACACAAGAACCTCGAAGGAAAAAAGATTCAAAGAAAGGCAAACCTGAAGTGCCTCGAAGCAATCCAAAATCAGGAAAAAAAAGAAGCTGCAACTCAAAAATCCAGAGTTCCAAGCTCATGAGCGAAGTCATCACAAAGTAGCCAAACGACGTCAAGGCAAAGAAAACAAGTCCGAGAGACGGTACAAGTTGCAGCTTTGGTCACCCTTATAGCCCCACATATCCTAAACATTCCTCCATTATCCTGTTGTCATCATCATCACACCCCATAGCCATGTTATAAGCTTAAAAGACTTCCGACCTAGTAGTTGTGTATCCAATCACGTGAAAGTAATAGGTTGAACGCATAAATCTAACAAATGTCAAATTCAATGGTCGAGATGTTTTGTCCAAAAGGAGAGCATGAGTGCAAGCATTAAACACTTTGAGTGTAGGATACAAAGCCCCACATCAGGATAAACCTTGACCTTGTGAGAACGAGATTTGTTTTTTGCGCAATTAATCAAAGAAAATACTAGGGGCAATCGATCGTTCCGATCGATTGCCAAAAATGCTAAAGAACTCAGATTGCCTTAAGGAAAAATACTGGGGGCAATGTTGGTCTCAACAATTGCAACAACGACACCGATTGAGGCCCAAAAGCTAGAAACCCAAAGGATTCAAACCCTTCTCATACCACTCAGGCCCGACCTAAGCCCTACCTCCACATCCAAACATTCACAGGCCCGTCCTAAGCCCTTCCTCCACATCATATTCCCACAGGCACGTCTTAAGCCCTACCTTCACACTCAAACATCCGCAGGCCCGTCTTGAGCCCTACCATCTCCAGGTTTGACATAAACCCTAATCCTTCTACATCCATTTAGACCCATCATACATTTTGCTCACTTTCACTTAGAACAACCTTTAGGCTCGTCATAAGACCTAGATCCAACCTTTAGGCCCGTCATAAGACCTAGATCCATCCTTAGGCCCGTCATAAGACCTAGATCCAACCTTTAGGCTCGTCATAAGACCTAGAACCATCCTTAGGCTCGTCATAAGACCTAGATCCAACCTTTAGGCTCGTCATAAGACCTAGATCCAACCTTTAGGCTCGTCATAAGACCTAGAACCATCCTTAGGCTCGTCATAAGACCTAGATCCAACCTTTAGGCTCGTCGTAAGACCTAGAACCATCCTTAGGCTCGTCATAAGACCTAGATCCAACCTTTAGGCTCGTCGTAAGACCTAGTTGCATTCCCTTAAGCTCGTAGTAAGACCTAACATTACCTTTTAGCTTACCCACTCTCGTCAAACACTTTGCATTCATCTCATTCATATAGGCTCGTCATAAGACCTAGTTGCATTATCCAGGCGCGTCACAAGACCTGGCGACAGAAAGTTGGCGAGGTGATGGTAATAAATCCTCTTTTTGCGATGTCAACTTATTTTTGGGATCAACGAATGGTGGGCGAAGGCAATAAGTCCCCAGGGTTTTTACCAGGAGTTATCCCTGCACACCGGCTTGGGGGGCGATGACAATAAGTCCACATTGGGTCCAGCCAGGAGCATCAGCATGGGTTTTCGGTCCCAAGAAGCATCCGAGCATCATCAGCATCATCAGTATTATTAGCATCATCAACATCATCAGCATCATCAGCATCAGCATCATTAGCATCGTTATCATTTCAGCATTCTTGCATTTGCATACCACCCAGTTTTCACATTTTAGGTTGGTAATGCCTTAGAATCGCTTGACATTTACTTCATCATTTCACTTTTAGGTAGTCAACGCCTTAGAATAGCCTGACATCATTTCATTTTTAGGTAGTCAACGCCTTAGAATCGCTTGACATTTACTTCATCATTTCGTTTTTAGGTGGTCGACGCCTTAGAATCGCTCGACATTCTTCCACTTTTCTCATAGGTAGTCAACGCCTTAGAATCGCTTGACATTTACTTCATCATTTCGTTTTTAGGTGGTCGACGCCTTAGAATCGCTCGACATTCTTCCACTTTTCTCATAGGTAGTCAACGCCTTAGAATCGCTTGACATTTACTTCATCATTTCGTTTTTAGGTGGTCGACGCCTTAGAATCGCTCGACATTCTTCCACTTTTCTCATAGGTATTCAACGCCTTAGAATCGCTTGACATTTACTTCATCATTTCGTTTTTAGGTGGTCGACGCCTTAGAATCACTCGACATTCTTCCACTTTTCTCATAGTTAGTCAGCGTCTTAGAACAGCTTGACAAAACTTATCGGATTTCAATTGCATGTGGGGTCTTTTAAGATCCAAAATTTTGGGGTATCACTCAAACATCAACTAGCCTTTTCATTTCCATTACAAGTCTAGTTGACGGGGGGCAATCTGTTATACCCAAATTTCAACCCCCGGAAGAGAGTCTCTACTACTAGGCTAGTAGCGAGGGTTCCCAGTTCGATCGGCACATTTCAGAGTACTAGGGATAGCTTAGTCATCTCCAGGGGCATTTTCGTAATTTTTCAAGGCTCCTAAGCCACCTATAGGCTTTCTCTCTCCTCCAAAGAAGGGTCAAATCAATTGAAAATGCTTTGAAATTTTAACTCATGATAGAGGATGACATTCTAAGCATAATGGTGTTGGAATTTTGATTTTTCGAATTTCCCATAATTTTCTAGCAATTTCTGACTAAATCTGACGAGAAATTCAATTTAAAGATATTCCAACATTTAAAAAAATCCGATTCCACTTCAGAAAATTCATAATTGTCATCCTTGACACGTGGTTAAAATTTCACAGCAGAATTCTTTTGGGAAGTCACTTAATTAAAATATCAAAAAATCTTACTTTTACTAGATTTTCTTTATCTTTAAGAAAGTCTATATAAGGGATAGGTTTTTTTTTGATAAAAGTAGAATCTGATATGCTCAAGAACCCTAGGAAGACAGAAAGCACAGTCTCCTCTCTCTCTCTCACGTTTTCCAACACCCGGCCACCCGAATCATACCGAAAATCCCCGAAATCACCATCTAAACACGTTTTCCAATCCCCAAAGCACCAATAATCATCAAAACCCCACAAAAACACCACCAAAATGTGAAGAACAGCAAGAACAACCAACCACCAGAAGCTCGGTTCGAAAATCTTTGGGTCTGCCACAAACGGAGCACTCTTCGAATCCCGGTGTGAAGAATCGTTGTAAATCCGAAGGTAAAACAGGTAGAAATCCCAGTTTCCTAACTCTCCACGACCTTATCAGTCTTGCCTCAAAATTTGGGCTTAAACTAACTCTTTTTCATTTCTGTATTGCTGATTGTTTTAGCTACTGCCTTGTTACTTGTTTGCTAAGTTTCGTATTAATTTTGATGTCAAATTGAGTTCTTTCAGTTACTAACGTGTTTAAAATCTTTCAGGCTACACACGCATAAAACTTGAGCTCAAAACACCCTCAAGAACCATCTAAAACCCACTGTCCGTGGGTTGTCCGTGACCTCTGACTCATTGTCCGGGACCACGGATGGGTTGTCCATGACCACGGACACCCACGGACGGTGGCGGGATTTTTATATTTTTCAATTTTTCAAATTTTAGGGTTTTTGTCAATACATGTCCGGGCCCACGGACACCCTGTCCGTGGCCCCGGACTTTTCAAGTTTGTGTTTTTTATTTTAGTTCTGTTTTGGAAATCACCTAATTCAACTGGGGTCCGTGGTCTCGAACATTTGGTCCGTGGCCACGGATGTAATTAAAATTTGACCTAATTCTGCCTCCGAAACCCTAGTTTAGGTAACTTTCAATTTCACTTTAATTTTCTTTCAAAAAATGTTAAAAATAAAAAAACAGAAGCGCACACCTAGGTTAAAAACAACTTTGTAAAACCGTAAATAAACCAAGTAGAGGAAAACGACCTAGGAAGGGTAATGAAGTAATTTGAACCCTAAATAAGTCGAATACCAAGCCCCCGAACCCGAACTCTCCTTTCCTAATTTGATCTAGGTTAAAATTAGGTGGCGACTCATAATAGGTTCCAGTGAGCTAGCTTAGGTTTTAATAATTATGTTATATGACATAGTTATTAATTTAGGTTATAAGTGGACCTAAAACCCGATTAGATCCTAATCAACTTAATCCACATAGGATAGGGTTTAAAATCGAGGCTCACAGACTGGCGACTCTGCTGGGGAACAAACTTCTTAATTTTAAGTTGTTTTAATTTTAAGAAAGAGGGCTTAACTCGAAAATGTTTATTTATGGCTTTATTACTCCGTTTGTTTACTTTCGTGCGCACTTTAATTTTCTGCACCTTCGCATCATAAGAGAGCGAGGGTCCACGCAATCCAATTTCACTCTGGGACCCGTTTGGGGTCCTCTGTCAGGGACTCACACCTTTTAGGTTATGTGAATAAGCGGGGAAAGAGGAGGATGTCGTCTAACCACATCCCCTTAATACCTGGGCCTTAGCCCCAAGCGTCTTCCTGGCAGTATCCTTACCTAGCCCATTGTTTGGTCAGTCAAAGACCCGACCGTAGACGCACACCTTCAGGTGACGTGAAAAAAGTGGGGAAGCCCAAAGGGAATAGCGTGCAAGCCCTATTCCTTTGTGGTGACCTGGGCCCGCGCCCCAAGCACCTCTCCGGATCGATCAATACCCGGTTTGATTTAAGCGTCTAGTGAGGACATGTTGAATTTGTGTGGGCCTTGTTTGCTTGTATGATCAGCCCACTATCAAGCCTAGAAATTGTTAGGAACTTCTCTTACATCAACCCAGCCCAACCCGAATTGGCAGCTTTATTGTTTATAGCCCAAGGGCCCTGTTTGGTTTAACATGTGAGTCATTTGGGCTTCAGCCCAAAAGTTTAGATTTAGGTGATTTCTCTTTCGGCCCAATTTGAATTATCAATTTAGTTCTAGGCCCATGAAAAATAAATCCACCTAAAGCATTCCATGAAAATCCATTAGGCCTCTTCATTTCAAGGTCCATTCTGGTGTAGGAAAACTTTTCACTCGGGCTTTGGCCCAATTTTCTAGATTTAGGTGTCATCTTTTAGGCCTAATCAGAATTACTCGGCCCGAAAAAGTTTTAAATTAGAACACCATTTTATCAAGTACTCCTTCCCGGCCCGGAACTTCAGTCCAGTCCTCTTTTATTTTCTGACATACGACATTTTGAAAACAGGTAACCTGTCATCATAGGCATGGAGGGAAAAGGAAGGCTGGTTACAATAGAGGATAGAATAGCAGAGATAGAGCTTAGGCTACAAGCCATGGCAGAAGCCTTAGAAGAGTTGAGAAACAAGATCAACTCTCGGGATGCGGACTTTCATAGGGCCGCTAATGCAAGAGAGAATGGCCAAGCTGAACTAGAAGTCATGATGGCTGCCATGGAGCGGAGACATAGTGCTGTCAGGGATGCCATGGAGTCGAACTACGTCACCGCAATCGAAGAAATGAAGGTAAAGGCCCTTTCCCGGGAGGCCAGATGTCAAGCCCAAGATGCACTAGTAGGTAGGCTTCTTAGCTCTCGTCACGACCACATTAAATTCGGCTCCTTTGGAGCCCAAGGATTGCAAGGGAATGTCGAGGAGATTGCCGCAGAACTCAGAACAGCAATTGGGAAGACAGGGCCGGACAATGAGACAACAACTTGCATCCAAAGTTGCACCCGGAAAAGGTCTAGGCAGCATGAGGCGAATTCCGGTCAGAGAGAACCAGGTTGGATCATTGGAGTAGTAGAACCACCCTGACAGAGCTCCCGTCGGAGAGAATTTTCAGACATCGGCCAACCATTAAGCCAGGCATTTACAATGCTCCAGGAACGAAACATGCTACAGCCTCTCACTCCCCGACCTGGGGACCCTCAAAAAGGAAGGAATCTAAGTCAGTTCTGTTGGTACCACCAATTACCCAGCCATGATACCAATGATTGCAAGGCTTTGAGACACGTAATCCAAGATCTCATCGACCAAGGGCATCAATTTCAAGGACATGGAAGTGTAGGCAGGGCATCCATGCCCGGGTCTTATTAGAGTTTGTAGTCTTTAAGTACTGTTTTGCTTTTCAATTAAGTAGATTTCTTTTTATTAGTCACCTTTTGACTTTCATAGTAGTTAGTCCCCTTTATTATTTTTGGTAGCTCTCCTAAGTTTGTAATTTCCAACGTTATTTTTACATTGAATAATACATGGTTCCATTTTCACAATTTCCAGCAAAGCATTTTCCATTCATTTAAAAACGAGCAACCTCATCACTCCGTCCATACTCACTACAGCTCCTCATACAAATACCACCTTCATCATATACACCCCATGTGTCTCACCACTCCACTTTCTCAACATTTCACCAAATTCATCAAGCCAAAAATTTGCTCCACAAGATCACCCCATCACCACTCACCACCATCATTCATCGTACAACCACCTTCCACAAATAACCTGGGTATTCAAAAGGCTTGTCAAAAGACCCCACAACAATATTGGGGGCAATCTGAGTTTAAGACCGAAGATGATTATTTCTTTTGTTTAAGCGTGTGAGCAAGTCTCTGAGTGTGCACTTCGCCAGAGTGCCTTGAGCGGTAAAACCAAGAGCGAAAGAGCGTGTAATTTTTACACGACTCCAGAGAGGTCACATTCAAAGGTAAGGTAAACGGCATGAATCCGATCGAAGGAGATAATTTGTAAATTTACACTTAAACCTATGAAAAGTAACAAAGAACGGATACACAACTATTAGGGATGACGAAGCACCTAGGTACAGCACCACACAGCCAAAAAGCTTGTGAACCCTGACATTAAACCCTAGGCACCCGCGTTGAGCTTTTTGTGAACATCCTCTTTTTACAAACTCCACAAACAAGCCAGCCAATGGTGAATAACCGACCCGGTGACCAAAGGAAGCAAGGAGCCCGACTTCCGAACAGCAACTTCACAAGTCCAAAGAAGCAAAATTGCTACCAGCATGACGAAGAGATCCGCAAATGGTCCCAAAGTGGCACAGGATCCAAATGAGCTAACATCAAAAACAACTCTCAAAGTTCAAAACCAGGAAACACAAGAACCTCGAAGGAAAAAAGATTCAAAGAAAGGCAAACCTGAAGTGCCTCGAAGCAATCCAAAATCAGGAAAAAAAGAAGCTGCAACTCAAAAATCCAGAGTTCCAAGCTCATGAGCGAAGTCATCACAAAGTAGCCAAACGACTTCAAGGCAAAGAAAACAAGTCCGAGAGACGGTACAAGTTGCAGCTTTGGTCACCCTTATAGCCCCACATATCCTAAACATTCCTCCATTATCCTGTTGTCATTCATCACACCCCATAGCCATGTTATAAGCTTAAAGACTTCCGACCTAGTAGTTGTGTATCCAATCACGTGAAAGTAATAGGTTGAACGCATAAATCTAACAAATGTCAAATTCAATGGTCGAGATGTTTTGTCCAAAAGGAGAGCATGAGTGCAAGCATTAAACACTTTGAGTGTAGGATACAAAGCCCCACATCAGGATAAACCTTGACCTTGTGAGAACGAGATTTGTTTTGCGCAATTAATCAAAGAAAATACTAGGGGCAATCGATCGTTCCGATCGATTGCCAAAAATGCTAAAGAACTCAGATTGCCTTAAGGAAAAATACTGGGGGCAATTGTTGGTCTCAACAATTGCAACAACGACACCGATTGAGGCCCAAAAGCTAGAAACCCAAAGGATTCAAACCCTTCTCATACCACTCAGGCCCGACCTAAGCCCTACCTCCACATCCAAACATTCACAGGCCCGTCCTAAGCCCTTCCTCCACATCATATTCCCACAGGCACGTCTTAAGCCCTACCTTCACACTCAAACATCCGCAGGCCCGTCTTGAGCCCTACCATCTCCAGGTTTGACATAAACCCTAATCCTTCTACATCCATTTAGACCCATCATACATTTTGCTCACTTTCACTTAGAACAACCTTTAGGCTCGTCATAAGACCTAGATCCAACCTTTAGGCCCGTCATAAGACCTAGATCCATCCTTAGGCCCGTCATAAGACCTAGATCCAACCTTTAGGCTCGTCATAAGACCTAGAACCATCCTTAGGCTCGTCATAAGACCTAGATCCAACCTTTAGGCTCGTCATAAGACCTAGATCCAACCTTTAGGCTCGTCATAAGACCTAGAACCATCCTTAGGCTCGTCATAAGACCTAGATCCAACCTTTAGGCTCGTCGTAAGACCTAGAACCATCCTTAGGCTCGTCATAAGACCTAGATCCAACCTTTAGGCTCGTCGTAAGACCTAGTTGCATTCCCTTAAGCTCGTAGTAAGACCTAACATTACCTTTTAGCTTACCCACTCTCGTCAAACACTTTGCATTCATCTCATTCATATAGGCTCGTCATAAGACCTAGTTGCATTATCCAGGCGCGTCACAAGACCTGGCGACAGAAAGTTGGCGAGGTGATGGAAATAAATCCTCTTTTTGCGATGTCAACTTATTTTTGGGATCAACGAATGGTGGGCGAAGGCAATAAGTCCCCAGGGTTTTTACCAGGAGTTATCCCTGCACACCGGCTTGGGGGCGATGACAATAAGTCCACATTGGGTCCAGCCAGGAGCATCAGCATGGGTTTTCGGTCCCAAGAAGCATCCGAGCATCATCAGCATCATCAGTATTATTAGCATCATCAACATCATCAGCATCATCAGCATCAGCATCATTAGCATCGTTATCATTTCAGCATTCTTGCATTTGCATACCACCCAGTTTTCACATTTTAGGTTGGTAATGCCTTAGAATCGCTTGACATTTACTTCATCATTTCACTTTTAGGTAGTCAACGCCTTAGAATAGCCTGACATCATTTCATTTTTAGGTAGTCAACGCCTTAGAATCGCTTGACATTTACTTCATCATTTCGTTTTTAGGTGGTCGACGCCTTAGAATCGCTCGACATTCTTCCACTTTTCTCATAGGTAGTCAACGCCTTAGAATCGCTTGACATTTACTTCATCATTTCGTTTTTAGGTGGTCGACGCCTTAGAATCGCTCGACATTCTTCCACTTTTCTCATAGGTAGTCAACGCCTTAGAATCGCTTGACATTTACTTCATCATTTCGTTTTTAGGTGGTCGACGCCTTAGAATCGCTCGACATTCTTCCACTTTTCTCATAGGTATTCAACGCCTTAGAATCGCTTGACATTTACTTCATCATTTCGTTTTTAGGTGGTCGACGCCTTAGAATCACTCGACATTCTTCCCACTTTTCTCATAGTTAGTCAGCGTCTTAGAACAGCTTGACAAAACTTATCGGATTTCAATTGCATGTGGGGTCTTTTAAGATCCAAAATTTTGGGGTATCACTCAAACATCAACTAGCCTTTTCATTTCCATTACAAAGTCTAGTTGACGGGGGGCAATCTGTTATACCCAAAATTTCAACCCCCCGGAAGAGAGTCTCTACTACTAGGCTAGTAGCGAGGGTTCCCAGTTCGATCGGCACATTTCAGAGTACTAGGGATAGCTTAGTCATCTCCAGGGGCATTTTCGTAATTTTTCAAGGCTCCTAAGCCCCCTATAGGCTTTCTCTCTCTCCTCCAAAGAAGGGTCAAATCAATTGAAAATGCTTTGAAATTTTAACTCATGATAGAGGATGACATTCTAAGCATAATGGTGTTGGAATTTTGATTTTTCGAATTTCCCATAATTTTCTAGCAATTTCTGACTAAATCTGACGAGAAATTCAATTTAAAGATATTCCAACATTTAAAAAAATCCGATTCCACTTCAGAAAATTCATAATTGTCATCCTTGACACGTGGTTAAAATTTCACAGCAGAATTCTTTTGGGAAGTCACTTAATTAAAATATCAAAAAATCTTACTTTTACTAGATTTTCTTTATCTTTAAGAAAGTCTATATAAGGGATAGGTTTTTTTTGATAAAAGTAGAATCTGATATGCTCAAGAACCCTAGGAAGACAGAAACAGTCTCCTCTCTCTCTCTCTCTCTCACGTTTTCCAACACCCGGCCACCCGAATCATACCGAAAATCCCCCGAAATCACCATCTAAACACGTTTTCCAATCCCCAAAGCACCAATAATCATCAAAACCCCACAAAAACACCACCAAAATGTGAAGAACAGCAAGAACAACCAACCACCAGAAGCTCGGTTCGAAAATCTTTGGGTCTGCCACAAACGGAGCACTCTTCGAATCCCGGTGTGAAGAATCGTTGTAAATCCGAAGGTAAAACAGGTAGAAATCCCAGTTTCCTAACTCTCCACGACCTTATCAGTCTTGCCTCACAAATTTGGGCTTAAACTAACTCTTTTTCATTTCTGTATTGCTGATTGTTTTAGCTACTGCCTTGTTACTTGTTTGCCAAGTTTCGTATTAATTTTGATGTCAAATTGAGTTCTTTTAGTTACTAACGTGTTTAAAATCTTTCAGGCTACACACCCATAAAACTTGAGCTCAAAACACCCTCGGAACCATCGAAAACCCACTGTCTGTGGGTTGTCCGTGACCTCGACTCATTGTCCGGGACCACGGATGGGTCGTCCGTGACCACGGACACCCACGGACGGTGGCGGGATTTTGTATTTTTCAATTTTTCAAATTTTAGGGTTTCTATCAATACATGTCCGGGCCCACGGACACCCTGTCCGTGGCCCCGGACTTTCAAGTTTGCGTTTTTATTTCAGTTCTGTTTTCGAAATCACCTAATTCAACTGGGATCCGTGGTCTCGGACATTAGGTCCGTGGCCACGGACGTAATTAAAATTTGACCTAATTCTGCCTCCGAAACCCTAGTTTAGGTAACTTTCAATTTCACTTTAATTTTCTGTCAAAAAACGTTAAAAAATAAAAAAAATAGAAGCGCACACCTAGGTTAAAAGCAACTTTGTAGAAAGCCGTAAATAAACCAAGTAGAGGAAAAACGACCTAGGAAGGGTAATGAAAGTAATTTGAACCCTAAATAAGTCGAATACCAAGCCCCCGAACCCGAACTCTCCTTTCTTAATTTGATCTAGGTTAAAATTAGGTGGCGACTCATAATAGGTTCCAGTGAGCTAGCTTAGGTTTTAATAATTATTGTTATATGACATAGTTATTAATCTTAGGTTATAATTGGACCTAAAACCCGATTAGATCCTAATCAACTTAATCCATATAGGATAGGGTTTAAAATCAAGGCTCACAAGGTGATTACTCTCAGCATCTTATACTTCCTTTGACATAATGCGGCGCCAACAGCATAATCGCTTGCATCTGTCATGACCTCAAATGGTTCTGACCAATCTGGTGGGACCACAATTGGAGCTGAGCAGAGCTTATCCTTGATGGTTTGAAAGGCTGTCAAGCACTCCTCAGTGAACTGGAACTTGACATCTTTCTGAAGCAGGTCTGACAGGGGCTTATCAATCTTTGAAAAGTCCTGAATAAATCTCCTATAGAATCCTGCGTGACCAAGGAACGATCTGACATCCCTCACTGTAGTCGGTGGGGGCAAGCTTCTCTATCACCTCCACATTGGCTTTATTGACCCGGATGCCCTCCTTAGAAACCTTGTGACCCAGTACAATACCTTCTCGTACCATAAAATGGCACTTCTCCCAGTTCAGCACTAGGTTCGTCTCCTCACATCTCCCCAATATCTTATCCAACTACTCCAGGCACATCTCGAAACTCTGCCCATAGACTGAAAAGTCATCCATAAAAACTTCAATGCTCTTCTCAATGAAGTCATTGAAGATGGCCATCGTACACCTCTGGAATGTCGCAGGAGCATTACAAAGGCTAAAAGGCATCCTCCTGTATGCGAACGTCCCATATGGACAGGTAAAGGTCGTCTTCTCTTGATCCTCTAGAGCAATAGGGATCTAAAAGTAGCCACTATAGCCATTGAGGAAGCAGTAGAACTCCTGACCAACTAACCGCTCCAGCATTTGATCGATGAATGGGAGCTTGAAGTGGTCCTTCCTCGTGGCATTGTTGAGGCCCTGGTAGTCAATACACATTCTCCTTCCGGTCGTCTGTCTCGGGGGAACCATCCCCCCTTCTCATGGGGAACTGCCACGATCCCTCCTTTCTTTGGGACAACCTGGACTGGAGACACCCACTGGCTATCAGATATCGGGTAGATAATACCCGCATCAAGAAGCTTCTACACTTCAGCTTTGACCACCTCCTTCAGTTTGGGATTTAATCTTCTCTGGGGCTGCCTCACTGCCTTATAATTATCCTCATATAAATCTGGTGAGTCCAGAAACCCGGATTGATCCCTTTGATATCTGCAACTGACCACCCCGTGGCACCTTTATGCCTCTTGAGCACCTCCAGAAGTCTAGTTTCCAGCGAAACAGACAAAGATGCAGAGATAATAACAGGCAGGGTGCTACCCTCTGCCAGAAAAATATATTTAAGGTGGGAAGGAAGAGATTTGAGTTCAAGGATAGAAGGCTTCTCTATTGAAGGGATAGGCCTTTGGATAGGTCGATCCAGCTTTTCTACCGGAGGAGTGAAGGAGCGAAAATATGACCTCCCTTGATTGAGCTGCTGGACGACTGAGGCCATCTCAAAGCTCTCCTTGTCATCCTCAATGGATAGGCTCAGTACCTGCTCCAACAAGTTAGAGGACTCACCCAAGGAAAATCAAACATCAGTACTTCTAGGGATACAATCATCCTCTAGATCAGAAAAATCCTCAAGTAAATCAACAGAGAATACAGCATGAGAAGAAGAGTTCTTTCGCATCATTTTATTAATATCAAAACTCAATTCTTCATCATGAAATTTTAAGGTGATCTCTCTCTTATCAACGTCTATAACAGTCTTAGCAGTACGAAGGAAAGGTCTACCTAGAATTTGAGGTACCTCGACATCCTCATCCATGATGAGAATTACAAAATCAGCTGTGAAGAAAAACTTACCCACACCAACAACCACATTCTCTACCATACCTCTAGGTGTGATTGACGATCTATCAGCAAACTGGAGATCGAAATGAATTGGAATGAGCTCACCCGCATGAAGTTTCTTGAACATCGTGAATGGCATCAGGTTGATGCTCGCTCCCAGATCGCAGAGGTCGTATCCACAATTCATATCTCTAATTGAGCAGGGAATAATGGGCTGACCTGGATTACCACGCTTGGGAGGTAGCTTTTGTAGGATCGCTGCTGAACAGGTCTTAGTCAGCTGAATGGTGTCCTTCTCTTTATCTTCCTCTTATTTGAAATCAAATCCTTCACAAATTTAGCATAGTTAGGCATTTGGTTGATCGCATCTATAAGAGGTATATTGATAGTCAGTTACGAAAGACATCTAAAAATCTTCCGAACTGCTCATCAAGCTCTCGCTCTTTGAGACGGTTTGGAAAAGGAAGTTCTTTTGCAGATGTTTTTCCTTTCGGATTTTTAATAGCAGTTGAATGAGAGGTGGAAGGAATAGGAGCCTGGGTCTCCTCATGAACTACCTCAGGAGGGGCAGGATGCCCTGATGGTGCACCGGCGGTTTTAGAAGGGGGCTCAGTCTCCTCATCAGTATGGCTCCCTGCCACTTTGTTGTTGATTAAGCTCCTTCTGCTCCTTAGGGTAACTGCTGCTACCTCTCCAAAATCTTCGCAGTCCTCAATCACCACTGCTTCTGAGACCGACACTCTGCCTTCAACTGCTCCTTGGGATTGGGGTCTGGTTAGGAAGGTAGTGATCAAGAAGGTCTCTACTGTAAGAGGAACTGAGTCAACTGACTCATCGTTCCCTGCATCTCTACCATGGCGTTTTCCAATTTTTGCTGACCAGCTGCCAGATTCTGATTGATAAGCTTGCTGTTCCTGAGAAGCCATCAACTTATCTACCATCTCCTTCAGATTGGCATTTTTTGAGCTCAATGATGGCTGCTAAGCTTGAGACTGCTGAGGCCTGAACTGACTATACTGGGGCCTAGCAAATCCAGGTGGTCCTCCCTGGTTCGCCCTCTAAGGCTGCTTCTGATGTGAGTTCAGGGCGTTATTCGGATTTCCGTACCTCGGGTTTGGGTGTTGATTCTGCATCCAAGGCAGCCTGTTGTACTAACCAACTGCATGTGCCTCCTCGGTCTGCCTCATCTCAGCAACCATTGGCCAGTCCTCATACTCATGACTGTCTCCGCACTGTGAGCAGCAGACATCACTAGAACCAGTAGACACCTTCTTTGCAGTTTGCACAGATGTCTGTCCCAAAGTGAGCTGCTCGAGCATCTTCACCATGTTATCAACTGTGGTACTTAAATGGGCCTGCTCAGCTGCAATTTGCTCCATCATAGGGTCTGGGGTCCGAGAAGAAGTCTGACCAACTGTGAAGACTCTTCCACCACTACTGCTCCACCGGCGGAGGTCCTCACAGTAGGACTCCATAGCAGTCATAAATTCTTCTTCGCTCTTAGCAAGCAGATTTCCACCTAGGTCGCATTTGACACCCGCGAGCAGTAGCTTAATCTTATTTTGGGAAAAGCAAGGGAACAAGTGTCCAGTTTTAATTGGATAAATTTCTAACCCAGGGTTACTTGTCATTACCTCATTCATTAACTAGAGTGACATTAATTTGAACGTAACTTTTGCTGCTTTTGCACGCAGCTATAGAACGGTATGTTAATGCAGCTCTGACCTCACCTCTATGCTCATCTCTTAGCCCTTGGAAGAACCCCTGAGCCAAAGATGTTGTGCTCTGATAGTGATGAGGGCACTGGTGGAGCAGCTCCTTGAATCTATCCTAGGCCTCGTAAACTGTCTCACCGCCGGACTGCTTGAAGGATGTCAGATCAGCGATCATCTGTCGGGTCCTGGAGATTGGGATGTACTTCTTGTAGAACCTTTCTGTCAACAGCTCCCAGGTAGTGATGATACCCGGTGGCAGACGATGGAACCACTTTGATGCTTCCCCTGATAGACTGTGCTGGAACAGACACAGCCGAGCATACTCCTCCAGACCTTGAGACATCCCCAACGAATCCAGATGAACTAGGAATCGATGGACATGGTCGAGTGCATCAGCCGGATCTGCGCCTGAAAAGGTCCCCGCAGGGTGATTCCTGACAGCATTCGTTTGATGGCGTGGTTTAAGTTTTTGCCATTATGCTTTTAACTCCGCTGTGAGATTGGGTAGAGTCACAGCACCTCTTCTGGGAGCAGCTGGTGGGCGCTGATTCTTCCCAATGTGGCTTGCTCATTATTTACTGGTCCGTTTGCAGCCATGGTGTAGGTGAGTGCTCTTCTTGCTCGACGAGCTGTACGGATCTGGGTCTAGATTGAATCTTGTGGTCCTCGAGATCGGGTACCGTGCATTCACCAAACACCTGAGCAGTTCAAACAATTAAAACACAAAAATTAAAGTTAGTACTAATATAAAACAAGCATAAACAACTACAAATACACTGAATGTAAAATAAAACAAATAAATAGCGCAAATAAAACAAGGTAATATAAAACAAATATAACTAGAACAAAATAGAAAAAAGTAAAATAAATTAAAACAATTGACAACCAGGGCAAAGGACTAGACAAAGTCAAGTCCCCGGCAACGGCGCCATTTCGCAAACAGGGAAAATGATATACTAAAAACTAAATTAATTAAACCTAGAAAGTAATAAACCAAGTCCTGTCGGGTTGCAAAAATCCTGATCGCAATAGTATAGCTAACAGAAGCAACCGGATATCAATCCACGAGACTTGAAGAAATAAGCCTAATCCTAAGAAAACTGGAAATTTAGGGGGGTGTGAATTGTTTTGTAATTGAATTGAGTAAACGCAAGTCTAAATCTAAATGATCGATTGATGGAAATAAATTGATAAGTTCAATAAAAATGAGTGGCGCTCCGGGTTTGGGTTGTTCTTTACTGGATAAATCTAGCCAAACCTACAATTTAATTATGAGAAACAGAAAGGCCAATTCTTAAACTCTCTTCGATCCTAAGTCCTAGTTAAAGGAAGAGCTCACCTATCAGAACATGTCAACTCTAATCTAGAAGCTGGCAAAACACATATAGGCGGAATGCGTGCGAAGATTATTAGCACTTGTAGGAAAAGTTATCTATCCGACCAATCTTTCCACAATCTCCAGGTTAATTCGAACTTCTTGTTAACCTAGAAACAATCCGTTACAATCTCATAATCAAATTGCAGAAATTCCAACTAACTTGTATCCATTACGAACAACCCTTCCCCAGAGTTATCCTTACTAGCCAGACATATCAAAGAAGCGATTGAATACAATCAAAAGAGAATTAATCTAAGGAAAGAAAAACTCCCAAATTGAGTAATTATCCAGACTCGGAGACTTGCTGGTGCAAGGTTGAAGACGACGATTGACTCCCTTCCGGCAATGCTCCTCAGCGATGGCAGTGATGCGCGTGATGAAAGTGGATGAAAGTGAAGCTGATGAAGGTGAAGTGAGATGAGTGAAGAGAGCGTTGTTGAAGAGCATATGTGTGTTGTGATGTAATGATCTCCCCTTCTCAACTCTGATTAGGTCACTTATATAGAGTTTTCCCCACTTTTTCCTTCAAAACACCGAACTTCTGCTGAAAATTTAGTCGCGTCCAAACATTGGTCCGACCTTCAATGTTCGGACACTTTGTTTTGAGCGCTTCAATCTCAAAAGTCTCGACTTGTGTCCGAACTTCAACGTTCGGACACAAGTTCGGACATGCAGCGTAGAGCAAAGTTTTGACTTCCCCATTGTCAGTCTCAAACCACGTCCGAACTTCGAAGTCCGGACCGAAGTTCGTACACTTCGTCAGGCACAGCTCTCAAACTCTCGACTTGTGTCCGAGCTTGGATGTTCGGACGCAGGCTCGGACACACCTTCAAAATCCTCCAAATTCTTCGTTCTGACTCCAATTTAATCCCCGTTCGTTGCATTATCACCCTCATGAACTAAGCTACTGTTTTCTGGCCATTTCCTACATTAGACACACAAAAAGGTATTAACTCTCATTGAGAAAGAAACCAAGGAAAACGTAAGATAAATATGGAATATCACTAATACAGGTGCAGAAATAAGACGTTTAAGACCACTAAAACCATGCATATTTCACACTTATCAAACCACCCCACACTTAACCTTTGCTTGTCCTCAAGCAAAACAGAAGTAAGATCCTTCAAAATGCCTTAGTACCAAACCTTGGGATTGCACAAGATAAAAGGGAGTTAAGCCATAATAACAACCCAAAAACCAATCTGCTCTTAACTGTATGCCTATTAAACAGTGAAGCAAGCTTTTAAACATAAAATCATGAAGAAGACAGATCTTGGAGTCAAAACATAGAGTAACTCGGAACCTTCCAACTGTTTCTCTTCTCAAACCCATGGATGACAAGGGGTGTGAAGTACTGCCATATTCCGCAGCACCTTTCAACACCACGCACTCATAATTGAATTAAAGGATTTGCAATAAACATAAACCTTTAGGGAGCCTCCTCTTTTTTCCTTGCATGTATATTAAATTATGCGCACAATCAATTCATCCCCCAGACTTTAATCTCCATCCTTGTAACGGTGTTGGGTCTTTTATCCCAGATCAGATGATCTTAGGTAAATGGGTGATGAAGCACCCCAAGGACATAATAACCGTT
Source organism: Limonium bicolor (assembly GCA_023374045.1). Lineage (NCBI taxonomy): Eukaryota > Viridiplantae > Streptophyta > Magnoliopsida > Caryophyllales > Plumbaginaceae > Limonium > Limonium bicolor. The sequence continues at coordinate 30,163,001 of CM041782.1, forward strand.
TAGAAGAGGCCTGTTTTGGTTCAGAAAATAAATCAGATCAGAGGAGAACCTTGCCTTAATTCTTCATTCCAAACCTTCTCAACTTTCCCAAGGTTCCAAGTTAACCCAGTTCTAACTCCATACTTAGCTTGTCCACAAACATTTAACATAATTCGGTTTTTTTTTAAAATACGAGAACACACAGCTTTGAGCAAACCAATCCTTAAAGTCATCACCGGACTCGACTCCACAATGAAAAAGAAATCACCTAATGCGGGATGCACAATAAATGGCTGACACATTCAGAAAGATCTCCCTTCCTCACACTTAAAGAGGAGCAATGTCCTCATTGTTCAGAAAATTAACACAAGGAAAAGATATTACTAAATGTGTCAGACTCACAAGGGGGGAAGTAAAATGTTTTCAGAGATAAACATGCTAAAGCACAGGCTGAACACAAACGAAAAAAAAAGAAAGAAAACTGAAAACTCCCCTGATTTCCTTGTGATTGATTGAGGAAGAGGTTCTTCCTCACACTTAATGTCTTGCTAGGGGAAAATTTTTCCTCACACTTGCTTCCAAACAAGTGTCCAGCCATGGAGTCATCACGGTAAAGCAGACTTGTACATAAACATAAAAAACAAAGAGATATGCTGGAAGCATCACACTAGTAACAAGTAGTACTTGGAGTTCAAGAGAGGAACATAATTAAAAAAAGAAATAAAAAAAACATAACTCAGCTAAACTAAAAAGAACAAAGTCTAAAAACAACTGAAAGTAAAACCATAAAGAAGTCCATAGATGGCTTCAAAACAAAATAGCATCATTCATCAACATCATCACTATGGGGCCGGGTAGTACGTCTGCCACTACTGAAACTGAGAAAGCAAAGCTTCATAGTCCTCCTGAGAGCGGCGAGCCTGCTGCTGAAGGATCTCGATCTCCACTTGATAGCGACGATCCATCTCCATAAAGCAAGACTCTAGCTGATCAAATTCGTTGCGAGTGACATACTCACTCCAAGGAGTTGGCAGTGAAGCAAATTCCTCATCCTCTTCAGCTGCAGCAGGAGGAGCTGGCTCTGAAGGACCCTCACCCGCATCTCGTTGGCGCTTCTGTGGCCTTGGGGCAGCCTTTTTCCTCCAGGCCACCCCGTCAAACTCAAACCACATCTTCCTCAGTGTGCCAACATCAATAGGCGACCGTGTAGCATGCAGCCCCTCAGATGGGATGGTGACCATCTGCCTCCGAAGTATCTGGCAGATCATGACCGGATAACCTAGCTTGTGTCGGTCCTTGTGCTCCACAATGTGACGCAGATGCAAAGTGATGACCCACGACATGTAAGTAACCTCAACAGCCCCAACCAAGTCCGGGTTCATCACAGCCTGGAGAAGGAGGCAGTCAGTATGGTTCAGGTTGGAGCTCTGCCTCGGGAGAACATTCGCAGCCAGCAGGGCGAAGAGGACTCTCTCTCGGGGGTCCTGAAGCAGATCAGCAGGGATGACCTGCTTTGACGGGTCATCTCCTCTACATTGCCGGGGCCCTTGGACCATGAGTAGGGTGTAGTGGTTTAGGGCTGCGGCCTGAAAGTCATGTGGGTTAAGGTTTCAGGGTGTGGGGGAGCCGGGTAAGGAAGATCAAAATAGCGAGCAATCTCCATCGTGGAGACTGTCACTCTGTCACCATCAACAGTAGAGCGGGTCTGCCCATCTTGACACACAACATTCGCATAGAACATTCGTACCGCTCATTTAGAGTACGGGCCCCCCATATCGAGGATTTTTCCCCAACCAAGCGGGTCCACTAATTCCCTCAGTCCCAGCTGACGCTCCAGCTCAGGCACTACACAGCATTCAGCAATGATGTCCATACCCTTGGCAAACCATTCTCTGGCTGCGTCGTCCTTAAATTCATCTTGCAGAGCTCGACGACTTGAACTTGTGCCGGCTCTCCCAGCCTTCTTAGAACGGCCAGTAATTCTGCTCAAGATCTGCTCAAGCGAAGGCAACCAATGTCAAAACTGGTATATTTAAAAGTTCGATGCATGCACATAGTTATCCAAAATTCGACAGAGTCTCCCCTTAAAATTCATAATTCTCCACAACAAAGGTCAATCACATTTCTCATTTGCAATGATAATCTTCTACAACCAGTGACCAGTAGAGACTTAATTGACAGATAATCACAATATTCCAACATATTCCACTCAATCTCAGTCAATGGTATTACTCCAGCCATGCAAAATCCAACCCCCACACTCAAATATGCATAATAAAATCATAATAGTGCGGTTTAAACACCTCTATCCGACAACTCATAGCGCAGCAGAAAACAACCCTCATATATGCAGATAAAGTCCACTAAACTCAACATTAACCAGCACATTCTCGACTAAATATACCTCAGTTTCCAAAATTTCGCAAAACACAATAAAAGACGTAGGAAAGTGGAGAAAATACCTTGCTTAAGTAGAATGAGTAATTAGAAGCAGGACGACAACGAAATCTGCAAGATTTCAACACAAGAACCCCCCAATTCGACAGTTAGGGTTTGACTTGTTTCGCTCAAAAATCGGGCTGATTTGGGGAGTTTCTGGTCGATTTCGAGTGCTAGGATGGTAGAGAATTCAAAACCGAAGAGATTGATACCATGATTGTTAAATTGGTGGAAGAATGAGGGAGTTGTGAGAGATTGAAGAAGAGGGGGATTTTTTTTCAGCGCTGCTGCTTCGATGGGGTAGGAATGTTTTGTTCGAAACAGTGTCATCCGCGCTCTTTAATTTCAGAATTTTTGAAGTGCCCAAACATTAAAGTTCGGACTAAAGTTCGGACATACATACCTGGGCAACGCTTCGTATCGTGTCCGAACTTTGAAGCTCGGACCAACGTTCAGACATCCCCGTATTTACCTTCGCTAAACTCTTAAATCAGGTCCGAACTTCGATGTCCAGACAGAAGTTCGGACATCGTCATTTTTTCTTCCCGTTTGTTCTCGCACACCGTCCGAACTTTGAAGTTAGTACTGAAGTTCGGACATCTCATTCTGCGTAGTCTTCAATCTCTCGAACTGTGTCCGAACTTTGAAGTTCGGACAACGCTGCAGATGCAGAAACCTGCTCTTTTCTTCACCAAAAAACAATGTAAACAACTTAAACAAAATACAAAGCTTAAATAACCACAATCAAACTAAATTAATGTACCGAAAATACTGGGTTGCCTCCCAGTCAGCCGCTCCTCTTCAAATTCTTTTAGCTAGACACTTCCCATTTGATTCAATCAAAGCATCGTGGTTTGAAGCTCCACAACATCCGACAACAAGCTTTTTCAACCTTCCCAACTCCTTCCGCATTCGCCAAGAAAATTTCATCTTCATAGTTGAATTTGTGTTCTGAGAAACTATCTTTGCTGCAGGACTGGAGTCATTTTTAACACAGAATACCGCCTGCATAGGAAGGAGCTTATGATCAGTACCAAGATAGCTTTTTAAACGAGCACCATTTACCTTGAAGTTTCACTAGCTTTGTTCTCCAGCTCGTATGCTCCATAGGATGTGACTCCTATAACTCTGAAGGGGCCTGCCCAATGTGATTTCAGCTTCCCAGGAAAAAGACGCAGCCTAGAATTGAAGAGCAACACCAAATCCCCTACTTTGAAGTCTCGCTTTTGAATCATCTGGTCATGGATCCTTTTTGTGCGCTCTTTGTAAATCCTTGAGCTGTCATATGCTTGTTCCCTCATTTATTCAAGTTCGGACAGCTGAAATTTCCTCTTCTCTCCAGCATTCTGTAGATCAAAATCCAGGGCCTTCAATGCCCAATATGCTTTATGCTCTAATTCCACTGGGAGATGGCAGGCTTTCCCATACACAAGCTTGAGCGAAGACATCCCTATAGGAGTCTTAAAAGAAGTCTGGTATGCCCACAGAGCGTCATCCAGCTTGACTGACCAATCCTTCCTTGATGCATTAACAGTCTTCTGCAAGATCCATTTAAGCTGACGATTGGTCACTTCTGCCTGACCATTAGTTTGAGGGTGGTAAGGTAATGTCACCTTGTGTGTCTCCCCATATTTAGTCATCAAGGAGTCGAAGGCTCGGTTGCAGAAGTGAGAGCCAACATCACTGATGATCTCCCAGGGCACCCAAATTTGGTGAATATGTGCTTCTTTAGAAATTTTACCACTGTCTTAGCATCAACAGTGTGGCAGGGAATAGCCTCAACCCACTTCGAGACATAGTCCACAGCTACTAAGATATATTGGTTTCCATGGGATGAAGGGAACGGGCCCATGAAGTCCATGCCCCAAACATCAAAAAGCTCCACCTCAAGAATACCTTGCTGAGGCATCTCATGCCTTCTAGAAATGTTCCCATCCTCTGACAGGTGTCACAATGGGAAAAAAGTGGATATCTTTATGTAGAGTGGGCTAAAAGAATCCACACTCTAATATCTTAGCAGCTATTCTTGTAGAACCATGATGGCCACCTGCCTCTCTAGTATGATAGAATTCTATTACGCTCTAGATCTCCCCATCTGGAAGGCATCGCCTTATCAACCCATCAGCACAAATCCTAAACAGATAGGGGTCCTCACAGATATAGTGGCGGGCTTCTGATAAGAATTTCTTCTTCTGGTTGTAGCTGTAATCGTAAGGAATCAGCCCAGAAGCAAGAAAGTTTGCCAAATCCGCATACCATGGTTCTTTCACCTTTCCAATCATGAACACAGTCTTATCAGGAAAGAACTCGTTGATTGGGATTCCATCATCAGGAATGTCAAGCCTAGACAGGTGATCAGCAACTTCGTTTTGCTTCCCCTTCTTATCCAAACCTCCAAATTAAATTCTTAGAGAAGCAAAATCCACCTCAGAAGTCTAGGCTTCGATTCATTTTTCTGGAAAAGATACTTGAGGGTCATATGATCAGTGTGGACAATCACCTTGCTTTCCTAGCAGATACGGTCGAAATTTATCCAGAGCGAACACCACAGCAAGCAACTCCTTCTCTGTAGTAGTGTAATTCTTCTGCGCGTCTATCAAGGTCTTGCTAGCATAGGTGATTACTCTCAGCATCTTATCCTTCCTCTGACATAATGCGGCGCCAACAACATAATCGCTCGCATCTGTCATGACGTCAAACGGTTCTGACCAATCTAGTGGGACCACAATTGGAGCTGAGCAGAGCTTATCCTTGATGGTCTGAAAGGCTGTCAAGCACTTCTCAGTGAACTGGAACTTGACATCTTTCTGAAGCAGGTATGATAGGGGCTTAGCAATTTTTGAAAAGTCCTGAATAAATCTTCTGTAGAATCCTGCGTGACCAAGGAACGATCTGACATCCCTCATTGTAGTCAGTGGGGGAAGCTTCTCTATCACCTCCACCTTGGCTTTATCTACCTGGATGCCCTCCTTAGAAACCTTGTGACCCAGTACAATACCTTCTCGTACCATAAAATGGCACTTCTCCCAGTTCAGCACAAGGTTCGTCCTCCTCACATCTCCCCAATATCTTATCCAACTGCTCCAGCACACCTTGAAACTCTGCCCATAGACTGAAAAGTCGTCCATAAAAACTTCAATGCTCTTCTCAATGAAGTCATTGAAGATGGCCATCGTACACCTCTGGAACGTCGCAAGAGCATTACAGAGGCCAAAAGGCATCCTCCTGTATGCGAACGTCCCATATGGACAGGTAAAGGTCATCTTCCTTGATCATCTGGAGCAGTAGGGATCTGAAAGTAGCCACTATAGCCATCGAGGAAGCAGTAGAACTCCTGACCAGCTAACCGCTCCAGCATTTGATCGATTTTAATACCCCGGGCCTAATAATGGTGATTAAATTACTCTAATATGATTATTAAAGGCCTAATGGTGCCTAAAGAGTATTGGTAAAGGAAATAAAACCAAAAGAAAAGAGAAAACGCTTGAAAAGCGAAAAACGCTAAAATGCGCGTTAAATGAGTATAAGAGGTATATGATCTCGAGAGGGTCCGAGATGGATTCCTGAGGCTTAGTTAGGCCTAATTATTATACGGGAATGATTCCCGAAGAAAACAGATCCAAATAATGGATTAAAACGCCAACGGAGTTTAAAAGCACGTTTTCGAGAAAACCCGAAAACGTGACTTTAAGTGGTCAAATGGACCCGTAAAAATTATAGTTGATTATATAACTATAATTAAGTATTAATGGATGCTTAATAGCCATTAAAAATAAAGAAACGAGAAAAATCCGAAAAACGGGCCCGGTTAGTGAATAGTGCCAAACCGGGTAAAATAACGAGCGTTTTCTGTCAGAAAACGAAAAACGCTCCAGCTCACTAATATAGTGGGGGCCGGTTTTATTAAATAAGAAGCCTCCCCCTCTCATGTTTATTAGTTAACAAATAAAGAAAGAAAGAAGTAAAGGAGGAGAGAGAAAAGTAAAAAGTAAAAACATAAAAGTATTCTCTCACTCTCTTTCCTCTCACTTTCCCTCCTTCTTCTTTTCTTTCTCCTTCTCCACGATTTCTTTCCTCCCTCTCTGTGTGCTGTGCGACATGGAAGCTCCACACATGGCTTCTCCACCTTCTTCTCCTTGCCCAAGCTTCATTCTTGCTCCGAATTGAAAAAATAATTGCATATTTAAACTCCTCTCATCAAACTCTACCTTTCCCTCTTTTCAAAATCCCAAAAGCTTGAAGTTCATTTTCATGGGTGTTTCCCATTTGAGGAGAAACACATAAACTTGAAGCTTGAAGCTTCCCCTTCCTAGCAAGGTAAAAATATCCATGAAAAAGTCATGTTTCTCCATTTTTCCCACCTTGGCCGATTTTGGCTTTTGGTAATGACTAGCTTTTCTTCCTTGTTTGAGATATTCTCCAAGCTTTAATGGTGGTGGGAGTCCCTCTTAAGATTCAAGAGTTGAAAACCATTCAAGAAATTCCAAAGGTAAACCTAATTTGGTGCTTTAAGCATCCTTGTGAATTTTAGTTATTTGGTGAGCCTAAGGGAGCTCCTTGGTGCTTATTTTGCAATTTGAATGTGGCTAGAGAAATGGGCAAATGAATTGCCTTGGCCGATTTTGAAGGAAGAAGAGGGGAGAAGAGGAGAAGAGAAATAAAAGGAAACTTAAGAAAATTTAAGGTAAGAAACCTATCTTAGTGGTATCCTATATGTATTAGGATTTGGGAAGGGTTAATAAAATGAATGAACCCAAACATGTGTGGAAATGTGATTTGTTGAGATGAGGGTAATTGTGATGATAATGTGCTTGTATAGAAATAATACAAGTGAGAAAACATTTGTGAAATAAAGTGTTTGTTTATGAGCTATGAACTTTCTGGATTATGCATTGTGATGCGTTTGTGGAAGTGATGAGTTTTATGCTTTGTGTGTATGCTGGTAGAACCCTTGTGGGTTTGGCTAGTTTTAGGATGATCTAAATGGTGGTATGAGCTTTGGGCAATGTTGGAGAAGTAGCCAAGTTATGGCAAAATTTATGTGGAAACCAAGTGGTTTAAGTGATGTGTTGAGTAGAGGAAAGACCTAGAGAAACTAGGTGTTGGAGGAGATTTAATTGGCTTAGAAAATCACCATGGGAATACTTGTGTAAAGGTGAGAGATTTGTGCAAAATCTGTAGCAAAAAAAAAAGTGGTTTAAATGCTTGAAGAGTTGTAGAAAACAAAGTAGATTTAAGGCCTTAAGAGTGAGTCATGGAACTTGGTAAGAGGTGTGCATTATGTTGGAAGTTTTGGAGAAATTTGGCTAAGTGTTTAAAGGCTTGGAAAGTGAGGATTTTGCCTTGTCCGAACTTCCGTCCGGACATGGAAGTTCGGACAGCCTCTGTTGGTTAGGAAATTCTTCATTCTCGAACTGTGTCCGAACTTGGGAAGTCCGGACACAAGTTCGGACGTACCTATTTCTTCCGTAGAATTATCCTCGAACTGTGTCCGAACTTGGGAAGTCCGGACCATGTTCGGACGCATGGACTTCTGTAATGAATTTCTCTCGACTCACGTCCGAACTTCCGAAGTCCGGACACAAGTTCGGACGTGTGTCTGTTTTCTGTCTAAAGTCACGGCTTGTGTCCGAACTTGGAAGTTCGGACAGGCCACTATACGGACCAAAAATATTGTTTTAAGTTGGGAAATGATGCCTAAAAATGGTAATTACCTAGTAAAGATGGTGTGAGGTTGTTTAAGACCAGTTAGGTGACATGTAAAGGCCCTAGGAAGTGTAAGAAGGTGTTATAAGTGATTGAGAAGTGAGAACTCTCAAATTAACAGAGTAGACCGAGATAACGGGACAACGGGGTAAATACGGGAATAGCATTTTATTATGTACCGTATGAGCTTGGTATTAATAATAATGTTTGAAACATTATCAGAGAGTCGTGCGTGGCCTGAGCATGGTGAGATGCCACGGTAAAGTAAAAACCCCGGTGAAAGGTATGATTTTCTCATGCCCGTATGCTAACCGAGTTACTCTGATTGTGTGTTTGTGTGCCGGCTTAATCAAGATTAAAGCATGAAAATAATCCCTTGTTTGATTATGCATGCATTGTTGTATGTTGAATGAGCTAACATACTTGTATGCCGGTGTGGTCTAACTTAGTGCATAGACCGACTCTAGTGAGAATTGACTGACTAGAAACCCGTTGAACGGGTAGTCACATAACCAATGGTATTATGCAAACACACACAAGCTATCGATTAAAGTATAACGATAACACAAACATATGAACTCCCTAAAATGCGAGGAGATGTACGGGTTGGGTATATACCCGATAACGGTTAGAGAACCTTATTGAAACAATCCACGAAATAAATACGAGTGGAGAGATAAATGACCTCCATCGAGAGGATTGAAGTTAGTTCAATAATGTAAACATATAAGAAAGGTAAAAGAGACCTAAGGGACTATGTGACTCCCTTGAGATACGGTCGACCTCTTATATGAGGATTTTACCCGGTATAAGAAAATATCCGAATGTACAAGCATATGATTGTGAGGGTAACACTTAAACCTAAGATTACCCGAATTTAAGTAAAGTTCCCAAAGTCATTAGAAACATCGAGAATGATGCTTCTAGACTAGTATACATGATATTATTATAACTCCGAGAGAGGAGTGTATGGGAACGAGAGTCGCCCGAGAGTAGTCGGACCTAAGTAAAGAGATAGGAACTAAGAGAGAGTTCTGTGAGCTAGTTGAACCTTCCCACCATGCTAGACCCAGAGTAGGGTCGAAACCGGGGAAGTAAGACTATGCTAGAGAGCCATGAGTTTTGGCTGAAGTATGTATAAGAGTAACAAGCGTGACGTAGGAGACCTGTAGTGTCTCGAGAATCTACAAGAGCTTGAGTATAAATAACCCGAGAGAAAGGGGTGAGTATATGTATGAGTAACCCGAGAGAAGGGGTAAGTATAAGATGAGTAGCCCAAGAGAATGGGTGTGTATACGAATAAGTAACCCGAGAGAGCGGGTGAGGTATTGAATAAGTAAACAAGGCATAGTGAGGAATAACCCTCAATGCCTAAGAGTAACCAGTTACCACTAACAACATTGTTGTGTTAGTTAGGAATCGTGTTTCGTGATTGGATGTAGATTCCTTGTGTGATATACATATATATTGTATTGCCATGATGCATGTTGTTTGATTAAATGAACTCCATGTATATCCCCGACCCAAAGTAGTCGGCGTAACCGCGGTTAGCACGCGGTATATGCGAATTTCATGCGCAGCGTAAGCTGACCCCCTAGGGGGAACGTTTTAGTGTGCAGGTGCTTGAAGCTGACCACCGTTCGAGAGAGTAGGACGGGGACTGCTATGAAGCATGGGTAGTTAGATGTAATTACTTATGCATTTGAATGAGGTGTAAGTCCGAGTATGTTATCGGCATCCGTATATTGTAGACTCGGTATAGTAAAGAAGGAATGAGTATTGTGTATGAAGTACTCGGTTGTTCCAGTTCATCAGACCGTTACGGTATGTAAGAAGGCCTGGTTAGCCACATGGGTGGCTAACGGCGTTGTTCACCCCTCGTTGTAATTAGAGTTCCGCTGAGTAAGTAGTAATTAACAGTTTAAGAGGTAATGACGAGATTAACGGTTGGGGTGTTACAAAAATGGTATCAGAGCGAAGTATCGCTCTGATGACTGGAAATACCGAGCTTAGGAAATACCGAGTTAGGAATTAGAGACTTAGGGCTATGGGTTGAGTGGTAGCGTGAGAGATGCGCTAGTTAGGAACTTCCAGTATGATCTGGATACCTACAATACCAGACCCGCCCTCCACAACCCCCGCATTAAAAGCTCGGGAAAGAACGCCAGAGAGACGGGGAAACCCAATCTGGCAGTTATAAATATTCAATATGAACCAGAACCTGTCATGCGGTAAGTCCCGAGAACCGGAAAGCCCGGAGACGGATCCCGCTGGAATGACAATAACCGCACATAATGGCGAGGATCGAGACATCCTAATCCAAGGAGACCAGAATTTGTGGCAGCTGGGGCGACATGCTTAGCAGTCGCGAGAACCTAGCTAGCCGAGCAGTAGCAAGAAGAAAGCACCAACCGTGCAACAAGGCGGATTAATGAGAAATAACAAAAACCGGGACACATGTCTACGGACCGCCATAACTAAATACCATCAACGGTACATAACCGACTAGAATCTAGTCAAGAGTAGATACACCCACCCTGCCACACCCAAAGAGGTTGCAATACTTAACTGATATAGCTTAGACAGCTACAAGCATAACTACGGGATATACCCGAATAGGACTACAGAAGTAGCACCTAAATAAGTTAAACCTCGGTAACCACAGTAAAGACGTGGGAACGAGCAACGAGGTAAGGCCTAGAGTTAAAGTAATAAGGAACTCCGAGAGTGGAGGAGCACCTAAATGAATGACAATCATGTCAAGAGGAATGAGAATCAGCTCCAAGGAGCAGTTATCCAACTACGGGATCAAGGAAGAGCCGACTAGGCTACCAGATACAATGTGAACAATACCGTGACCGGTATGAGTTAACCTAAAAACCGCCAGTACCGCGCACTTGCCACGGCAAGTGCAGTAATAGCGGGACCAATAAGAGGAGCTTTGACAGGCGACCAGTACTTAGTAAGTACCAAGACGGCAAGAGAAGCCAATATAGCACCACAAACCCTAATGAATTCTGGAACGAAACCTTGGAAAGGCCTAAAGGCCTGACCACTGTATAAAGAATATACCGGTCAGCAAGAGGCTAGACCTGGTAAGAAGCAACCGGCATTGAAATGCCGCAAAGAGTTTACTTTCAAGACTCAAACTTTTCTTCAAAACATGAAATTTTCCAAAAACCCCCAAAGTTTTAAAACCAAACCAGTGAACCACGATAAGTTATTATAGGACCTATAAGAGGAGTTGGCAACAGAATACTTCACTTAGGCGTGACCGACACTACGTGTACAAACGAGACATGGAACGACCGCACTCCAAAGGAGCTTGCGGGCCTGACAGACCAATTATGAGTTAGTTGGGTAAGTGGTAACGTATCAATAAGATACTCCATGTATGTATACTAGTAGAGTACGGTACACGGGAAGTAGCCCACTCTATACTACGGACGAAAGAGCCAATTCAAGCAAACAGTTGGACACCTCGATGACCGAAGAACACAAAGCTTACTGAGCTAAAGGAGTCAAAATCCAGTAGGATGATGGAGCTAAGAACATAACGTTAAGAAGTGCGAGAAGCACAGAGTATTAAGTGTAGACATTGGATATGTGACAACTGGAAGAATACCCAGTATAAATAATGCGGCGAATGCCTAAATGAACTTATTAATGTATGATAAACGGGATAGAATTCCCACTTTATACCTCACTGAAGAGAATAATGACCTGACCCAGAAGGTATTAGAAGGTACCAAGGATCTACCCAATAATGGGAGACATTACAACCCTAAACGGGATAGTCAAGGACATAGCCGCAAGGCGAAGTCACAACTGAACATAACCATGAGTACAAGCCAGATGTAATGGCATTACTCAGCAACACCCAGGAGCAATCCGAGAAGGGTGCCGGAGTCAACAGTAGTTGAACGAAACATCGTGTTGAAACACAAGTGTTTAAGCAAACACTCGGGTAGAACCCGAAGGGATCCCTCATAACACGGGATACCCTAAAATGCTAGAGGGCATGAATTAGTATCAAATACTTTAAGGGTCTTCCATGTTTGGAAGCGTGATAAAACTACCATATCAAAACCCAGTAATACCTCCAAACCATTTAATGGTATACGGAGAAGCGGAAACCTGTATAAACAGCCCGCATGGAGCATGGCGAGACAAGTGGCTTGTAAGCCGATAAACCAACTACAATACGTAGATCCAAACATTGTAAAACATATGCATAAAGGCATAAGAGGAACAGTGGTGAATGAACCACTACCTTAGAGTGGGGATACCACTTGTTATTATGGGGCCTATGGAGCGGCATTTGCGTGAATCCTCCAGAGAAAGGCTACCACCTAAGTATGTAATGTGAAACCGCTAGAGCGGTGTAGTAAAACTTGAGCATGTGTATATTGCCAATGAGTATATGAACAATAGTGTGTAGAACCTCGATAGCAATGAAAACCGAAGAGTAATCGGTTGAGTAGTAAACACTGTATGTGTGCAATATGAACTGCAGAGTAAGCAGCGCGCAAGTGCGCAGAGAGATTTAAAATAGCGTATTTCATTGAGCCAAGTGAATGGCAAGCCATAGTATAAATGGCGAGTACATGAGCGGAAGCTAAAGTAGTAGCGGATGCCATATAACAATGTTGAACGAGTAGAACATGGTACGCAGCAAGCACCGTGAAGATAATATTATGATATGAAGTGATGAGAAATGTGGTAAAGGACATGATCATTCCTATCTCATGAGAGATTTACTGTCAAGGGTTTACGCTTCTGCACTCTGTATGACTGAGTGTTTTGGTATTGCACTTGTGCGGTAATGATCGAGTGGGAGAGCCAGGAATTGAGAAATGTCAACGAAGCCTGTTGAGTGAGAATCTAGAGAGATAACCGTGCGGCCATTGGCCAAAGATGCACAAAGAACGTGGGCAGTAACCCACAGGGCCCAGGATCGATATGTGGAAAAATAGAGTAGTATGAATGAAGAACTCTGGTACAGAACCAAGAAACAAACATAATCCATGAGCCACTATTAAACGAGGAAGCACTACATGCTAAGTAGTAGCTTGACCTCAACCGACAACAAGTCGGGAAAAATAAGTGAATAATCACAAAGGTATACAGTGTTATACGAAGTAGATTCCCAGAGAACTGGAGAGACAATCTAAAATTCATCGAATTCGCATACGGTAAGAGATACCAAGCGACGATTGAAATACATTGAGAATACCAAAGAGCGAATTAAGCTCTAGTTATCAGGTCACGCAGCAGAAGCTTGTGGACCGTGATTCAGGGTTAAGTATACCTATGTCATAAACCCCTTGAAGCCTTAGAGGCTAGAACCGAACCCGGTTATGAGTTAATTAACCGTACTGAAGTTAAAACACTTCATAATACTCGAATTAATGAACCAATGTTCAGTGATAACATATGGTTGGTTACGCGGGCGTAACCCCTTTTAAGGGGGGTAGGGCGAGAAACCGCTTAGAGTATGTTTTACGTATTGGTGCGTAAACTACTATGTGCATAGCACAAAAGAAATTGTTTTGATGATTGGAACTCATGTTACATAAACATGTCCCCATTCATCGTGTAATATGAGTATGGTGCATGAGAGATGCAGTAATGAGATGTATAATATATGAAAAGAGGAGTAGAGAAACTCCTGGGGAATGAGAATCCCTATAGTATATGTCTAGTGAGATTAGACATGAGTTATGATGAGTATGAATCGGCATGAAACCGATGTGTAACCTAAGAGGGAGTGAGTTCCCTAGGTGATTTTATTTGAGAATGATAGATGGAGTGAGTTCCATCCTTTGGAGTTGTATGTTATGTGTTTTAAATTGAGCAACAATTTGAGTAAAAGAAGCCATAAGTATGGAATACCTAGGTAAGTAGTGAAGCAATGAGAATGACAATGACCTAAGTACTAGGAACTAGAGATTAATTGAAACAATTGTTTCGTGAATGATAGAAAGAGTAAAAGATAGAAAACGAAAATGTTTGACTATCTGATTGTTTGAAACTGACGTGGGAGGTGGAACTTGATCTGCTAGCGATCAAGGGAAACCGAACACAAATTGGGGTGGAAGGATAGTTCAACACTGATGCTGATCACATCAGGGTTAGATGATTCCTGAAGCTCCCTATAGTGGTCACAAGTAATCACGCTAAGAAAAGATACAACTACCATGAACCGATTTGGAGTTGTGTGATGTTTTAAAAAGAATTTTCAAACAGATTTTGGAAAAAGAATTTTCTTCAAGTATGAAGATGGAAATGAAAATGGTTTTGAAACCGCTATCACCCGCCGATGGCTGTGGCCTTAAGTCTTGATGACCGGTAGAACGGTGGGCGTGTATTAGTTTTGAAACCATTTCACCGTACGTGCGGCGGTCCTAAGTGACCGGTTGGGGCGGTGTCAGTGTGTGATTTTTCCAAAGGCAGCGGGACGGGGAGAGTACCCTGAGATGTTCCTGTGTTGAGTGAGTCAACCAGAGTGCCTGAGGATATGTATATGTGTAACGTTTTGATCAGAACCGAAGGGACCGTGGGCCAGAGAGAGTAAGTGCCCATTTGTCATGAAACGGCCGTGAACCAGAAAGAGTAAGTGTTCAACGTGACCGGTACCTGAGGGATCAGTAGTATATTACTCATATGGATTCGAGGACTGTAGTGCCTTCTTGTCTTCGGACCGATTCCATGGAGAGAGTAAAGAGTATTTTTGATTGCTATACATGCTGTGATTGTGTGTATATGTGTAGTATGAATGACTGACTTGTGGAGTCTGTAAGGTTATACATGTATTATAACCTTGGCATAGTACGCCATGAGAGTAACCATCTAGATTCACCAACTTTGAGGACAAAGTTCCTAAGGGGGGTAGATTTTAATACCCCGGCTAAAATGGTGATTAAATTACTCTAATATGATTATTAAGGCCTAATGGTGCCTAAAGAGTATTGGTAAAGAAATAAAACCAAAAGAAAAGAGAAAACGCTTGAAAAGCGAAAAACGCTAAAATGCGCGTTAAATGAGTATAAGAGATATATGATCTCGAGAGGGTCCGAGATGGATTCCTAAGGCTTAGTTAGGCCTAATTATACGGGAATGATTCCCGAAGAAAACGGATCCAAATAATGGATTAAAACGCCAACGGAGTTTAAAGCACGTTTTTCGAGAAAACCCGAAAACGTGACTTTAAGTGGTCAAATGGACCCGTAAAAATTATAGTTGATTATATAACTATAATTAAGTATTAATGGAAGCTTAATAGCCATTAAAAATAAAGAAACGAGAAAAATCCGAAAAACGGGCCCGGTTAGTGAATAGTGCCAAACCGGGTAAAATAACGAGCGTTTTCTGTCAGAAAACGAAAAACGCTCCAGCTCACTAATAGTGGGGGCCGGTTTTATTAAATAAGAAGCCTCCCCCTCTCATGTTTATTAGTTAACAAATAAAGAAAGAAAGAAAGTAAAGGAGGAGAGAGAAAAGTAAAAAGTAAAACATAAAAGTATTCTCTCACTCTCTTTCCTCTCACTTTCCCTCCTTCTTCTTTTCTTTCTCCTTCTCCACGATTTCTTTCCTCCCTCTCTGTGTGCTGTGCGACATGGAAGCTCCACACATGGCTTCTCCACCTTCTTCTCCTTGCCCAAGCTTCATTCTTGCTCCGAATTGAAAAATAATTGCATATTTAAACTCCTCTCATCAAACTCTACCTTTCCCTCTTTTCAAAATCCCAAAAGCTTGAAGTTCATTTTCATGGGTGTTGCCCATTTGAGGAGAAAAGCACATAAACTTGAAGCTTGAAGCTTCCCCTTCCTAGCAAGGTAAAAATATCCATGAAAAAGTCATGTTTCTCCATTTTTCCCACCTTGGCCGATTTTGGCTTTTGGTAATGACTAGCTTTTCTTCCTTGTTTGAGATATTCTCCAAGCTTTAATGGTGGTGGGAGTCCCTCTTAAGATTCAAGAGTTGAAAACCATTCAAGAAATTCCAAAGGTAAAACCTAATTTGGTGCTTTAAGCATCCTTGTGAATTTTAGTTATTTGGTGAGCCTAAGGGAGCTCCTTGGTGCTTATTTTGCAATTTGAATGTGGCTAGAGAAATGGGCAAATGAATTGCCTTGGCCGATTTTGAAGGAAGAAGAGGGGAGAGAGGAGAAGAGAAATAAAAGGAAACTTAAGAAAATTTAAGGTAAGAAACCTATCTTAGTGGTATCCTATATGTATTAGGATTTGGGAAGGGTTAATAAAATGAATGAACCCAAACATGTGTGGAAATGTGATTTGTTGAGATGAGGGTAATTGTGATGATAATGTGCTTGTATAGAAATAATACAAGTGAGAAAACATTTGTGAAATAAAGTGTTTGTTTATGAGCTATGAACTTTCTGGATTATGCATTGTGATGCATTTGTGGAAGTGATGAGTTTTATGCTTTGTGTGTATGCTGGTAGAACCCTTGTGGGTTTGGCTAGTTTTAGGACGATTTAAATGGTGGTATGAGTTTTGGGCAATGTTGGAGAAGTAGCCAAGTTATGGCAAAATTTATGTGGAAATCTAAGTGGTTTAAGTGATGTGTTGAGTAGAGGAAAGACCTAGAGAAACTAGGTGTTGGAGGAGATTTAATTGGCTTAGAAAATCACCATGGGAATACTTGTGTAAAGGTGAGAGATTTGTGCAAAATCTGTAGCAAAAAAAAGGTGGTTTAAATGCTTGAAGAGTTGTAGAAAACAAAGTAGATTTAAGGCCTTAAGAGTGAGTCATGGAACTTGGTAAGAGGTGTGCATTATGTTGGAAGTTTTGGAGAAATTTGGCTAAGTGTTTAAAGGCTTGGAAAGTGAGGATTTTGCCTTGTCCGAACTTCCGTCCGGACATGGAAGTTCGGACAGGCTCTGTTGGTTAGGAAATTTTCATTCTCGAACTGTGTCCGAACTTGGGAAGTCCGGACACAAGTTCGGACGTACCTATTTCTTCCGTAGAATTATCCTCGAACTGTGTCCGAACTTGGGAAGTCCGGACACATGTTCGGACGCATGGACTTCTGTAATGAATTTCTCTCGACTCACGTCCGAACTTCCGAAGTCCGGACACAAGTTCGGACGTGTGTCTGTTTTCTGTCTAAAGTCACGGCTTGCGTCCGAACTTGGAAGTTCGGACACAAGTTCGGACAGGCCACTATACGGACCAAAAATATTGTTTTAAGTTGGGAAATGATGCCTAAAAATGGTAATTACCTAGTAAAGATGGTGTGAGGTTGTTTAAGACCAGTTAGGTGACATGTAAAGGCCCTAGGAAGTGTAAGAAGGTGTTATAAGTGATTGAGAAGTGAGAACTCAAATTAACAAGAGTAGAACCGAGATAACGGGACAACGGGGTAAATACGGGAATAGCATTTTATTATGTACCGTATGAGCTTGGTATTAATAATAATGTTTGAAACATTATCAGAGAGTCGTGCGTGACCTGAGCATGGTGAGATGCCACGGTAAAGTAAAAACCCCGGTGAAAGGTATGATTTTCTCATGCCCCGTATGCTAACCGAGTTACTCTGATTTGTGTGTTGTGTGCCGGCTTAATCAAGATTAAAGCATGAAAATATCCCTTGTTTGATTATGCATGCATTGTTGTATGTTGAATGAGCTAACATACTTGTATGCCGGTGTGGTCTAACTTAGTGATAGACCGACTCTAGTGAGTAATTATGACTAGAAACCCTTGAACGGGTAGTCAATAACCAATGGTATTATGCAAACACACACAAGCTATCGATTAAAGTATAACGATAACACAAAATATGAACTCCCTAAAATGCGAGGAGATGTACGGGTTGGTATATACCCGATAACGGTTAGAGAACCTTATTGAACAATCCACGAAATAAATAGAGTGGAGAGATAAATGACCTCCATCGAGAGGATTGAAGTTAGTCCAATAATGTAAACATATAAGAAGGTAAAAGAGACCTAAGGGACTATGTGACCCTTGAGATACGGTCGACCTCTTATATGAGGATTTTACCCGGTATAAGAAAATATCCGAATGTACAAGCATATGATTGTGAGGGTAACACTTAAACCTAAGATTACCCGAATTTAAGTAAGTTCCCAAAGTCATTAGAAACATCGAGAATGATGCTTCTAGACTAGTATACATGATATATTATAACTCCGAGAGAGGAGTGTATGGGAACGAGAGTCCGAGAGTAGTCGGACCTAAGTAAAAGAGATAGGAACTAAGAGAGAGTTCCGTGAGCTAGTTGAACCTTCCCACCATGCTAGACCCAGAGTAGGGTCGAAACCGGGGAAGTAAGACTATGCTAGAGAGCCATGAGTTTTGGTGAAGTATGTATAAGAGTAACAAGCGTGACGTAGGAGACCTGTAGTGTCTCGAGAATCTACAAGAGCTTGAGTATAAATAACCCGAGAGAAAGGGGTGAGTATATGTATGAGTAACCCGAGGAAGGGGTAAGTATAAGAATGAGTACCCAAGAGAATGGGTGTGTATACGAAAAGTAACCCGAGGAGTGGGTGAGGTATTGAATAAGTAAACAAGGCATAGTGAGGAATAACCCTCAATGCCTAAGAGTAACCAGTTACCACTAACAACATTGTTGTGTTAGTTAGGAATCATGTTCCGTGATTGGATGTAGATTCCTTGTGTGATATACATATATATTGTATTGCCATGATGCATGTTGTTGATTAAAATGAACTCCATGTATATCCGACCCAAAGTAGTCGGCGTACCGCGGTTAGCACGCGGTATATGCGAATTTCATGCGCAGCGTAAGCTGACCCCCTAGGGGGAACGTTTTTAGTGTGCAGGTGCTTGAAGCTGACCACCGTTCGAGAGAGTAGGACGGGGACTGCTATGAAGCATGGGTAGTTAGATAGTAATCACTATGCATTTGAAAGTGAGGTAAGTCCGGGTATGTTATCGGCATCCGTTTATTGTAGACTCGGTATAGTAAAGTAAGGAATTGAGTATTGTGCTGTATGAAGTACTCGGTTGTTCCAGTCCATCAGACCGTTACTGTTATACCCAAAATTTCAACCCCCCCCCAGAAGAGAGTCTCTACTAATAGGCTAGTAGCAAGGGTTCCCAGTTCGATCGGCACATTTCAGAGTACTAGGGACAGCTTAGTCATCTCCAGGGGCATTTTCGTAATTTTCAAGGCTCCTTAGCCCCCTATAGGCTTTTCTCTCCTCCAAATAAGGGTCAAATCAATTCAAAATGCTGTGAAATTTTAACCCATGATAGAGGATGACATTTTAGGCATAATGGCGTTGGAATTTTGATTTTTCAAATTTCCAATAATTTTCTAGTAATTCTGATTGAATCTGACGAGAAATTGAATTTAAAAATATTCCAATATCCAAAAAAATCGATTCCACTTTAGAAAATTCAGAAATATCATCCTTTACCCATATGTAAAATTTCATAATCAAATTCCTTTGGAAGCCCTTGAGCTAAAACGTCGGTAAATCTCGGTTTTTACCGGATTTTTCTATCTTTAAGGAAGCCTATATAAGGAACCTTATCCCATGATCAAAGGAGAAGCTCAGGAACCCTAGACTCTCAAAGAAGGCAGCCGTCTCTCTTTCTCCACGTTTTTGAACTCCAGAGCCACAATCAAACACCGAAATCTCACCAAAATCAACACCAAAAAACTATTTTCAACTCCCACATCATCATCAATCATCAAAACCCCACAAAAAACACCACCAAAACGTGAAGAACAGCAAGAACAACCAACAACCAGAAGCTTGGTTCAATCCTCTCGGGTCTGCCATCAACGGAGCACTCGACGAATCCCGGTGTGAAGAATCACCGTGAATCCGAAGGTAAAATAGGTAGAAATCCCACTTTCCTAACTCTCCACGGTATTATCTGTCTAGCCTCAAAATTTGGGCTCAAACTAACCCCTCTACGCTTCTGTATTGCTGTTTGTTTGAGCTTCTGTCCAATAACTTGTTTACCAATTCGTGCTTAATTCGAATTCAAATTGAGAACTTTCAATCACTAACATCTTATAAATCTTTCAGGCTACACACCCATAAAATTTGAGCTCAAAACACCCTCAGGAACCTTCAGAAAACCCCCGTCGTGGGTGGTCCGTGACCTGGACTGTGGTCCGGGACCACGGACGGGTTGTCCGTGGCCACGGACACCACGGACGGCGGCGGGATTTTAAAATTCAAAACTTAGGTTTTTCTAACGATGTCCGGGCCCACGGACAGCCTGTCCGTGGCCCCGGACTTTGCAAATTTTGTTTTCCTTCAATTTCGACTTTTCTGCATATTTAGGTTAACTGGGGTCCGTGGTCTCGGACTCTTGGTCCGTGGCTACGGACGTAAGCAAAATTTGACCTAATTCTGCCTCCGAAACCCTAGTTTAGGTAGCTTTCAATTTCACTTTAATTTCTGTCAAAAAACGCTAAAAAACTTAAAAAACAGAAGCTTGCGCACTTAGGTTAAAACGACTCGTAATAAGCCGTAAATAAACTAAGTAGAGGAAAAACGACCTAGGAGGGGTAATGAAAGTAATTGAACCCTAAATAAGTCGAATATCAAGCCCCCCAAACCCGAACTCTCCTTTCCTAATTTAATCTAGGTCAAAATTAGGTGGCGACTCATAATAGGTTCCAGTGAGCTAGCTTAGGTTTTAATAATTATGTTATGTGACATAGTTATTAATCTTAGGTTATAAGTGGACCTAAAACCCGTTTGGATCCTAATCAACTTAATCCACATAGGATAGGGTTTAAAATCGAGGCTCACAGACTGGCGACTCTGCTGGGGACAAACTTTAATTTTAACTTGTTTAATTTAAGAAAGAGGGCTTAACTCAAAAAATGTTTATTTATGGCTTTATACTTTGTTTGTTTACTTTTGTGCGCACTTTAATTTTCTGCACCTTTGCATCATATGAGAGCGAGGGTCCACCTAAACCGATTTCATCCCGGGACCGTTGAGGGTCCCCTGTCAGGGACTCACACCTTTTAGGTGATGTGAATAAGTGGGGGAAAAGAGGAGGGTGTCGTCTAACCACACCCCCTTAATACCTGGGCTTTAGCCCCAAGCATTTTCCTGACAGTATCCTACTTAGCCCATTGTTTGGTCAGTCAAAGACCCGACCGTAGACGCACACCTTCAGGTGATGTGAAAAAAGTGGGGAAGCCCAAGAGAATAGCGTGCAAGCCCTATTCCTTTGTGGCGACCCGGGCCTAAGCCCCAAGCACCTCTCCGGATCGATCCATACCCAAATTGATTTAACCGTCAAGTGAGGACATGTTGAATTTGTGTGGGCCTTGTATGATCGGCCCATTACCCAGCCTAGAGATTGATAGGAACTTCTCCTACATAACCTAGCCCAACCGAATTGGCGGCTCTACTTGTGTGGCCCAGAGGTCCTGTTTGGTTTAATATGTGAGTCATTCGGGCTTCGCCCCAAAAGCTTAGATTTAGGTGATTTCTCTTCTGGCCCAATTTGAATTATCGTAGTTCTAGGCCCATAAAAAGGAAATCCACTTGAACTTGAAATATCTCACAAGTCCTGAAAATAAATATTTTTCGGCTTAGCAACCATCTTCTCTGGCCCGAAGAAAGTTAAGCCCATTTGTGATTTAGGGACCATTCCAGCTCATGTGCTTTACTCAGGCCCAACACATTCCGGCCCAAGGGCTCATTCTAGTCTGGGTAGATTTATCATGACCCCAACCAAAACCCTAGATCTAGGTGTCATCTTTAGGCCCAACCAAAATCACTCGGCCCGAATTCCAGTTCACATATAGAGCAGTCATTCGGGCCCAAGTACCACACTCATAACTATTCCATTTGAGCCCATAGGCCAATTCATAGTTTTGGCCCATGAGCTTCGTTCTCAATCCAGAATTTTGGCCCATAAAACATTTGAATCCAAGATGGTTTGCATAACTCATTCATTTCAGTTTCCGGCTTCATGGCCCAACAAGAGCATCAAACAAATTTAGACCTAAAGGCTTATTCCTCGGCCCAGTGGCCATTCACGGTCCTGGTGATTCTTTCAGCTTGTTTGCTCAATTTCTGGAGCCACACCTACATGTCCGCTCTAGTAGGAATATATCACCCTAATCTATGCACTTCACTCTCAGTTTGGCGACGACTCAGGCCCAGTTATCCTACATAACCCATAGGCATTCCTAGTTCAGACATTTTACAAGGGCCTACCGAAGTTTGGAAGGAAGACAATCATGGTCAATGGCGCCCCGACGGTCAACGCTTGAGTCTTCAACACGTTGGCATCAGATGTCAACATCACTATTTCACAAGTTTTCTCGATTTAGTAGTTTCTTTTCTCAATCATTCTTCTAATTTCTGGTAGTTAGCTTCCTTTATCATTTAGATCACAACTTTTGATGTATCTTCCATTCGTGAATTAGAGCATAGTTCTATTTTCGTAATTTTGTGTGCATTCATTCAACAAATAAAAACAAAAAAAATGTTTTATTAAGGGATCACAGAGTAATCATTTCCCGACTATGGAATAAAATGACTTGTCTTTTGTTTCTAAAAGGGTGAACATGTCCGTCCTCACACCATAGACTATCCCATTATATCCACGAAGCATTCCAAAATCCGCATCTATTTAAGTGTTGTCATAAACCCCAGGTCAATACTGGGGGCAATCTGAGTTCAGGATCGTCATCTTTAATCTTTCGTTTAAGCGTGTGAACTAGTCTCTAAGTGAAATTCACGAGAGTGTCTTGAGCGGAAAAACCATGAGTGAACGAGCGTGTCATTTTTACAGACTATGGTGAGACCACATTCAAAGGTGAGGTAAACGGCATAACTCCGACCGAAGGAGATGATTTGTAAATTTACTCTTAGACCTGCGAAAAGTAACGGATACACAAACTATCAGGAATGACGAAGCACCTAGGTACAACACCACATAGCCAAAGCTTGTAAACCCTGTCATTAAACCCTAGGCACCCCCACTGAGCCTTTCATATATCCTTTTTCGATATTATGAGCTCCACAAAATAACTAGCCAACGATGAATGTTCGACCCGGTGACCAAAGGAAGCAAGGAGCCTGACTCTCAGATAACATCTCTTAATCCAAAGAAGCAACGCCGCTATCAGCATGACGAAGTGATCCGCAAATGGTCCCAGAGTGACACAGGATCTAAGAGCTCACATCAAAATAGCTCTCGAAGCCCAAAGCCGGGAAAACACAAGAACCCCGAAGGCAAAGTCAAGAAAGGATAAAAAAAAAGGCAAACCCGAAGTGCCTCAAAGAAATCCAAATGGCAAAAAGAGAAATGGTGTGTAAAGGACAACTCCAGAAGACTCGAAAACAACGTCAGCGCAAGGTGGCTAGACGTCAAGAAAGGAAGATGAATCGAGAGAAGACGCAAGTTGCAGCTTTGGTCACCCACTTAAGCTCACATACCTCAAATATCCATCCATGGTCCCCGTTGTCCTTCATCAACCCCATGGCCACGTTTATAAGCTTTAAAGACTTCCGACTTGATAGTTGTGTGTCTAATCCACGTGAAAGTAACAGATAAATGCGTAATCCATCAAATATCGAATTCAATGGTCTAGAAGTGTTGACCGTGAGCAGAAAAAAGACAAGCATAACACGCTGAGTGTAGATTAGGAAGCACACATCGAAAAACATAAGCCGTGACCCTGGGAGGACGAGATCGTTCGCACGTTTAATAAAAGAAAATACTGGGGGCAATCGATCGTTCCGATCGGTTGCCATAACTCTAGCTCAGTTGTCTTAAAGGAAAAGTACTGGGGGCAATTGTGGTTCCAAACAATTGCTATGACAAAACCAATTCGAACCCGGAGCTCAAACATCACCACCACATTCCACCTCAGCCTGTCATTGGCCATTCCTCCACAAAAACATCAGGCCCGTCATAACCCAGACCACATCCAAAATCATAGCTGATCCCATGTCTATCGCAAATCCTGAACACCGGGAAAGCCTTTAAAACACCACAACAAAACCACCACACACTTCCACCAGCGGCATGTTCATTTTCTTAAGAAACAAAATTGTAGATATGAAATTTAGTCAGGAAAATGTCATTTCACTTTCCTTTTCAGCGAGTTTCTCAAGCATTGCCATGTTTGGCACATTTTAAGAGTTCCTTGAGTCGGCAAGCTTCCAACAAAACAATTTAGTTGCATATTAAAACTTTTGCTAACACCTCAACATCGCCAAGTTTGGCACCTTTTCAACAGTTTCCTGTTTTGAACGAGTATCCTTCAAATATTTGATTGCAACATCTTATCATAATTGCCGTGTTTGGCACTCCAGTAATCAGTTTTCATCATTTGCACGAGACCATTCATCGATTCATTCTTTTAGCTTAGTTCGAGACCCATCATTTTCAAGACTTAGTACGAGACCCCGGCATTTCATTCAGCGCGAGGACCAGAATCAATGCGAAAATCCGAACTTGTTCTTCATCCATTAGTATGAGACTTCAGTGCGAGACCATGCATCTTCATCAGTGCGAGACCATCATATTCGTCAGTGCGAGGACCCATCACCTTCATCAGTGCGAGAGCCGAGCGTCATCCTCTTAGTGCGAGGGACCAGTACGAGACCTTAGTATTTTCAGTGCGAGCAGGTACGAGACAGAGCGCGATCTAAGTTGGCGGGGGCAAGGCAATAAGTCCCATCTTCATGTCAACTTCTTGGGAGAAACAACTAGTGGGCAGTGGCAATAAGTCCCCTTGGTAATCTAGAAGTTATCCCAGCACCCCAGTTGGTGGGCAGAGGCAATAAGTCCCCATAGTATACCAACAAGGAGCATTGGAACGGGTTTCGGTCCCCAGAAGCATCCGAATGTCATTTTCATATCATCCATATCATTTGCATCACTTTCAACATGATCATTTGCATAAAGTTTACCTTGAATCCGTCCGTACGAAACTCCTCATCATAGACCAGAGATACAGATTCTCAGCCGAAGATACAGATTCTTCAGGGATACAGATTCTCAGCCGAAGATACAGATTCTTCAGGGATACAGATTCTCAGCCGAAGATACAGATTCTTCAGGGATACAGATTCTCAGCCGAAGGTACAGATTCTTCAGGGATACAGATTCTCAGCCGAAGGTACAGATTCTTCAGGGATACAGATTCTCAGCCGAAGGTACAGATTCTTCAGGGATACAGATTCTCAGCCGAAGATACAGATTCTTCAGGGATACAGATTCTCAGCCGAAGATACAGATTCTTCAGGGATACAGATTCCCAGCCGAAGGTACAGATTCTTCAGGGATACAGATTCTCAGCCGAAGGTACAGATTCTTCAGAGATACAGATTCTCAGCCAAAGATTCAGATTCACTAGAGCAGCAGAGCTCACCCGAATAGAAGAACTCGACCCAACACCAATTTTCAATCACTGATAGGTAGTCAACGCCTCAGAATAGCTTGACATCATCTCATTCATTATAGGTAGTCAACGCCTAAGAATAGCTTGACATCATATCATCCTTATAGGTAGTCGGCGCCTTAGAATAGTCTGACATTACTTCATTATTACCTTTAGGTGGTCGACGCCTTAGAACCGCTCGACACCCTTCCACTTTGCTCATAGGTAGTCAGCGCCTTAGAATAGCTCGACGCAACTTATCGGATTGCACGTGTGGTCTTTTAAGATCCAAAATTTTGGGGTATCACTCAAGCATCAACTAGCCTTTTCATTTCCATTACAAAGTCTAGTTGACGGGGGGCAATCTGTTATACCCAAAATTTCAACCCCCCCAGAAGAGAGTCTCTACTAATAGGCTAGTAGCAAGGGTTCCCAGTTCGATCGGCACATTTCAGAGTACTAGGGACAGCTTAGTCATCTCCAGGGGCATTTTCGTAATTTTTCAAGGCTCCTTAGCCCCCTATAGGCTTTCTCTCTCCTCCAAATAAGGGTCAAATCAATTCAAAATGCTGTGAAATTTTAACCCATGATAGAGGATGACATTTTAGGCATAATGGCGTTGGAATTTTGATTTTTCAAATTTCCAATAATTTTCTAGTAATTTCTGATTGAATCTGACGAGAAATTGAATTTAAAAATATTCCAATATCCAAAAAAATCGATTCCACTTTAGAAAATTCAGAAATATCATCCTTTACCCATATGTAAAATTTCATAATCAAATTCCTTTTGGAAGCCCTTGAGCTAAAACGTCGGTAAATCTCGGTTTTTACCGGATTTTTCTATCTTTAAGGAAGCCTATATAAGGAACCTTATCCCATGATCAAAGGAGAAGCTCAAGAACCCTAGACTCTCAAAGAAGGCAGCCGTCTCTCTTCTCCACGTTTTGAACTCCAGAGCCACAATCAAACACCGAAATCTCACCAAAATCAACACCAAAACATATTTTTCAACTCCCACAACATCATCAATCATCAAAACCCCACAAAAACACCACCAAAACGTGAAGAACAGCAAGAACAACCAACAACCAGAAGCTTGGTTCGAAATCCTCTCGGGTCTGCCATCAACGGAGCACTCGACGAATCCCGGTGTGAAGAATCACCGTGAATCCGAAGGTAAAACAGGTAGAAATCCCACTTTCCTAACTCTCCACGGTATTATCTGTCTAGCCTCAAAATTTGGGCTCAAACTAACCCCTCTACGCTTCTGTATTGCTGTTGTTTAAGCTTCTGTCCAATAACTTGTTTACCAAGTTTCGTGCTTAATTCGAATTCAAATTGAGAACTTTCAATCACTAACATCTTATAAATCTTTCAGGCTACACACCCATAAAATTTGAGCTCAAAACACCCTCGGGAACCTTCAGAAAACCCCCGTCCGTGGGTGGTCCGTGACCTCGGACCTGTGGTCCGGGACCACGGACGGGTTGTCCGTGGCCACGGACACCCACGGACGGCGGCGGGATTTTAAAAATTCAAAACTTAGGTTTTTCTAACGATGTCCGGGCCCACGGACAGCCTGTCCGTGGCCCCGGACTTTGCAAATTTTTGTTTTCCTTCAATTTCGACTTTTCTGCATATTTAGGTTAACTGGGGTCCGTGGTCTCGGACTCTTGGTCCGTGGCTACGGACGTAAGCAAAATTTGACCTAATTCTGCCTCCGAAACCCTAGTTTAGGTAGCTTTCAACACTTTAATTTTCTGTCAAAAAACGCTAAAAAACATAAAAAAACAGAAGCTTGCGCACTTAGGTTAAAACGACTCGTAATAAGCCGTAAATAAACTAAGTAGAGGAAAAACGACCTAGGAGGGGTAATGAAAGTAATTGAACCCTAAATAAGTCGAATATCAAGCCCCCGAACCCGAACTCTCCTTTCCTAATTTAATCTAGGTCAAAATTAGGTGGCGACTCATAATAGGTTCCAGTGAGCTAGCTTAGGTTTTAATAATTATTGTTATGTGACATAGTTATTAATCTTAGGTTATAAGTGGACCTAAAACCCGTTTGGATCCTAATCAACTTAATCCACATAGGATAGGGTTTAAAATCGAGGCTCACAGTTACTGTATGTGAGTCAGGCCTGGTTAGCCACGAGGGTGGCTAACGGCGTTGTATCACCCTCTGTTGTATTAGAATTCCGCTGCGAGCTTAATGGTAAATTGTAACAGTTTAAGAGGTAATGATGAGATTAGCAGTTGGGGTGTTACATCGATGAATGGGAGCGGGAAGTGGTCCTTCCTCGTGGCATTGTTGAGGCGCCGGTAGTCAATACACATTCTCCTTCCGGTCGTCTGTCTCTGGGGAACCATCTCCCTTTTCTCATTGGGAACTGCCATGATCCCTCCTTTCTTTGGGACAACCTGAACTGGAGACACCCACTGGCTATTAGATATCGGGTAGATAATACCCGCATCAAGAATCTTCAGCACTTCAGCTTTGACCACCTCCTTCAGATTGGGAATTAATCTTCTCTGGGGCTGCCTCACTGCCTTATAATTATCCTCCATATTGATCCGGTGAGTCCAGAAACCCTGATTGATCCCTTTGATATCTGCAACTGACCACCCCATGGCACCTTTATGCCTCTTGAGCACCTCCGGAAGTCTAGTTTCCTACGAAACAGACCAAGATGCAGAGATAATAACAGACGGGGTGCTCCCATCTACCAGAAAAATATATTTAAGGTGGGAAGGAAGAGATTTAAGTTCAAGGATAGGAGGCTTCCCTATTGAAGGGATATGCCTTTGGATAGGTCAAACCAGCTTTTCTACCGGAGGAGTGAAGGAGCAAAAATATGACCTCCCTTGATTGAGCTTCTGGACGACTGAGGCCATCTCAAAGCTCTCCTTGTCATCCTCAATGGATAGGCTCAGTACCTGCTCCAACAAGTTAGAAGACTCACCGAAGGAAAATCGAACATCAGTACATCTAGGGATATAATCATCCTCTAGATCAGAAAAATCCTCAAGTAAATCAACAGAGAATACAGCATGAGAAGAAGAATGCTTTCGCATCATTTTATTAATATCAAAACTCAATTCTTCATCATGAAATTTTAAGGTGATATTTCCCTTATCAACGTCTATAATAGTCTTAGCAGTACGAAGGAAAGGTCTACCTAGAATTAGAGGTACCTCGACATCCTCATCCATGTCGAGAATTACAAAATCAGCTGGGAAGAAAAACATACCCACACCAACAACCACATTCTCTACCATACCTCTAGGTGTGATTGACAATCTATCAGCTAACTGGAGATTGAAATGAATTGGAACGAGCTCACCCGCATGAAGTTTTGAAATACCCCGTAATTAGAAACAGTGATTAATTAGGCTAATAAATATTTTAGAAGCTTAATTAAGTCTAAATAAATATTAGGGAGCAAATCCAGAAGGAAACGGATCCTTAAAACGGATTAAAAACACAAATGAATATTAAAGCGCGTTTTTCGAGGTAATCGGGAAAACGTGACTTTAAGCGGGTCAAATAGACTCATAACAATTTTGGTCAACTAAATAGTCATTAATAAACATTAATGAAGGTCTAGGACCAATAAAATCAATAAAACGAGAAATTAGTAAAAATTGTCAAAAACGGGAAGTTGTGGGGTGAGAGTGTAATTAAAATAAGTTAGTGTGTCCACTTTGAAAATAAAAATGTAAGTGTGTGTGTGGGTGCAGTATGGGCCGATTTATTATCCTCTCTCGCACCCCTCTCTTAATTCCCTCCTTATGTGCTAACAAACAAAACAAATAAAAAGCAAACCTCACTTTTAGCACTCTCTCTCCTCACTCACTCACAACCCACGTACTGCATTCTTCTTCTCCCTCTCTGGTCCATCTATGGCGATTTGAGAACCCCTCACACAGAGCCACTTCCTCTTCATCTTTGAAACCTCAAACCACCACCAAATGCTACAAAAACCATACCATTGAATTCGTATCGTCAAGGAGATCATCCTACACCCTTCAAAAATCTAAAACCTCCAACTTTATTTTTGAGGGTATTATCGTTTAAGAGCTTCAACAGCACCATTAGAGACCTATCATCTTCTTCATGTTCTAAGGTAAGAAAAAGACAAAAGCTTCACTCTTTTCCATTTTCCCTTGCAAAATCCAAAACTCACGTGAGCAATATTATCCCATTGTCAGCCGATTTTGGCATGCCACTGTGAGGAGTTGAAGCCTTGTCATTTTCTACTCAAAAACTTCATTAGAAGCTCAAGGTAAGAGTTCCTAAGAGTTTAAATGGTTTATCATAATCAAGGGTTTAAAAACCTACGTAGGAAACTTACTAGTTTTGGTGTGAATGTGTGTGCCTTGTTACATGGTGTAGCTTGGCTTTTATAAATCAAGAAAACAAAGAAAGAAATAGGAGCTGTAAAGAAGAAGGAGAGAAAGGAAAAAGGATACAAAGAACACAAGGTGAGGAGATGTCTCTGTAATGTTTTTAATGTTTGTGTATGTATACGTATATTGTTTTAGCAATGAACTAAACCACTGTAACCGTAGGAAAGGAATGGGTATATTAATTGGGAATGGTATTGGTAGTTTGAAGCTTTTGAAAACAAGAAAATATTATGCTAAGTGTAAATGTTAGGTTGCAGCGAGTGTTAGAAGTTGTGTGGAAATAATGTGTATATTGAACAAGTTGTGAACCATAGTGAGTGGCAAAATTATGTGGTGAGAACACTTAGAAATGTAGGGAACCTATGTCAAAATTTGGTTAGAAATTAGAGACTTGGTTGTTGTTAGAAAAGAAAGAAACAGAAGGGGTTTACAGAGAAGAAAAGAGTGGGATGTTCATGTTGTTTTGTAACAGAGGGAGAGATGTAGTTGAGTGAAGTTGGAAATGGTGAAGTGTGAGTTGTCAAACTAGGTTATGATAGATTGAGAGTCATTTAGTTGGTGGGAAGAAGAAATGAAAAATCTGTAGCATTAGTTGGAGAAGGAAAAATAGTAACAGAGAAGAAAAACTTACTGTAAATGAGTTAATGTAACAGATTTTTATAGTGTTGTATTAGACTAGTTTAAATTTCTTAATCCATGTTAAAACATGCTAGATTATATGTAGGAATGTTAGGGAAGAGATTGGTAGAAATTTGGAATTTGAAACAAGTTGAAGAACTTACATAATTTGCAAAACTGTAACTGGTCCGGGTCTGTAAACCGGTACAGAAACCCCGACCAGCATAAAAACACGACATAAAGTTTTACAAAGGGATGGTCCAGGTTTACAAACCAGGACACTAACCCGGACCACCCCAAAAATATACCTGTAACTTATCAAAACATGTGGTCCGGGTTTGCAAAGTAATACACAAACCCAGACCACACGAAAAACTTACCCGAGAGTTCTATAACCATGTGGCCCGGGTCTGTATACTAGGGTGTAAACCCGGACCATGCGATTAAGTTACCCGAGGACTATCCTAGTGAGTTGGTCCAGGTATGTAAGTCCGGACGGTAACCCGGACCAACCCCAAAATTGTACAGAACATGTTTGAAAGGTAATCTAAGGTAGGTTAAGGTTGGGTGATGGTATTATAAGATAATTAAGACATAATTAATGATGTTTAAAGGTCATTAAGGCCATAAACAAGCTTAGAGAATAATTGTAAGTAAGTAACTTAGGTAAAAGTATTTGAACAACAATGAAATAGTAAGTGTAAATCAGGAAATATTAGTAAGGTAACTAGTGAGATTAAGTAAGGGTAATTAGCCACCCAATTGTATGTATATGTTAGGATTTGGATTGTGAACACCGGAGGAACGTCGGATACAAGTACAACGGTGAACGGTATGAATTTCTTATGCCCCATATGCTATCTTGGTTACTCTGGTTTGTGTGTTGTGTGCTAATTGATCACCAAATAAGATAAATGCACGAATCGGAGTTATTATGCTTACTTGTGAATATGTAGTGTTGTATCTTGTTGAATATTTTCTTTAAATCATAGTTTGTATAATTCATGAAATGTATGGATGAATATGAGTGTGTGTATGTATGATGCATTGTACTGTGACCGAATGTGTTTGTGATTGGACTTCTAACTGATTCCTAACAAGCTAACCAATCTAACTTAAATTGGTAATTAAATTGGAATGAGTAGAAGTCCGATATAGTTTCGGCCACGCGTGAGGATGCGGAGACACAAGAGGTTGGATCCAAGTCCTGACTCTTAAACTGGTCCGCGGCCCAAATCCCTTAAATGGGTAGCATCCCGGATTGGTGAGTCAAGTAAATCCCGGTGGTGGGACGGTGTAGTCCCCGGGCCAGAGGTCATACCGACTTAACATGAGTAAAAGTAAGTAAATAAGAACGAATAATAAGTATGGAAAAGTAAGTAAGTGTAAGTAAGAGTAAGTAATGTGTAATGAGTAAAAGAGTAAAAAGCATTCCGACTAACCCGGATGCGTAATTTGGCTAACCCTTGTGAAGGTAAGGATTGTGTATGCTATTGTATTGTTGCCTTGGATTATGTATGGTGTTGAGCATGATTGTATGATGTATGAAAAGCATGTATGTATGAAATAAATGAACCGCATGCCTATTCAACCTTAATTAGTCGGCGTGCCCTAGCTAGCACGCGGTATATGTGGAGTTTATGCACAGCGTTTGCTGAGCCCCTTGGGGCGATGTTTTTACTACACGCAGGTACACGAGAAGGGTGAAGATGATGAAGACTTAGATAGATTCATTTTTGGTTGTAATTAATGATTTGTGAATGGTGTACTAAGTTGTACACGGCTAGGAGCCTTTTGATTAGCCGGTGTACCATGGGGTACACCTTTTTGGATATTGATGGGATGGTGAATTGGTATAGATGAGTAGATGGTAGAAACTCATTATTTTTGGTAAACTTGGAAATGATGTATTTGAATATACTTTGGCACTCGGTAATCCATTAATGTAAGTATTTGACAATCGGTAATTGGTAACTAATGTAGTAGCTCGGTATACTATGTCATCAGACCGTGACTGTAAGTAAGGTAAGCCTAGCTAGCCGTATGGGCGGTTAGCGGCGTTGTACCACCCGCCGTAGTAGTAGTTGTCTTCCACTACGAACTGATAGAATTAAAGGGATGATTGGACGGTAAGCATAGGATTAGCGGTAGGGGTGTTACAAGTTTCTTGAACATCGTGAATGGCATCAGGTTGATGCTCACTCCTAGATCGCAGAGACCATACCCACAATTCATATCTCCAAGCGAGCAGGGAATAATGGGCTGACCTGGATCACCACGCTTGGGAGGTAGCTTCTATACGATCGGTGTTGAACAGGTCTCAGTCAGCTGAATGGTGTCCTTCTCTTTATACTTCCTCTTATTTAAAATCAAATCCTTCACAAATTTAGCATAGTTAGGCATTTTTTTGATCGCATCTATAAGAGGAATATTGATAGTCAGTTTACGAAAGACATCTAAAAATCTTCCAAACTGCTCATCAAGCTCTCGCTCTTTGAGACAGTTTGGAAAAGGAAGTTCTTTTGCAGATGTTTTTCCTTTCGTATTTTTAATAGCAGTTGAATGAGAGGGGGAAGGAATAGGAGTCTGGGTCTCCTCATGAACTACCTCGGGAGGGGCAGGATGCCCTGATGGTGCACCGGCGGTATTAGAAGGGGGCACGGTCTCCTTATCAGTATGGCCCCCTGCCACTTTGTTGTTGATTAAGCTCCTTCCGCTCCTTAGGGTAACTGCTGCTACCTCTCCAGAATCTTTGCAGTCCTCAATCACCACTGCTTTTGAGACTGACACTGCCTTCAACTGCTCCTTGGGATTGGGGTCTGGTTGGGAAGGCAGTGATCTAGAAGCTCTCTATTGTCAAAGGAACTGAGTCAACTGACTCATCCACTAGTAGAAAAAACATCTATAGCGTCGGTTATAAAACCCTTTAGGTGTCGGTTTTCAAATCGTCACTCAGGAGGGTGACGCTGCAGGTTTGTATCTGAGGTGACGGTTTTTGGAAGCGTGGCTTCAGAGGTGCACTATGCTGTGGGTTTATAAAATCGACGCTTTAGGCTATCCAAAACTGAAGCTCTAGACTATGCCTATGACAGGGATGTATGAGTTTGTGGTGTCGTATTCAACAAAAAACCGACACCTTAGAGTACTCTTAGGTGTCGGTTTTTAACATTTAACCGACACCAGAAGTGTATTTTTAGAAAAAATAATAAATGCTAAAGTGTCGGGTCTTTTGAAAACTGACACCTAAGAGGTTTTTTTTAAATTATTTTTCATATAATAAGAGACCACTTTGATAATATCATTCAAATTGTACCTGATAAAAAAATACTTACTATACAAAAATTCATGAGTTACATATTCATCCCCCTCTAATTATGTACAAGGGGAATCACCACAGCATCGGCTTCATTACAACAAAAAAAAACAGCTGGTAATAATAATCCACACTTTCCCTATCAAAATCTGGAAAGAATAGGGTAACACTTTCTAGTGTTGTAAGTCCCCTCTCATCACAAGTGTTGCTATAACAAATTAAACAACAGAAGCAATCAACTAAGCAGCAGGCCTCAAGCTATCCAAATGCAAAGACAAAAAAGAAAAGAATCTATACCCATAAGAGAAAGAAGCTGTAATGCCCCTATTTAACATATTTATAGCGGAAAGAAAATACTAAAGGCGTACAGACCATCGGGTTCCAAACACCCGGCACCAAACCTCACAAATTTACAACTTAAGGATTACAACTATCACGACCTGAACCTCGAGAAAACTTAACAAAAATAAAACAGTAATAAAACACATAAACTCTCCACAAAACCTAATCCCATCCCAATCACTCGTTCTCTTCGTGCCCACCTGTAAAATAACTCGTACCTGTAAGATAAAACCAAGCAGCCCACCCCGGGAGGGGTGAGTCAGTTCCCTGGAATGGAACTGGTACAATTCACCAAAAACAAACTTATAAAACATAACTCTTCAAAATAAACAGTAACTTGAAATCAAACTCTTGAAAGTAAAACAGGGAAACAAGGCACTTTAAAATCACCATGTCAAAGATAACAAGTTAAGGATAAAGATAAATAATAGAAAGGTAAAGTTAGTCAATCCAAAAACCACACCATGAGTTAGTGAACATCCAATGCTCAAGTTAGAACCAATTCCAGTTAGGAGTAGAAAGACCCAAGTAGTCACAAGGACTAAGAATGGAAAGATAGATATCTAAGAACCAACAACTCAAGAGTGGAATAAAACCATTTGGGAGAGATGGCCCCCACCGCCAAGTACGTCCTTTTAGGACAGGGGATATACAGCCCCTCACTGTTTACTACGTCCCTTTTGGGACAGGGGATATACAGCCCCTCACTGTTTACTACGTCCCTTTTGGGACAGGGGATATATAGCCCCTCACTGTTACCATTGATGACGCGAGCACGTCACCACAAAAGACTCAGCTCATGGATGAAACAATATCTAGAGTCAAAGGAAGAATTACCAAGATTGACCTTTTCCATATTTCCACTAGATCACTAAGTTCACCAGAGCAATACCAAAACACTCAGTCCTACAGAGTGCAAAAGCGTAAACCCTAGGTAGTTAATGTCTAATGAAACAACCAAATAGAAGGAACCAATAACAATGTAAGTTTCACATTCAAGGCTCAGTTAGTCACATCAAGCTGAGTTAGCCACACAAACAGCTTCCTTTTGAAATCCATTCAAGCTCAGTTAGCATTTTCCAAAACATTCCATACAGTCCGTTTGTAAAAGTATTTGAGTACGAGAAATCGTACCTGGTCAATGCTGTAGCAGTTCTAGTAAACTTGTGCAAACACTCAACAACACTATGAGGAACATTAAAGATAATCTATCGTCAATAACTTATATCCTAGGTTAAACTTAAATAAGTTCCTCTCTCTTATTTCTAAATCCCAATCATCTTGTAAGCCCTCGCTTAAATGTTATGTATAATCTTTGAGTTGTCTAAGAATGTTGTATAACCTAAGGTGGTAAGATCAAGGAATGTATTCTATTAACATTTGCTAATTGTCCACTCCTATCCACTTTATTCATACTTAACCACAATCCTCACACTCAAGACTTTTGAGACCCTTATACCATAAATGTGTTTTATATTATATAATCAATCTTAGAATTCCAATGATAAACTTAAGCTCAATACTTTTATTCTTAATTTAGAATAAACATTGTATTATGACCTATGATGGAATCATCCCATAATACTATACTATTATTTCACAATGTAATGATTATGTATTTTATCAATATCTACTAGATAATCCATTGTGATTAAGTTTTCCCCTTAACTTAATTAAGATCTACATCTTGTATATTGGAACCATAGTGTTGTAGACGCATTTTATTATAACCTAATTGAGTTACTAACTCATTTATCTTATCTTTAGTTCAGAAAGACTTTTTATAAGAACCAGCTAATAATCTTGTCATAAGATGTTAAATTACTTTTCATCTTGAAACAACTATATTATAGTTAACTTAGACTTATCGAACTCTTACATTTAGTATTCACAAGGTACATTATTTGCTTAATTATTGCCTATATAATAAGGTGTTTAAATATAACCTTTTATGTATCCTTACTTACATTTAATCTCCTAAATGTTTTATTTTTACACACATTCACTCTATAGACTATGTATAATCCTTTTGTACTAAACCTCAATAAACTTAAGCCTTAAATACGTTTTAAATTGTTTTACAAAACCTAAGGTTTCAAAGGAATAACTTAATAAATTAATTTCGTTTATTGTCTTTAGGATGGACAATATATCTACATAGAGTAGAATTTATCAAAGAATTAAATTCTGGTTCGTAAGTGAAATTGTTAATTATTTAATAAGATAATCTATTATGAAAATCCCCATACCTTATATTCAAATGACACATTAGTATTTTTAGTGTCGTAAAGTAGATCAATATAATCTCTTACGTAACCTAGGTTCATCTAATTAAAGGCTCAAAGGTTTTAATTATCTAATTACTATTTACAAACCTTTTATAAGTCCTAACTATTAAAGACATCACTTATTTATAACCTCACAGTCTGTACGTTGGTAATTAATGTTATAAGTGAATTTAATATGGCTCATCCAATTCTAAGAACTCAAGGATTATTACTTAGATTAACTTCCAAATCATATTTTAATATAGTTTTATATATAAACCTTTTAATGATTTTATCTTAAAACATTAAGTCATTATTCAATACATTAAATGTTATGAAATGATTAAATCTAGACTTATTAATCCACTTCACATTTAGATGTAAAAGTATTTCATTTATTTACTAAATATATAGTAAGTTCTATTTGTGTAAAGTCTAATTACAAATATTCCTAAGTCCCAACTTATTAATTACCTAACCAAATTATAGATTTACATTCTGGTCTTTGACAAATAATATTACACATGTATTTTAATATGGTTTATATAAATCTTAGAAATTCAAGATAACTCTTTAAGCCTAATTTCATAACCACAATTCAATACTACCTCAAATAATATACTTTTAATAGTATTATGTATAGGTTTAGTTTAACTTATTAATTCCTTCATATTCTATTTGCTATAAGGTATTTTATTTCTTTATTTATTTATTTATCGTATATGTATACAAGAATTTATTCAAGACATTCTTTATGTAGTTTAATTGCATTTAATTATTTAGATTAACTTTTACACATATCTACATCCAAAATATGGTTTATAAAATAAAGTATTTCCCTTAGTTTCAATTAAGTATATTAACTACCATATTATATAATTAATATAAAAGTAGATTAATTTAGTTCCTTGATTTAACCTAAGTTACTATTTTATTTCTTTTATATATGTATATATATATATATTTACTTCACTTAAAAGTTTATACCCAAAAATATTTATTAACATTCTGTATTAAATGTTAGTTTGGTCTTATTACATTTTCCCCAACCTATAATGTTTATTAATCATCTATACTTTAATTTTTGGTTACATTAAAACCTTATATTATAAGGTAACTTATGAAAAACTTAGAAATACAATTTTTAAACCTATTTCCTCTTGTCCAAAAATGAAATACCCCAAACCTAAGTATGCTAAGTAAACATCAGATTATGATGTAATAAGGCTAGAATATGCCTTAGAAAGTTTGGTAGACAATTTAAACCAAGGAAAACACAAGAAAGTGCCTTAAGGGCAATTAGGGCAAAAATGTGCTCTAAGCTTGGAGGGACTTGGGTGAGTACCCAAATACCATGATAAGACCTTAGCAATATTCTAATGGTCATTTTAAATCAATTAGCAAAGAAAACCAAGCTTGAAAACAAGTTAAAACATAAATGTGCTTTAAGAAGTCTTAAAGCACATTTTTGAGAAATTGTCTTAGAATTGAGTTTTGAGTGGCTAGATGCCCATCATTACTCTTTAATCAACATGTGTACTAATTAGTATCACATTAGGAAGTCTAAATCAATGGGAAATCAAAAATTTCAGAAATATGTGCACTGATTAGTGAATAGTGCCAAATAGTGCCCAAATTAAGCTTAAGTCAACATAAGTCAATGAGATGGTCAACTAAGACCATAAATATCTCTAATTACAAGAGGGGGGACGGTTTTTGATGTGGGGAGTCACCACATGACTAAGCAAATAAAGAAAAAGAAGAGTAAAAGAGAGAATAGTACTATTTGCTTTATAAAAGTAAAATACCTTATATTAACCTACCTCTCTCCTCTCTTCTTTATTTCTCTTCTTATCCCACGGTTTTCTTCACCTTCTTCATCCTCTCAAATCGTTCCAAGCAGCTCCATTCTTGCTCCATCTTCAAATGTCCATAACTTGCTCATTTTAGCTCCAAATCAAAAACTAAACACATATATCTCTTAGTTAGCTCAAGGCCCTCCTTTCTATCTTTTCAAATCTTTCAAAGCTCAAGTTTGTTGCCATGAGAAAACTCCATTGATTGAGGAAAATCAAGTTTGAAGAGCTCATTAGCTTCTCCATTCTCTTAAGGTAAAGAAAATGTAAGAAAAATCATGTTTCCATCACTTCCTCACCTTGGCCGAAAATTGCCTCTTAAGATACCTTGTTTTATGCCTTGTTCTAGCTTGATTTATTCACCATGGACTAGTGGAGGTCCTATTTCATTCAATGCCCAAGTCTACTTTGGGACTTCAAAGGTAATCACCCACTTTTATGCCTTAGAACACATTTCTAACCTAGATTTTCATTCCTTGAGGTTAGTGTATTGTTTAGTGCTCATGTGAGTCATTGAATATTGGTTAGAACATTGGCAAAGGAAGTTTAAGTGGTGGCCGAGATTCATGCAAGAAGAAGGTCTAAGGAGGAAGTTAAGATAAGCTTGAGAAAACAAGGTAAAATGCTTACCTAATGGTGGTTTAAGTTTTAAGGAATGAGTTTTAGATGAGTACTAATGTAGCTTAAAGCTTACATTAGGTAATGGGTTGTATAACCTAAGAAAAAGAACTTAAATAAGCTTGAGAACTTGTGACTAAGGAGCCAAAGGAAATAAGTTAGTAATATAAGTTTAAGATGAGTTTTAAGAACATTATAACTACTATGAGATTGATGGGTGTATTTGCCGGTTGAAAGCTTTTATATGTGGAAATTCAGTGTTTAAGTTTAAGTCATTTAAGGGCCTAAGAGCCATGTCATTTAAGAGCCTTAGTGCTATGCAATTTAAGATTATTGCAATATATTGAGTATGATGTGAATAAGTTGATTTGGGTGAGAAAATAAGATGAAAGGACTTGGTGTGTGTGAGATTATTGTGTGAGAAAACAATGCATTTGGGCATGAGAATATACTAGAGGAGCTATGGCGAAATTTGAGTAGAAAATAAGTGTTTAGGTGATGGTGGTGAATTAATATGACCAAGGGTTATTAGGAGTCATTAAAAAAGAATTTGGGTGGAAATGAGTTAATGAAGGAGTTCTTGAGGTTTAGAATGCCCTAGAGCTGTCTAGGAAGAATTAGAGGATTGGTGGGTGTATTGAACACACCAAAGACATGGTATGAGGAATGTTAAGACTTGAGCAAAAATCTAGAGGGAATGGTGTATAATGCTTTAAGATGATTTGGGTGTGAACTATAGAAGTAAAACTGTAGGAAAAGGTTGTAAGTCGTCGAAGGAAATGGCTAGGGAGTTATATGAGTGTATGATCATGAGAATGGTGAGTAAGTTGAACAAAAGAGGGGGAAAAGTCTAAGGGGGGTGTGCTTGGTCAAGGTAAATGAAGGGTAGTGTTTAAGGTGTTCTAAGGAGATTTTATGACTAAGGATGTTCTAGGAAACAGTAAGTGTTGTTTTGGTGAGAATGAATAAACTATGGAGTTCTTGAGTACTAGGAAGACCTAGAGATGTCCAGAGGGACTAAGGGTTACAATGGTGAATTTAAGGCACCAAAACCATGGTTAAGGAAGCTAGGAAGCTTGTACAAGTTTGAAGGAAAAATAAGGTATAATGACTTGTGAAGATGTAAGCATGTGCTAGATTACATATAGCTTTGAGAAGTTTGAGTAAAGCAAATGAATATGCATAAGGATGCTTGGGAGATGATGTTAAGGTGATGAAGAAAACCTTGGTATAATGGTTGCATAGGCATGAGATGCCATTTAGAAACCTGAGGATAAAACATAATAGATGTTAGGGATGTTGGTAAGAGTTTAAAGATAAGGAAAATGGGTGTTTGGGCACGTCCGAACTTGCGTCCGAACTTGGACGTTCGGACATGCCCTGGAGCGCGTAAGTCTTCTGATCTTCGACTGGCGTCCGAACTACCCGTCCGAACATGGAAGTTCGGACACATCTATTTCTATTTTCTGGTTTGGCCTCGAGCGACGTCCGAACTTTGGAAGTCCGGACGCATGTTCGGACATTCGGCAATCTGCACCCTTAGAGTCTCGAATAGTGTCCGAACTTGGAAAGTCCGGACACAAGTTCGGACAAGGTGCTGTATTGACCAAAAACTTTGTTTAAGGTTGGGAAATGATGGGGAATATTAAGTAATGTTGTTATAAGGTTATTAAGGACATGTTTGGTGGGTAACAATGAAATTAAGTGAATGAATAAGTATAAGTGATGAGGAGAAGTGATTCACTTAAGATTAAGTTTGTAAGATTAAGTAGTGAGACTTAAGAATTGTTAGGATCATTAAGGGTTAAGTAAGGTAAGTAAGTTAAGTAAGTTGAATTAAGTTAAGTGATTAACAACCTAAAACTGAATGAATGTTTTAGGACTTGGGAATTTGGACTCCGGAAGAGAGAAAGCAACCGAACGACCAATGGTGAACGGTACAGTTTTCTTGTGACCTGCTTGCTAACGAGGTGTCCCTCGGCTTGTGTGCTATTTGTTTTGTGTGCTCACTAAACAAGATAAAGCATGCAACCGGAATATATTATATTTATGTTTTTGTTGTGTGATGTTTGAAAACTAACACAACATACCGTGAGAACTTACTAACCAATGTTTAGTAAGGAATTGAGTGAGACTAAGGAACGCTCCCTAATAAGGGACGATATGAACCGAAAGAGGTTAATCAACAAATATGGTCTTGAGATTACTACTAACTGGAACTTGAGTGAGGAAACCCGGGACCGATCTCCGGTCATGCATGCTAAGGAAAAAGGGGGACGGTATCTGAATCAGATCCGCCCTCCGCTTAAGGACTTGTCTTCGGACTTGTAGCCTAGGGCCGGTTGCCGGCTCAGCTGCGCTGGACTCCCGTCCAGAGTAGGTGGCATTAAGATGGTGCGGTGGGATCACCTAAATCCCAGGTTCGAATTAAGCTACAACCATTCCCCTCCAGGAACGGTTTGTATACTGAGAATAAGTTAAGATTAAGATTAAGGTAAGGTTAAGATAAGTTGCAACCATTCCTTTTTAAAGGATGGTTTGTATTGTTAAGATTAAGATTAAGGTAAGGTTAAGATAAGTTGCAACCATTCCTTTTTAAAGGATGGTTTGTATTATTAAGATTAAGATTAAGGTAAGGTTAAGATGAGTTGCAACCATTCCTCTTTAAAGGATGGTTTGTATAATTAAGATTAATATAAGTGACATCCACTCCTTATTAAAGGATGGTTGTTTCTAAGATTAAGATAAGACTAAGATTGAGGTGAGATAAGGATGGACTAAGATTAAGAGGGAACATTACTTAAGGAGTTAAATAACTAACTCTCTAATTAAGGGAACGCATTTAAGTCGTTCATTGTGTGTGAACTTTGATTGTTCATATACGGATTGTTGTTTACAGCATTTACTATTATGTTGTGCATTTAATCAACCTCCATGCTATCGACAATTAGTCGTCGTAGCCACGTTAGCTTGGGGGCCATGAGGGGATCGTACCAGCATTCGTGCTGACCCCCTTTGGGGGCTGTTTTTACTACACAGGTACATCAGGAAGCGGCTGTCGCGAGAGTAAGAAGGGGTACAAGTGTTACGGGTTAAGTGTGGCCTACGAGTTGTGCATGTACACTCGTATGGCAATTTGAGTTAGTAAGATGTATAGGAGGTGAGGGGGTTGTAAGAAGGATATGTAAATGGTTAAGATTGTTGTACTAATGTTCGGTATATTCTGTAGTCAGACCGTGGCAAGGTCCTGGATTGTAAAGAATTCCGCTGTGACATGTTTATATATATACTGTTAAGTTGCGAGACCACATCTGGATTGAGTTGGGGTGTTACAAAAGTGGTATCAGAGAGTAGTTACGCTCTGAAGACAAGAAATACCGAACTTAGGAGAATATTGAGGTTGAGGTTGAGTTATGGGTTTAGGGTTGAGAGATAGGGTGAGAGGTGCGTTAGTCGGGACTTCCCGGTGCTTACCGGACATCCATAGTACCTAGACCCGCCCTCCACATCCCTAACCCTGAATATGTGGAACAAACGCCAGAGAGAAGAAAGCCTTCTCTTACTCGGGGAAACCCGATCTGGCAGTTAGCTAACAGTAAGCAATACGAGAAACAATTTGTTGTACAACAGTTACGGAGAACTTGGAGGTTTTAAATGGAGCGCAACAGAGAAACAGGCGCTACCAATGGAATTCTACCAGTAAGGGAACGGTAATTACCGGCAACATGGGTCGACATGCTACGCAGTCGAGTTACACCACAATACCGATGATAAGAAAAGCACTACGAGTGCAGTGGATAAGAAAAGATAAGCGACATGAGTACCGGACATTGGTCCGAGTGAGCATAGCAGTACGATAATACATCACATGGGAATTAAGACTACCGAAAGGTCCAGTTAGAAACGGGAACTCCAAACCCCATACACTGGAAAAGATTACAAACCTGGCTGACATAGCGCAGGCGACAATAAACACGCGTACAACTGTATACCGGAATAGGACTACGATGTAGTGCCTAAAGGAGAACCATTACTTAGTAACCACGACAAAATGTGAGGGAACGGGAGCGAGAATTAAGGCATAAGAAAATATTAAGGGATTCCCTCAGAAAGAGGAACGCCTTAATAAATTACAGTACTGTCAAACAACAAGGAAACTGCCGAATGGTCAGTTATCCAAAATAAGAGATTATCGAAGGAGTCCCGAGGACTACCAATTACGTGTAAGCTAGAAGGATGTATCATTACCGATGTACCTTGCGCCAATAGGCCATCCTGCATGGCGCACTTGCCATAAAAACAGAAACGTAAGTCCACGGTTAAGCTACACGGAAAGCCATTATCGAAAAATAGGAGAACGCTACAGTTGTAACACATGTTAATACCGGACTGTAAATCCATAAGAACAGAAACGTAAGACCTTTGGAAGGCCGACGGCCTGACCATGATAAGATGAGGTGACACACCAGTCAGCATGGGGCTGAACTTGGACAGAATACTAAACAATATGAATATGAGCAACGGTACAACCTACTACAACAACATACATGGAAGGTGTCAGGAGATACAATAAAGGCAGTCGACTGAACGACTTCCAACAAGGACGGGATAAGACTCCCAGAGTGACCATTAAACATACCAATAACAACATTCTTCAATGAAGAGATTGGAAAACCTAGAAAACAAGGGTGAAAGAAATGAACATAAGCTATAACCTACTAAGAACTAAAGGTGTACCACCCTGGAAAAGGAAAGCCGGAGGACTACCCCCACAGAGCGGGCATAGTCGAGCCGAGCAAACTGATGAAGGACAGTTAATACTGTTTGTTTAACTCATTAACACCCAAGTATGATTGATCATCAACGGGTGGCGTAATCAACAGAAGTTGAACGAAGCGTTGAGATGGAAGTATAAGACGACAGGATGATATCCAAACTTGGACACCGTAAGGCAAACGCCTAATACGAACCTAACCTTGACTACTAAAACTTAAGTCTAGTAAAATGACAGTATTGTCAAAGACATTAAGTAACCTCAGATCACCTGAGTAACTTCCATAGCAGGAAGCAGGATGCAGCAACTTACCATGAAACCCGATACTACACTTAGTATGTAACCTAACGGTGGATAGTGTTCAATGAACCAGAATCTTATAAGGATGACCTGTTGATGAGTGAGAGTACAAATAATGAACTGAGACATTAACCATTAAGAACCTACGAGCCAAGGATGTTAACCACATCAGAGCCGAGGTGCAGTAAATTGTAAGAAAGCTTATTTAAGCCATGAGGAACTACAATGTGTAGATATGGACGGTTACAAACCTATAACTTAGATTGGGGAACATATTATCAAGGAAGAGTACCAATGAGAATGTTGAGATAATGCTAAGGACAGGGGCGGAGAACGAACCATACCTTTAGGGTGGGGATACCTCTCCTTGTTGTGAGGCCAATAGTGGGAATAAACCCCTCAAAAAGGGCTTTCACTTATTAGAGATAAAATACACTTTATTCAGAAAATGGAACTATGAACCTTGAGATTACCTTAGAATATACAAGATACACTTGAGTAATAAGGAAGGTTGCACAGATAGACCCCATATCCAACACCCAGGATGTAAGAATTAGAAATGGTCAGAGATAAACATTGAGATTGCACATTATGACTCGTCAAGTGACCAATGCTCAGAAGAGCTTGTGGTTCAGAGAATGACTTCTTCAGGAACCGGTTAATTTACATGGTAAGCAGCATCATAAGGATAAAAGAATGCGAGAGGAGTTAGCCTACTTACGAATCTGAGATTGGAGCAGAACATCTTCATATTAAGAGAGTCAGCTATTTTACAGCACGGTAACACAACCGCTATACACCCGAATGAGAGAACTCCCAGTGTGTCTACACCAAGAAGGGATTGAGCATAAGGTAAGACATAAGAATAAGAGAATAAGAGGTTGCAC
The DNA here is from genome assembly GCA_023374045.1 of Limonium bicolor. Classification (NCBI taxonomy): domain Eukaryota; kingdom Viridiplantae; phylum Streptophyta; class Magnoliopsida; order Caryophyllales; family Plumbaginaceae; genus Limonium; species Limonium bicolor. The sequence goes on from CM041782.1 coordinate 30,207,911, forward strand.
CATTAATGGGCAACATGGTAAGGGCCAACTACCACGGTAGTAGTGGTCGTGAGTACAATAGTTAGATAAGTGGATTAAGTCATGGTACGCGGTAAGGCGACCATTATGTATAAGCCGTCAAATATTGACACTGAGGCAATTAGATTTATGAGTTAAGACCAGCATAAGTAAGAAAATAAGATGGTAGACGAACTGAGCATTGATGCCAGTAGTCGGGACCTGGTTAGGTAAGATTTCACAGGAAGCACGCTACCCATTCCTTAAGGAATTGGAAGTGCATTCCTATTAGCATAAATATGAGAAACAACATAAGAGGCTCTACGGAAAAAGACCTCAATTATTAAGAGACCGAATCAGTACGGGATACAGAAAGGAGCTGGAGCATACCATACCCAAGAACAAAGTAAATGGACTTCCCTTGATTAATTTCAAGAAGAACAATAAATGTTATTATGGAACGACGAAAGAGGAGATCGACAACAGAATACTTCATAATTAGCAATAGCTAAATGTGTGACGGACACTATGAGTTTACTAAAACGAGACGTGGGACGACTGCACCCCACAGGGGCTTGCAGGCCTGACACGCTCGTTTATGAGTTAGTTGGGTAAGTAGTAATGTACCAGTAAGGTACCCCATGCATGTAGACGAGTGGTGTAAGGAACACGGGAAGTAGTCGACTCCGTACCACGGACAACGACACAAGACCAGACAAGAGCAGCTACTACCACAAACAGTTGAAGAGAAGAATTCAGTTGAGCCAGCAACGCAGGGGAATCAGAGAACAAATAATTAAGGACTATGAAGTGCAAGAAGCACAGATTGTTAAGTATAGACATAGAACATGTCTTAAGATCAATAAGATTAGACTGTAAAGTGCAATAAGCACTAAACAGTAGTTTCAGATTATGGATCATCCTCAGACCAAAGGTCAGTTGGAGAAGAACAACTTAGACATTCGAGAAAACACTAAGTATAAACATTAAATCTCCAGGGAGACTGGATAGACGAGTTACAACTCATTAAGGCCGTGTATTATAAAGATAACACGTGTCCATTGAGAGACCAATATTCCTAAACTGTAAGGAGACAGAAGGATATACAATACTATGGACGATCAGAAAGGCAGTTAAGCCTAAGATTATCAGAGTCGCGCAGCGGAAGCTAACAGACCACTACCTTTGAGATAAGACCAAACTAAGTTAAGAATATGGTATAAGTACCGTTAAGATCCCTCGATGCAGAGGCTAAGTCATTAGCATAGTTATGACCCTCTGATCGAATCATAAGTGAGATAGATGACATGGAAGCTAGAATGCTTGGTGAGAATTAGACATCTTGAACTTATGTTCAAGGATGATATAACGCTGATTACGTGGGCGTAATCCATTTTAAGGGGGGTAGAGCGAAAACCGCTTAGCGTATGTTTGTGTACTGAGTACATAAACTACGGTGTGCATAGCACAAAACATTTGAGAATAGTTTTACATAAACATTTTGAGATAAAATCATGGTTATTGCACACAGAAGATGTGAATACCATACATATTAAGTACCTATCTTGTTAACTCCGGCGTGAGTACAAGTTAAGAGAATTAAGGAAGAGATTAAGGAGACTTAAGAAATAAGAATATATGAGGTATGAGTCGATATGAGACTATGTGGGAGATAAGAATAAGATAACATTATGAGATATTATTGATATGAGTATGAGGAAGGAAATTGTAATGTTATGAGATATAAGATGGTGAGAATTGGTATGGGACAGTTATAGAACTTAGTAGGAATTTAGATCTTGAGGTAATTACTAAGAGATGAATCGGGAATGTTCGATGGACTGAGTCCACACTTTGGAGATGTATTGATTATGATTAGAAGAACTAAGAAGATAGAAAACTGGACATGAGTGAATTCTGATGTTTGAAAATGAGGTGGGAGGTGGAACTTGATTTTCTAGGGATCAAGGGAAACCGAACACAAATTGGGGTGGAAGGATAGTTCTACACTGATGCTGATCACATCAGGGTTGGATGATTCCTGAAACTCCCTACCAGTGGTCACAATTAAATCACACTATGGATAGAGGCCTTAGGATAAAATGAAATTGGAGTTGATTGTTTTTTAATTAGAGGAATTATTCCTCACATGATCTCGTAAAAAGGATTACCTTTTTACTGAGTCTCGCCCATGAAGTCGAGGACGCACGAGCCTTTGTCTTCGGACCGGTGACATGAGGAGAGCAGCGTGTTTTGTATTCTGGCCCATGGTGACGAGGATGAATGAGCCATTGTCTACGGACCGGTGACATGGGAGAATACGTTGGAAGTTATATGAATGTTTTAATCATCAAAAAAGGAACAAAAGAAATTTTGAGTGCTATACATGCGTAAGCATATTGTGTGATATTTAAGAATAAGCATATGGTGGACCAAAGGATTCAATGAGTTTAAGTATATATAAGTATGACCTATATGATCTAAGGAATGAGGTAAGACATGTATTCTGATAGAAGAGATGCATGGGAACTTTTGGGACAAAGTTCTTTTAAGGGGGGGTAGATTGAAATACCCCAAACCTAAGTATGCTAAGTAAACATCAGATTATGATGTAATAAGGCTAGAATATGCCTTAGAAAGTTTGGTAGACAATTTAAACCAAGGAAAACACAAGAAAGTGCCTTAAGGGCAATTAGGGCAAAAATGTGCTCTAAGCTTGGAGGGACTTGGGTGAGTACCCAAATACCATGATAAGACCTTAGAAATATTCTAATGGTCATTTTAAATCAATTAGCAAAGAAAACCAAGCTTGAAAACAAGTTAAAACATAAAATGTGCTTTAAGAAGTCTTAAAGCACATTTTTGAGAAATTGTCTTAGAATTGAGTTTTGAGTGGCTAGATGCCCATCATTACTCTTTAATCAACATGTGTACTAATTAGTATCACATTAGGAAGTCTAAATCAACGGGAAATCAAAAATTTCAGAAATATGTGCACTGATTAGTGAATAGTGCCAAATAGTGCCCAAATTAAGCTTAAGTCAACATAAGTCAATGAGATGGTCAACTAAGACCATAAATATCTCTAATTACAAGAGGGGGGCCGGTTTTTGATGTGGGGAGTCACCACATGACTAAGCAAATAAAGAAAAAGAAGAGTAAAAGAGAGAATAGTACTATTTGCTTTATAAAAGTAAAATACCTTATATTAACCTACCTCTCTCCTCTCTTCTTATCCCACGGTTTTCTTCACCTTCTTCATCCTCTCAAACCGTTCCAAGCAGCTCCATTCTTGCTCCATCTTCAAATGTCCATAACTTGCTCATTTTAGCTCCAAATCAAAAACTAAACACATATATCTCTTAGTTAGCTCAAGGCCCTCCTTTCTATCTTTTCAAATCTTTCAAAGCTCAAGTTTGGTGCCATGAGAAAACTCCATTGATGGAGGAAAATCAAGTTTGAAGAGCTCATTAGCTTCTCCATTCTCTTAAGGTAAAGAAAATGTAAGAAAAATCATGTTTCCATCACTTCCTCACCTTGGCCGAAAATTGCCTCTTAAGATACCTTGTTTTATGCCTTGTTCTAGCTTGATTTATTCACCAAGGACTAGTGGAGGTCCTATTTCATTCAATGCCCAAGTCTACTTTGGGACTTCAAAGGTAATCATCCACTTTTATGCCTTAGAACACATTTCTAGCCTAGATTTTCATTCCTTGAGGTTAGTGTATTGTTTAGTACTCATGTGTGTCATTAAATATTGGTTAGAACATTGGCAAAGGAAGTTTAAGTGGTGGCCAAGATTCATGCAAGAAGAAGGTCTAAGGAGGAAGTTAAGATAAGCTTGAGAAAACAAGGTAAAATGCTTACCTAATGGTGGTTTAAGTTTTAAGGAATGAGTTTTAGATGAGTACTAATGTAGCTTAAAGCTTACATTAGGTAATGGGTTGTATAACCTAAGAAAAAGAACTTAAATAAGCTTGAGAACTTGTGACTAAGGAGCCAAAGGAAATGAGTTAGTAATATACGTTTAAGATGAGTTTTAAGAACATTATAACTACTATGAGATTGATGGGTGTATTTGCAGGTTGAAAGCTTTTATATGTGGAAATTCAGTGTTTAAGTTTAAGTCATTTAAGGGCCTAAGAGCCATGTCATTTAAGAGCCTTAGTGCTATACAATTTAAGATTATTGCAATATATTGAGTATGATGTGAATAAGTTGATTTGGGTGAGAAAATAAGATGAGAAAGGACTTGGTGTGTGTGAGATTATTGTGTGAGAAAAACAATGCATTTGGGCATGAGAATATACTAGAGGAGCTATGGCGAAATTTGAGTAGAAAATAAGTGTTTAGGTGATGGTGGTGAATTAATATGACCAAGGGTTATTAGGAGTCATTAAAAAAGAATTTGGGTGGAAATGAGTTAATGAAGGAGTTCTTGAGGTTTAGAATGCCCTAGAGCTGTATAGGATGAATTAGAGGATTGGTGGGTGTATTGAACACACCAAAGACATGGTATGAGGAATGTTAAGACTTGAGCAAAAATATAGAGGGAATGGTGTATAATGCTTTAAGATGATTTGGGTGTGAACTATAGAAGTAAAACTGTAGGAAAAGGTTGTAAGTCGTCGAAGGAAATGGCTAGGGAGTTATATGAGTGTATGATCATGAGAATGGTGAGTAAGTTGAACAAAAGAGGGGGAAAAGTCTAAGGGGGGTGTTGCTTGGTCAAGGTAAATGAAGGGTAGTGTTTAAGGTGTTCTAAGGAGATTTTATGACTAAGGATGTTCTAGGAAACAGTAAGTGTTGTTTTGGTGAGAATGAATAAACTATGGAGTTCTTGAGTACTAGGAAGACCTAGAGATGTCCAGGGGACTAAGGGTTACAATGGTGAATTTAAGGCACCAAACCCATGGTTAAGGAAGCTAGGAAGCTTGTACAAGTTTGAAGGAAAAATAAGGTATAATGACTTGTGAAGATGTAAGCATGTGCTAGATTACATATAGCTTTGAGAAGTTTGAGTAAAGCAAATGAATATGCATAAGGATGCTTGGGAGATGATGTTAAGGTGATGAAGAAACACCTTGGTATAATGGTTACATAGGCATGAGATGCCATTTAGAAACCTGAGGATAAAACATAATAGATGTTAGGGATGTTGGTAAGAGTTTAAAGATAAGGAAAATGGGTGTTGGGCACGTCCGAACTTACGTCCGAACTTGGACGTTCGGACATGCCCTGGAGCGCGTAAGTCTTCTGATCTTCGACTGGCGTCCGAACTACCCGTCCGAACATGGAAGTTCGGACACATCTATTTCTATTTTCTGGTTTGGCCTCGAGCGACGTCCGAACTTTGGAAGTCCGGACGCATGTTCGGACATTTGGCAATCTGCCCTTAGAGTCTCGAACAGTGTCCGAACTTGGAAAGTCCGGACACAAGTTCGGACAAGGTGCTGTATTGACCAAAAACTTTGTTTAAGGTTGGTAAATGATGGGGAATATTAAGTAATGTTGTTATAAGGTTATTAAGGACATGTTTGGTGGGTAACAATGAAATTAAGTGAATGAATAAGTATAAGTGATGAGGAGAAGTGATTCACTTAAGATTAAGTTTGTAAGATTAAGTAGTGAGACTTAAGAATTGTTAGGATCATTAAGGGTTAAGTAAGGTAAGTAAGTTAAGTAAGTTGAATTAAGTTAAGTGATTAACAACCTAAAACTGAATGAATATTTTAGGACTTGGGAATTTGGACTCCGGAAGAGAGAAAGGAACCGAACGACCAATGGTGAACGGTACAGTTCTCTTGTGACCTGCTTGCTAACGAGGTGTCCCTCGGCTTGTGTGCTATTTGTTTTGTGTGCTCACTAAACAAGATAAAGCATGCAACCGGAATATATTATATTTATTTTTTTGTTGTGTGATGTTTGAAAACTAACACAACATACCGTGAGAACTTACTAACCAATGTTTAGTAAGGAATTGAGTGAGACTAAGGAACGCTCCCTAATAAGGGACGATATGAACCGAAAGAGGTTAACCAACAAATATGGTGTTGAGATTACTACTAACTGGAACTTGAGTGAGGAAACCCGGGACCGATCTCCGGTCATGTATGCTAAGGAAAAAGGGGGACGGTATCTGAATCAGATCCGCCCTCCGCTTAAGGACTTGTCACTAGTAGAAAAAAGGCCTATTTCGGCGGTTCCAATGGGCCTATTTCGGCGGTTGTGAACCGCCGAAATGAGCACCGCCGAAATAGGTGTGAGCACCTATTTCGGCGGTTGTAAACCGCCGAACTAGATGTACCTATCTCGGCGGTTCTTAGAGAACAACCGCCGAGATAGGCCCCTGGGATTGACCATGGGTCTATCTCGGCGGTTGTTAGAGAACAACCGCCGAGATAGACCCATGGTCAATCTCACACACGGTCAATCCCAGGGGCCTATCTCGGCGGTTGTTCTCAAGAACCGCCGAGATAGGTATATTTTTTTTTGTTTTTTTCCATCCCAGCTTATATATATATATATTCACCACATTTGATTCAATCAGACCTGTAATAATGCTTCATCCATACAGGGAGCTCCAGCACACATTTAAAAAGTTATAAAAGCTCCCAATTAATACCAACGACGCACCACAATTTGAGAGTTAACAAAACCAATGCAATTACACTTACTTTCACACTTTCAATACAAATAAAAAACACCATTACAATTCAAATCTACCATTACACCATCCACAAGTGTACAGAGTTATATTTACATACTCGAAAAAGTTAGCAAAACATCTTCATGATCATCAATTCATTAAACTTGTGCAGACGAACTCCGACCATTCCTCAAGCATCTCAACAATTTGAGCATCATCATACTGACCATCTTTGAACACTTGTTCGTAAGCCTTGAAAAAAAATGAACATTAATCTAAAACGTACAAGTCTAACAACATGTAAAGAGCATAACTGAAACTTTCAAAGAATGTTACCATGTCTAACGAGTGCTCTGGTAAAAGGTTCGCCGCTCCTACTATGTCACTCATGAATCTCATGACATAGTATCCACATTCTGACCCCCCAGGCTGCACCGGACACTATACAAACACACATATTGACAGTTATAAACAAGTTTAAACATTATCACACAAATTTATCAATTAATAGAGTACCTTGACAGTGTTCCAAGGGATGTTACTCTTCATTGTTATACCCTGGAGTCTTAATGCAGCTCTCATGGAACTATATACATCAGCAATATATATAGTTTTAAGCATCAGTAGCAAGTTATGAAACAGTTAATGTTAAGTAAAATAATTGTTGTTTACGATAACAAAATAATTACCCCAGTATTGCGGTGGAGATCTTCGGTCTCTTGGCAGCCTTACCAAGTGAGTCAAATTGCAAGATTCGTGGGTGCTTCCCCATCACCAGCACAAGCAATGACCAATGTCGACTGTCCACAAATTACACAATGTGTTGAAATCATTAAGCAACTAACACAAACTATATGTTTTAGATAATACTAAGAGAAATAGTCAAATATCATACTCTGAATGATATGGCAGCATAATAAATGACTTGTTCGAACATTCATAGAGGGCATTCGTCATATATTGCATAAGGCTTTGCGGATCACTTGTCATCTGGACTTCACTGCACATAGCAGGACACAGGAATCCAAATCTTCGATCTTCAAAGACATTGATCGCCTTATCATGCACCCACCTATGAGGCAATATCATTAGTCATTAACTTTTTATTCAAACATCTAATTCATCACCAATTAATGAATTCAAAATATAAAAGGTAGAAGTCACTCACATGGCGGCCGACTTGATAATCGACACATTCAACCAATCCCTCCTGAAGCACTCCTCGAAGTCGGACATATACATCCCAAATCGATGTATATCTTCTCCTTGAACTATATAGTGAAATATCCGCTCGGGATCTTCCACAATGAGGGAATCACTATCCGGTGGTAGCACCAACAACGAGGAATGCAGAATCTGCATATTGGTCGACAAGCCGGCCAATATTCTCTTCTCCACCAAAGCAGGTCTAAGCACAAAATTTGTGGATGCCTTTGATTGCACAGGTGTGGCAATTCTTTTTCCTTTGCCCTTATCAGTCTTCGGTGGGGTCATATCCTATGATATTAGTCTAATTAAGTATATGGATGCAAGGTGGTACACCAATAGTTTTATAGCAACGGTTAAGAGTAATACCTGCCCAGGGAGTCTGACCAATCGTGCAGGCCACTGCACTGTCGCAGTTTGTGCAGAACGCACGGTAGGTCTTTGTGGGATCGGCACCGGTAAACCGACGTCAGCATGCTCTGCAACAAATTCGTCTAGAAGCACTCGTGCATGGTAATGTCGGAGTGGTTCACCGTGCACAATATCACTTGGACGAGAGGGGAAAAGTTTTCCCCATGCAACCATGACCTCTTCTACTCCAATTTGTAAAAACAGATGGCACTCAGTGGGTGCCTGAGTGTTATGTGGAACTTGTTTAGATAAAAATTGAGAATTCTTCTATGATGATATTAGTGATCAAGTTAAAAATCATAATCGTCATGTACTCAATTGAAATGTTAGTCTAACCTGTAGAGATGCATAGGGAAACGGATCAGCCGAGTGGACACTACTTCTCACTACCGGTGCACTCTGCTGCTGAATGGGTGACTGATCAACTGGTGGTCGAGAAACCTCTTGGCTTTCATGCTGCTGTGGCTGAATCCTTGATATAGCCTGAGCGATCCTCTCGTCGACGTTCTGAGTAATCCTCTGCTCCATCTCAGCCAACACTCTCAGGTGCTCCTCGTAGCTAATCGACTGTCCCTGGCTGATTCTGGACCCGGGTGCGCCAAATGCCTGGCGGATACCAACGTGCCCACCAAACCCAATGGCACGACCTGGATGATCCTTCTTACCAAGAGCGCGTGTAAGAGGATCATCATTCCTCTGTGAGGTCCAGGTGCCCTGGGTGAGCTGAGAGCTTAATTCACCCTAATATAACACACAAATACAGTTATTAGTTTAACATAAGTTCATATACAAAGGAAATGAACAGTTTGACTGAAAATGAAATGATATCACTTACCATTTGAGCAATAACTGCTCTCGTGGCTTCATCATATTGAGGATTTTCGGGAGTAGAGTTCTTCGGAATGTGGCTTAACTCCCACACTTTCATTCTTCTGCCACTGGCATCCAATGAGCCATCCGTGGGCAGATATCCCTTTTGCTCCCATTCTGGTACCCTTTGAGCAATACTTTTTCCACCTAAGTGGTGAGGGTACAGATTCTTCTTAGCATTTGCTTGTTGTTTCGCACGGAGAGCCTGCATAAATTAATGGGATCATGTTAAGTGAAATTGAACACAAAAAAACATAAGAAATTAAGATTAATTTATGTATGTATGACAATAAAGTGCACCTGGAACTCCGGTGTGTGACGCCTCTCAACAAATTGTAGCCATTGCTCTTCTGTTATGCCCTCGTAAACCTCCCATGGTGGTCTCACACCGTCTCCACCATGATCTGGCTCATCTGGATCTTCTGGAGTAGGCATCTTGTAGATGAACTTGTCAGCCAACTTATTCTTGTGGTCCCGGAACTGTTTCGACATCGCTGATAGCACATCGTTTTTAAGTGCGGGATCCACGGAGAAACGAGACTACGTACATGATCATTCAGTTAGTAAAGTAAACATAAATGTTCTATTATTTCACAAAAGATCATAGTAATAATGTAGAGATTTACCTGAAGACGCTGAAACATAGTATCCTTCAATGATTGAGGCACTTGCTTCCAGGTGTGGTTTATGTCGCAATATGACTTCACCAAATGGCTACCGTAAGCGGTGAAGTCATTCTTCCAATTTCCATGGGGCTGGTTGAATTGATTGAAGTCGACCGGTTTTGTAGGAGGGCCCTTGTTAGCCTTCAGCCCACGTGTTGCACCTCTCTTCTTCTGCTTCTTCGCCTCTGGTGGCACAACCGACTCCTCTTCGGTCTGCTGTGAAGGGCCAGCCTCAGTCTCGTGTACTGCTAACTGGTCCTTCTTCTTCTTTCCTCCTCTCGTGACCCGCTTACTTGGTCTATTCGGCTGTGGCTCAGGTTCTCCAGTCGAGATAAGCCGTCCAATGGGGTCATCCATAGGGTGATCATCCACTGCAAAAAAAAATCATAAAGCATTTTCATCAGTTAAACTCATAACATAAATACTATGATGCATAACAATAACAGTTAAGATGATATTACAGTCTACATTCTACTAACAACATTACCTGACACGTACAAAAACATAAATCATTTCATATTTTCTACCCAAACACCCTCATCATGGTCTGATCGTGCGTAGAGCAAATCGTTTTCGGTATCATCAATCGAATCCGGTAATCCAGTAGGAAACAAGGATGTTTCCTCTACAGTCCCATTTTCATCGTTATCCTCATTTTCATTTTCCATTACAACCGGCCTTCTTCCTGGAAGAACAACAGACCATCTGCAGTCTTTCGGATCCTCAACATACCACACTTGCTCGCAATCCTTTCCCAGAACAAATTGATCATCATTATAACCGTGTAACCGTGAAAGATCAACCATGGTAAGCCCTCCATCATTTTGGTACCCGCGTCGGTTGTCCACCCACTTGCACCGGAACAACAGGTCTTCACATGGAGTTGTACGAGGTTGATGCTTGAATAATGTCTAACCACACCACAATCAACACAAGGACATGGAATTTTCTCCGCCTTTGTCCTGTCCTTGTGTTGCACTGCAGCTTTGCAAAACTCTTTCAGCATTTTGTCAAAATGTTCGCCTCTATCACCATACATCCAGTCACGCTCCATACTACATGTGCAACAGATCACAGGTGTGAGTTAGATCCTTTGTAGAATATGGCCTGTATTAAGTTGCACATGTTTATTTCCTAATGGAGCATGACTGGGATGATTGTCAATTAGTCTAGCCTAACTCTAAGGTTGCAAACACAAAATAAACTACCATTTTAAATTTAAGAAATTGTTGCACTTCTAAAACAGAAACCGGTGTTTAAAACAATATTACGAATACTTTTTCTACAAAAAATTTGGCATGACCTTTGCATAATTGTACACATCCCATGCTTATTATTCAGCACTCACCAAAGTCATCACAACCACAAACATTCCAACAATGGCAGCAACCAACAATTAAAATAAATCAATTCTTTACTAGCTAACTGAAAACCAATTGCAAATTCAAATCATCAAATCAACGCTTTCAATTCTCCACTGTATAAGTTCAAACCGGTTTAGAGATTACCAAAGAATCGAGAGTTAGAATACGTACTTGTTTTTTAAGGATTTATGGACAGGGGAGACTGGTGCCTGAGAGGTAGGCTTCTGTGCGAGAGATGCAGCAATACCACTTCTGATATGTCTCTGCAAGGGAGCAACAAAAAATAAATTAAAAAAGAAATGCATCAACAAATAGGGAATGAAGCTAAATTATTTACTAGCACTTATATTTAAATACATAATTGCATTTATTAAACAAAAAATAAGGTTTAGTTACTTACTTGTGCACAGAGGAGGAAAGAGGAACAGTAATGGAAGAAGGCGGGAAACAAGAGAGGTGATTCACGGACCTGATAAAAAAAATTAGATATTGTTAGACATATACACATACATCAAACAATATTAATTACGAAGAGATTTTAAAAAAAATGGCATGACTTGTGCATAATTTTACCTATCCCATGCTTATTATTAAGCATTCACCAACCATTCATCAACACAAATTTCCATCACAAATCAAACTAATACCAACTTTATCCATCAAACCAAATTTTAATAATTTGTGGAAATCAAATACAAAGTAAAATAAAGACACAACTATGCCTATTATTAAGCATTCACCAATTATTCAACAACACAAATTTCAATCATAAACCAAACTAATATATACCAAATTCATTCATCAAACGAAATTCCAATAATTTGTGGAAATCAAATACAAAGTACAAAAGAGAAAAATGATAAGTTAGATTATATTACCGGTTCGAAAATGAATTTCTCTCCGCTCCGCTTTCAATCTACCATCAAATGGTAAAGAAGCTCCTTAAGTATTTATCTGTAGAGACACAAAAGAGAAAAATGATAAGTTACTTATATTACAATGAGTGAAGAGAATGAAGAGAATGAAGAGTTAAATTAAAAAAAATACCGGTTCATAAATGAATTGTTTTCAGCCCCTCTTCTCAATCGGGCGTGCGAGACTTGTGTAGCAACGCCAATCTCTACAGAGGCAACGCATAAAGATTGAACAACATTCAGATCAATTAGAATAATTTTATATTAAACTTAACGACTATACAATACTCATATATATATATATAATATATATATATATAAATACATTCTCACACCTCTACTTCAAACCGCTACTAAAACGGCTAATACCTCACCTACTACAATATTTTTCTATACTATGACTGCTTGTTCACGCTCTTATTCAATTATACACTACGAAACGTTCTACACTTACATTACATCTTTCATGTGCTGCACATATAATTGTTTACCACTTAACACTTCTCTAATTCTCCACACACGCAATACTTTTAAATATAAGAAACAAACTACTCATACTTAATGCTCATCTTAATTAACAACATATCTTTTACTCGCAATCACTATACTTATATTTATTGCACATATTACAACACTCATTCATACGTTTATAAGCATAATAAATCTAGCCCAAATAAGCTAACCTAACTATACTTAAAAGAAGGGCCAAAAACAGCACAAAAATTCACTCAGACATTTCGTCGAACACCTTGTGTGCATACATAAATTTATTAGTTTAACAACCAAATCTTGCAAAGATTTCACACACACAATAAATATCAGCATCCACAATCACAATGTGACAACAATCTAACAATTTTAACAACACATTAACAATTTATAAAACAAAACCGAAACAATCGTGAGTGTTTGTTCTCACCTCTGTTCGCCTCTGTTGAGTGGCGGATTGAGGCCGGCAACACCAACCGAAGACCACACCGACGGCGCGACACCGGCGAAAGCAAGAGGAGGAGGAGGGCGGGCGGTCGACGGCTGTGGTGGCGGTGGTGGGTTCGAAATCGCCGCTGAACAGAGAGATGAGAAGAGGGGGTTAATTAGCCCTAATGATCTGTAATTGTTTCGAATCGGGCTGGGGGGCTAATTAAAAGGACCTATTTCGGTGGTTCCTAACAAAGAACCGCCGAAATAGGCCCTTTTTAATTATTAAATAAATTAAAGAGACCTATTTCGGCGGTTCCTAACAAGAACCGCCGAAATAGATGATTAAATTAAAAAAAAAGAAAAATAGAAACACCTATTTCGGCGGTTTCGTGTAAGGAACCGCCGAAATAGGTCTATTTAATTTTTTTTATTATTAAAAAGGGCATATTTCGGCGGTTCTTTGTTAGGAACCACCGAAATAGACCCCTTCTTTACATACGGTATATATTTCAGGCCCCTATTTCGGCGGTTTTATCTACAACCGCCGAAATAGGGGCGACAAAATAGGCCTTTTTTGTACTAGTGTGTCTTCGGACTTGTAGCCTAGGGCCGGTTGCCGGCTCAGCTGCGCTGGACTCCCGTCCAGAGTAGGTGGCATTAAGATGGTGCGGTGGGATCACCTAAATCCCAAGTTCGAATTAAGCTACAACCATTCCCCTCCAGGAACGGTTTGTATACTGAGAATAAGTTAAGATTAAGATTAAGGTAAGGTTAAGATAAGTTGCAACCATTCCTTTTTAAAGGATGGTTTGTATTATTAAGATTAAGATTAAGGTAAGGTTAAGATAAGTTGCAACCATTCCTTTTTAAAGGACGGTTTGTATTATTAAGATTAAGATTAAGGTAAGGTTAAGATGAGTTGCAACCATTCCTCTTTAAAGGATGGTTTGTATAATTAAGATTAAGATAAGTGACATCCACTCCTTATTAAAGGATGGTTGTTTCTAAGATTAAGATAAGACTAAGATTGAGGTGAGATAAGGATGGACTAAGATTAAGAGGGAACATTACTTAAGGAGTTAAATAACTAACTCTCTAATTAAGGGAACGCATTTAAGTCGTTCATTGTGTGTGAACTTTGATTGTTCATATATGGATTGTTGTTTACAGCATTTACTATTATGTTGTGCATTTAATCAACCTCCATGCTATCGACAATTAGTCGTCGTAGCCACGTTAGCTTGGGGGCCATGAGGGGATCGTACCAGCATTCGTGCTGACCCCCTTTGGGGGCTGTTTTTACTACACAGGTACATCAGGAAGCGGCTGTCGCGAGAGTAAGAAAGGGGTACAAGTGTTACGGGTTAAGTGTGGCCTACGAGTTGTGCATGTACACTCGTATGGCAATTTGAGTTAGTAAGATGTATAGGAGGTGAGGGGGTTGTAAGAAGGATATGTAAATGGTTAAGATTGTTGTACTAATGTTCGGTATATTCTGTAGTCAGACCGTGGCAAGGTCCTGGATTGTAAAGAATTCCGCTGTGACATGTTTATATATATACTGTTAAGTTGCGAGACCACATCTGGATTGAGTTGGGGTGTTACAAAAAATCCCCAAATTAAATATATAGTAACTATAACATTTTAGACATATTATAAAAATTTTATTTCATAAAAATATATTTTTAAATTTTCCAAATAATTCCATAATACTCATAAATTGCAAAAATTATAACTTACGTTTAAAAACTCAAAAACCATATTAATTTACATCAAAATAAACTAGATTTTATAAGGAATCTATGGTTAAACTTTCAAGTCAAAATACATTCGGGAAGGTATTTAAATTAATTCAACAAGTTAGGGTTTAATTCTGGAAATATTAAAACTCATAACCAACTTAAATTCCCCAGATCTAATCTCGGCCGTCCGTTTCTAAAACTTACGATCGGACGGCCACTGAGTCTCGATTTCATCCCCAAACCCCCAGCGATACCCGAGTACTAAATTGCGAATTCCTCACAATCTACAGAACCAAATTCAATGATTTTTGTTTATATGGTTTCGAAATTCAATCCCGGTTCTAATGATACCAATTTTGTTAATTATAATGCTATGATAAGGGATTTCGAATCTGGGTAAACTCGATTAGGGTTCATATCCGTTTCGAATCGAATTTCTACAAATTCTCTCAATGTAGTGCGTTATATGTTAAATTGATAGAGGGGTATGAATAGGAATGCAAAAACGAACAGCATTATCGGTTTAGTTTGGTCGGAATCGTACCGGAGATGCGCCGGCAAGGCAATTCGAACTCGTTTTCTGGAAAAATTAGTATTTTTTTTTGCTCTTCAGGTAGGCAACTTTAGACGCTTCTATCTCCCAAACGATCGCGAATTGGCTTGAGATTTCTTCATAAGAATTGTAGAGGAATCAGAGATGTTTAAAACGAGCTAGAGAACAAGAATTTTCGCCCACGGATGAAGAAGTTATGATAGAACGAAGTTTACCTGTTCAACTGAAATTTCCGGATTTCTGGGTTTCTAGAACTCGGGGAGGCAACTTTCGATGCCTTTATCTTTCACCCTATTGAGAATCAGCCTTTGGTGTAAAAAGGAAAGTTGGAGAGGGATTAGAGATCTTCAAAACAAGCTAAAGAAAACGAATTTTGGCTCAGAAATGAAGAAGTTATGGCGAGACGAAGTTTACATGATTTCAGTAAAAACTAGAATTCTGGGTTACGAATTCGCAAGGAGGCAACTTTAGATCGATTTTCCCGTCGATGTAGAATGAGTTAGGTTGTGTATGAGTAATGGTTGGAAAGAGGAATTGTAGGAGAAGAGAATGCAAAAGACGACACTCAAAAATTCCAAAAGATGAGATAGATATGGATGTCACAAGTTAGGGAAAAATCAGTTGCGAAAATCCTGGGGATAAAAATGGCTTAAGTGTTGGGCGCGTATCCCGAGGCACGCGGGTGAGTCAGCAGACTTGCCACATCAGCATCTTTTCAAAATTTTGGCTCTAAACTTCATTTTATCATAACTTTGGCTAGGATGATCCGTTTTTGACGTCTTTTATCAATCTTCATGGTTTTCCATAACCTTTTTATTGATATAGGTTTCATGAGCTAGTATGACCATTCTCAAAAAGTCAACCCTAGCAAGGCTTAATAAGCTTTAAGGTTTTTATAATTTTATTTTGACTTTTATGTTTCAAAACAATGTTCCAACTCTTTCGAAAATCTTTATAATATACTTGGAGTGTTTAGAAATTTTCCCAAGATTTATTGACTTATAAATCTTATTGTTAAATTCATAATACTATATAATAATATATAATAATTTAATACTAATAGTATTCTTTAGGGTTAAATAGAAGAAATCCCCTAAATTAGTTTCCATAATTCCATATAATAATTTAATATTCATGATTCCATATAATAATTTAATATTCATAATTCCATATAATAATTTAATATTCATAATTCCATATATAATTTAATATTTAATAAGTATTTTTAAGGTTTAACAAAAGAAATCCCCTAAATTAATTTAAATTAATCTAGGGGTTTCAGTATATCCCCTTAAAAGAAACTTCGCCTCGAAGTTTAAAAATCAACTAATAGCCACTCACACCGCTTCGGGTGTGCTAAGACAATAATAATTCCAATGGAATTCCATACCAATCCAATTCTATATTTCCATCCATTCCCATTTCCACATTCCACTCGAGATTACTCAAACTCAAAGTGGACCAAGATATACCAAGATATTTCATGATGAAAATCAAAAGCCACATGTTGTGTCATAATGTAAAAACCAAGTACATACATACCCCTCTCACTTGCTAATCACGCAACAGGGCATAATCTGGATGAGGTAACGAAGAAAGATTATGCTAACCCCCCCCCCCCCCCCCCCCCCCCCCCTAAAAGAGAACTTTGTCCCGAAGTTTAAGATTTATCTACCAACTACTTACACCCCCTTCCGGTGTGTGGGTAAACTAAATATCAAGTTGTTCTACAAGCTTTAAAATGTTTATCACACAATCAAACCACTCAAGGGTATTCATCCAATAACAATTCCAAACATATGTTTCTGTTTTCACACACCACATTCAAAGAATTCAGCAGCTTATTATCAAGCTTTGTTGTAAATTTTATGGCACTGTTGAATTTATCTATGATTGATATATATTTGTACCCCGTGATTGTTATGTATTTGTATTTCGATTATTAAAAATTTCATTTTATGATTCTTATCCATTCACTTTATGACTGGTACCAATTATATGTCCATTATATGTTCATTTTATCATATCAATTATATTAACAAGCTATAAATCAGGTGTAACATACTTGAGTAGTTTAAAATAATATTTCAGATCATTTAATGATCCTAGATAATCTTTCAAAATTATCTTCAAGGGTTTATTAGCCAACCATATGTTAAAACTTTATAAAATAAATATTTTCTGTGACTTTCAAGTTTCATTTGTTTTTATAATTACTATAGTATTTTAGACGAACCATTAAGTATTTACTTCATAAAATTTACTTATTATATATTTACATAATTTCACACAAGGCAGAGTTTTAGGAAGTTCTTATTAATTATAATGTAGCTCCAAAAATCTGATTTCTTTATCTTAAAATTTATTTATTTATTTTTTAAGGTAGGGACTCTATATATAAATTTTTGAGTCAAATGAATTAGTCTGATGAAAACTCACTCACTCTTGATAATTATTTTTCTTAGGGTTTGTTCTATGTAGGTATTCCTCTGATCATTAAAACTTAGTACTCTCTTAGATAATGGTGGCTTTTGGTAAATGTCACTCTTAGTGTGACTTTTAAAATTTTATATATAATATTAAACTTCCAAATAAACCTGAGAATTTCCAATCTTAAGTAACTCTCAATTTTTCATTAAATGCTCAATACTCCAAGTATTTAAGGAACAATAATATTTAGTTTAGTATTACTCTTCTCCTCACTCAATCTTTAAGCAACTTCCTTTAATGGTTTTTATATTCAACAAGGGTAGATGTTCTACCTTGGAGTACTTAAATTTAAATCCTCTTCCTCCATATATAGGTATTTTTCACCAAAGATTTAACTCAATAAACCCTTTTAATGTATGAATTTTAATACTGGTTCTTAAGATACAAATTTTGAATTGTTCATTGTGGCTAGTAATGAAATATGCCTAGCTCAAGAATTCATGATGGTAACGTCTTACCACCAATCCTCCTCAAGTTCAACACAATCCATCACTTGTGTAGAAGATTATTTACGGTTAGATGACAAGGCTTGTCTAGCCCCTAAACTTCCAGAAGTGGGTGTCCACCCCCACTACTTTCAGCCTAGGAGTTCGTCGCACCAGGCACTTCCTGTAGGGTGTTAGGTTTAGGTGTTTTCTTCCTAAAGTTAACATAGAGTTTTAGTGTGGTTTATGGGTTTGGATGTATGCTACTAGTGTTTGTTAGCTTAATAATTTTCTAGACTAAAGATTTATCCTAACATTACCTTTAGGCAACAATTTGTACCAAGTAGTTCTTGAGATTTGTTTTCAAACTTTAAAGGTTTTGAAGTACTTAACACATAATATCAATACTGACTTAGTTATTCTAAGCTCTATTTGTATTCTATTTTCAACCAAAAGTATCTCAAGGAATTGTATTCATAGCAATGTATTCTTTATAGGTATGCTTTTGAAAAGTAGCTAAATATATGATTTATCCCAACCAAAATCTTATCGTACTCAATATACGATGTTCCAAACCTATATTTTTACTGTAGTTTAATGTTTGAACGATATAACAACACACCACACTCAACAGACATTCATAAAAGAAAAGTGCGTAAAGGAATCATCCACAATTCCAAGAAGGGTTATGAGTCGTGCCTTACTGGAGTCCTCACTTCCCAATTCTACCCCAATTCCCCAGTTTTAAGTGCACCTATATTCTAAGTATTTCACTCGGCTTGTTTTCTCGGGTTCAGAGCGTAACTAAGCTCTGATACCAATTTCTATAACACCCCTATTTAACATATTTATAGCGGAAATAAAATACTAAAGGCGTACAGACCATCGGGTTCCAAATACCCAGCACCAAACCTCACCAATTTACAACTTAAGGATTACAACTGTCACGGCCTGAACCTCGAGAAAACTTAACAAAAATAAAACAGTAATAAAACACATAAACTCTTCACAAAACCTAATCCCAACCCAATCACTCGTTCTCTTCGTGGCCACCTGTAAAATAACTCGTACCTGCAAGATAAACCCAAGCAGCCCACCCCGGGAGGGGTGAGTCAGTTCCCTGGAATGGAACTGGTACAATTCTTCAAAAACAAACTTATAAAACATAACTCTTCAAAATAAACAGTAACTTGAAATCAAACTCTTGAAAGTAAAACAGGGAAACAAGGCACTTTAAAATCACCAAGTCAAAGATAACAAGTTAAGGATAAAGATAAATAATAGAAAGGTAAAGTTAGTCAATCCAAAAACCACACCATGAGTTAGTGAACATCCAATGCTCAAGTTAGAACCAATTCCAGTTAGGAGTAGAAAGACCCAAGTAGTCACAAGGACTAAGAATGGAAAGATAGATATCCAAGAATCAACAACTCAAGAGTGGAATAAAACCATTTGGGAGAGATGGCCCCCACCGCCAAGTACGTCCTTTTAGGACAGGGGATATACAGCCCCTCACTGTTTACTACGTCCCTTTTGGGACAGGGGATATACAGCCCCTCACTGTTTACTACGTCCCTTTTGGGACAGGGGATATACAACCCCTCACTGTTACCATTGAAGACGCGCACACGTCACCACAAAAGACTCAGCTCATGGATGAAACAATATCCAGAGTCAAAGGAAGAATTACCAAGATTGACCTTTTCCATATTTCCACTAGATCACTAACTGCACCAGAGCAATACCAAAACACTCAGTCCTACAGAGTGCAGAAGCGTAAACCCTAGGTAGTTAATGTCTAATGAAACAACCAAATAGAAGGAACCAATAACCATGTAAGTTTCACATACAAGGCTCAGTTAGTCACATCAAGCTGAGTTAGCCACATAAACAGTTTCCTTTTGAAATCCATTCAAGCTCAGTTAGCGTTTTCCAAAACATTCCATACAGTCCGTTTGTAAAAGTATCTGAGTACGAGAAATATACCTGGTCAATGCTGTAGCAGTTCTAGTAAACTCGTGTAAACACTCAACTACACTCTGAGGAACATTAAAGATAATCTATCGTCAATAACTTATATCCTAGGTTAAACTTAAATAAATTCCTCTCTCTTATTTCTAAATCCCAATCATCTTGTAAGCCCTCACTTAAATGTTATGTATAATCTTTGAGTTATCTGAGAATGTTGTATAACCCAAGGTGGTAAGATCAAGGAATGTATTCTATTAACATTTGCTAATTGTCCACTTATCCACTTTATTCATACTTAACCACAATCCTCACACTCAAGACTTTTGAGACCCTTATACCATAAATGTGTTTTATATTATGTAATCAATCTTAGAATTCCAATGATAAACTTAAGCTCAATACTTTTATTCTTAATTTAGAATAAACATTGTATTATGACCTATGATGGATTCATCCCATACTATACTATTATTTCACAATGTAATGATTATGTATTTTATCAATCTACTAGATAATCCATTATGATTAAGTTTTCCCCTTAACTTAATTAAGATCTACATCTTGTATATTGGAACCATAGTGTTGTAGACGCATTTTATTATAACCTAATTGAGTTACTAACTCATTTATCTTATCTTTAGTTCAGAAAGACTTTTTATTACAACCAGCTAATAATCTTGTCATAAGATGTTAAATTACTTTTCATCTTGAAACAACTATATTATAGTTAACTTAGACTTATCGAACTCTTACATTTAGTATTCACAAGGTACATTATTTGCTTAATTATTACCTATATAATAAGGTGTTTAAATATAAGCTTTTATGTATCCTTACTTACCTTTAATCTCATAAATGTTTTATTTTTACACACATTCACTCTATAGACTATGTATAATCCTTTTGTACTAAACCTCAATAAACTTAAGCCTTAAATACGTTTTAAATTGTTTTACAAAACCTAAGGTTTCAAAGGAATAACTTAATAAATTAATTTCCTTTATTGTATTTAGGATGGACAATATATCTACATAGAGTAGAATTTATCAAAGAATTAAATTCTGGTTCGTAAGTGAAATTGTTAATTATTTAATAATATAATCTATTATGAAAATCCCCATACCTTATATTCAAATGACACATTAGTATTTTCAGTGTCGTAAAGTAGATCAATATAATCTCTTACGTAACCTAGGTTCATCTAATTAAAGGCTCAAAGGTTTTAATTATCTAATTACTATTTACAAACCTTTTATAAGTCCTAACTATTAAAGACATCACTTATTTATAACCTCACATTCTGTACGTTGGTAATTAATGTTATAAGTGAATTTTATATGGCTCGTCCAATTCTAAGAACTCAAGGATTATTACTTTGATTAACTTCCAAATCATATTTTAATATAGTTTTATATATAAACCTTTTAATGATTTTATCTTAAAACATTAAGTCATTATTCAATACAATAAATGTTATGAAATGATTAAATCTAGACTTACTAATCCACTTCACATTTAGATGTAAAAGTATTTCATTTATTTACTAAATATATAGTAAGTTCTATTTGTGTAAAGTCTAATTACAAATATTCTTAAGTCCCAACTTATTAATTACCTAACCAAATTATAGATTTACATTATGGTCTTTGACAAATAATATTACACATGTATTTTAATATGGTTTATATAAATCTTAGAAATTCAAGATAACTCTTTAAGCTTAATTTCATAACCACAATTCAATACTACCTCAAATAATATACTTTTAATAGTATTATGTATACGTTTAGTTTAACTTATTAATTCCTTCATATTCTATTTGCTATAAGGTATTTTATTTCTTTTATTTATTTATTTATCGTATATGTATACTAGGATTTATTCAAGACATTCTTTATGTAGTTTAATTGCATTTAATTATTTATAATAACTTTTACACATATCTACATCCAAAATATGGTTTATAAAATAAAGTATTTCCCTTAGTTTCAATTAAGTATATTAACTACCATATTATATAAGTAATATAAATGTAGATTAATTTAGTTCCTTGATTTAACATAAGTTACTATTTTATTATATATATATATATATATTACTGCACTTAAAAGTTTATACCCAAAAATATTTATTAACATTCTGTATTAAATGTTAGTTTAGTCTTATTACATTTTCCCCAACCTATAAAGTTTATTAATCATCTATACTTTAATTTTTGGTTACATTAAAACCTTAAATTATAAGGTAACTTATGAAAAACTTAGAAATACAATTTTTAAATTTATTTCCTCTTGTCCAAAAATTCCCAAATTAAATATATAGTAACTATAACATTTTAGACATATTATAAAATTTTTATTTCATAAAAATATCTTTTTAAATTTTCCAAATAATTCCATAATACTCATAACTTGCAAAACTTATAACTTACGTTTAAAAACTCCAAAACCATATTAATTTATATCAAAATAAACTAGATTTTATAAGGAATCTATGGTTAAAATTTCAAGTCAAAATACATTCGGGAAAGTATTTAAATTAATTCAACAAGTTAGGTGAAATACCCCAACCTTAGTATGTCGTTTAAACATTAAAATATGGTATATTAAGACTAAAAAGAGTCTAAGAAACATTAGTAAACAATTAAAACCATAGAAAACACAAATAAATACCTTAAAGTCAATAAGGGCCAAAATGTGCTCTAAGCTTGGGATAAGCTTGGTTAAGACCTAATGAGCTTACCAAGACCTTATTTATATATTAATGAACATATTAAACCGATTACCAAGGAAAACCAAGCTTGAAAACAAGTTAAAACACAAAATGTGCTTTAAGGAGTCTTAAAGCACATTTTTGAAAAATTGTCTTGTAAATGAGTTTTGAATGGCTAAATGTCCATCATTACTCTTTAATTAACATGTGTACTACTTAGTATCACATTAGGAAGTATAAATCAATGGAAAATCAAAAATTTCACAACTATGTGCCTTGTTTTTGTGAATAGTAACTAAAATAAGCTAGTTTATAACATATGTCATTATAAGTGAGACAATTGGTCAACAAAGACTAAAATAACCCCTTGATATAATATGGGGGCCGGTTTTCTTGATGACTCACCATATTTAAACAAAAAATAAGCTAAGTAAAGTAGTAAAGTAGAAAGTACTATTTGCTTTACTACTTAAATATCCAAAACTTGCAAACTTATCTTCATTCTCTCATTTCCCTTGCTTTCCCACGCCTCCAACCTCTCTTCTTCCTTCCTCCATCGGTTTCGCTATAGTACCACACACAACACCATCTTCAATCTCTTATATCTCCTAGCTCACTTTGCCAAATCAAAAACAAAGACCACCATTCTTCTAGTCTCATCAAGCTCTTCAACCTTGTCTTCTCAAAATTCCAAGAGCTCCATTTAGGTGCCAAGAGGAATCTCCATGGGAGGAGCTTGAGCTCATCTTTTCACATATTATTGTTCTCCTTTGCTTCTAGGTAAGGAAACTCAAAGAAAAATAACATTTCCTTCATGTTTATATGTTGTCCGAAAATCACCATTAATGGTGCCCTTACCTTGCTTGTTCTAGCTTCATTTGAATCTTCCAAGGGCTTGGTGGAGTTCTCTCTTGCTACATATCCAAACTCTCTTTCATATCCAAGGTAAAACAATCGTCTAAATGTACTAAGACAATATATGTATCTAGGGTTTACAATGAGATGAAGCATAAAGCTTGTATACTCATTTCATTATTTGTATATGGTTTAGAAGTTGACAAGCAATCAAACATCCTTACCGATTTTAATCAAGGAAACAAGAAAGAAGTTTGTGAGGAAAAGAGGTAAATATGCTAACCTAATGTAGTTTAATGTCTTAGAAGAAATGAGCTTATGTTGCTTATTAAAACTACCTAAGGAGCCAATGGTAAATAACTTAGTAAAATGCTCTCAAGGAGACTATTAAAGGGCATATGTGTTGTTGTATGTATTTGCAGGTCAAAGGCAAATATAATGTGGGAAATTCAGTGTTTATGGTTTATGCAATTTAAGGGCCTAAGAGCCATGTTATTTAAGGGCCTAAGTGCCAAGCAATTTAAATTATGCACTATATTATGATGTAGTGGAGTTTGGGGTGAAAGTTTGTGTATAAAAATGCTTTTGATGGATTTTAGTGTTCTTGGATATTTAATGGTGAAAACTATGTGCTTTGGTGTAACAAGATGTTAGTAGAACCCATGTCAAAAATTAGGTAATGTATAAGAAGTTTTAAGTGTCTAAATGAGTTTATGTGAACTAGGAAGTGTTAGAAGTGACTAGGTATATTACTAGGGAAAGAAAGTGTATTAAGGTGTTTTTAGAGTGCAAGAAGAACTTGGGCATTATCTTAGAGATTGTAGGAATCAAATGAGTGTTTTGGAATACACCAAAGTCATTTTGGAGTGTGTTGAGACTTATGCAAACTTTGGTAAACTAGGAGAAAGTATGAACTTGTAAAGGGATTTCAAGAATGGCATAAGGAAATTTGGTTTGTAAGAAAACATGCTTGAAAGATGATGTTTAATGGAGAGGAAAATACTTTGGCATAATGGATATTATAGGCATGAAACACCCCTTGGAAATCTAAGGAGAAAACATTATAAGTGTTAGGAGTTTTGGTAAGAAATGAACAAGTGTTTAAGAGTGTAGAAGATGAACTTTCTTACACGTCCGAACTTCCGTCCGAATTTGGAAGTCCGGACGTGCCCTGTTGCGTTAAGCTTCCTGAGTCTCGGCCACTGTCCGAACTTCTGTCTGACCCTTGAAGTTCGGACACCGCCATCGCTTTTCTCTGATTTTCCCTCGACCTATGTCCGAACTTAGGAAGATCGGACACAAGTTCGGACATACGTCTGGGTTCACCCTTTGAGTCTCGACTTGCGTCCGAACTTGGGAAGCTCGGACACAAGTTCGGACATGCCACTGTGTTGGCCAAAATAGTTGTTTAAGGCTAGAAAACGTTGTCTAAAAATGGTGATTAGTTAGTAATGATGATGTGAGGTTGTCTAAGACATGTTAGGTGAGTTATAATGGCAATTAAAAGGGTGAAAAGTTATAACAAGTGAGAAAATAAATTAACTAGTTATGTGAGGTAATAAGTTAACAACGAACTAGTGCGTTAATTAACCGACGTTACTAAATGTGTATAGGATTCTCTAACGGTGGAAACCAGTTGAAGCAAGGACCAAGGTATGGTTTTCTTGTAGTCGGTTGCCTACCTGTTTACACCGGCTTGTGTGTTGTTTGTTTTTCTGTGTGTTTATGACCTTGTAAGACTTAAGTCATGTAATGAGTTTACAGTTGTTAAATATTATTGTGTTGTTAAGTGTGACTCATTTCCCTTGTGTGTGTCTAACAAGACTTAACCACTTGTATGTGATTGTTTGTTGAATTCGTTGTTGAACTTCTAACAAGTGCTAACTAGGGAGTGAGGAGTCCGGAAGTTCCGGCCACGCGTGTGATTATGGGAGTCGATGTCATAACCGGTTCGATTCTCTTTGTATGTTATGGTTGTTTTCCATTTTGGTTTTCATCTTTCCCTTTAGCTTATCCAAGGCTATTTTACTGACTCACGTCGGGCCACAGGGGCATACTATGTTTTGTTCGGTGTGCTTGGATCACTATATCCGAGGCACCTTGTGTTAAGTTATTCGTTCAATCTAACAGGACGGTAACGAGTTATGTAACGAGCTTAGCATGAGTTTGGCAACATTCTATTGGAGTAAAACCTAACGGCAAGTGTACCGGTCAATTCTAGCAAGTTTTAATAGAGAGTAATCCCTAAGTATCGAACCAGAGGAGGCGATGTGTCTATTTTAATCTTTACTAACCGAAACAAATAAAACAGGAAATTGGGGTTTGATTCGATGACAATTAAAGACTGTAAACAGAATGTGAAGCAATAACAAGCAGGGAAAAAATAAATGTTGTGAAACTGATTTGGAAAAGAGACCCCGGTTTACTACTGCACCCTAAATCTATAACTCCTATCCCTAAGTGATTTCCAAGGCAATTCTGAGTAAAACCCTAGAACAAAGATAATTTACCTCCGGTCTCCCGCTTAGCAAATACTAGTTAATAAAGACCGAATTCTAACTCTCGTTACGAACCCACTGTTTACTAACCGCCTTAAGAACAATCTAGTTTATTAGTCAATTAGCTATTTAGAGGAATTACCGTCTCTAAACTAACCGGTTATTTTCCTGTAATCAATTGAAAGCCGCAGTCGTCACATATAAGCTAACAAAATACTAATCTTTATAATTGGCCAAATTACAACGATTAAAGAAATTAAGCAAGGAAAATAACTTTACTCAATCGAATTGTATTAAATCACAAAGGAACAGGAATAGTCAATTTAGGGATACATAGCAAACCGAAATCTAAAGGAACTACTCAGCCAATGACATGTTTACAATAAGCTCAATAGTAATAGAGAACAAGAAGAAACTCTGTTCTGAGACTCCTGGTGAAGTCTCCGTGGTGAACTCCTTTCTATGCTCTGCTCCAAACTCCAAACCAGACTCAAACTCTCAAACTAATTCTCTCTGTATCGTGACTATTTTGTGCGCTGAAGAAGTATATCCTCACGTTGGCTAGCCTCCTCTCTTTATAACCACAAAAATCTATCTTTTAATCTATCTAATTAAGCGTCGGATAGAATATATCATAACAGGTATTAAAGATAAAACTGGTTCCGTTATTTCCGAGACTAAACTCCACGCTCTGCTTGTGATGGTCCGGGTTGCAAAGTAGGATGCAAACCCGGACGACGTCTAAAAGAGGCAGAAGAGTCTCGCCCTGGTATGGTCCGGGTTTCAAACCCATCCTCAAACCCGGATCAAGTCTGAAAAGAGGCAGAAGGTTGTGCGACAAGGTGGTCCGGGTTTATAAACCCAGCTGCAAACCCGGACCCTCTATAAAGCACAACAGTGGTGAATGAAAATCTGTATTTGACTCTGGTTTGACTTCCCATGTTACTCCAACCTCT
Organism: Limonium bicolor; assembly: GCA_023374045.1. NCBI lineage: Eukaryota > Viridiplantae > Streptophyta > Magnoliopsida > Caryophyllales > Plumbaginaceae > Limonium > Limonium bicolor. The sequence continues at coordinate 30,235,110 of CM041782.1, forward strand.
AAAATCTTCATTAAAGTACTTTGTTGAGCATTTTATCCTGAAAACATATGAAATCGATCATTGGAGACAAATATAACAATGAAGAGTAATTAAAGCATTAAAGAGGAAAGTTAATGTCATAATGTAGAGAATTAAGCATGAATTAGTCTCGTAAACTTAGACAAATTCCTGACTTATCAACTTCTCACACTTAATCTTTGCTTGCCCTCAAGCAAATAGAAACATACTGAAATCTTACAGAAGGGAGTCGTTAGTTTAGAACTGTGCACAAGGAGATCTAATAATAAAAAGCAGTCATAAAGAACAATGATCCACACTTGCAGGTTTTCATAAACAGTGAATTGAGAAGTATTTTGCAAGAGCTTAAGGCACATAGTAAAACCACTGACTCCAATTTCACTTAGGGACTACTTTCCAATTAACTTTCCACAATCCATGGACGACAAGGGGTGAGAAGTAACATCTTATTCCATATTACCTTTCATCACCACGTACTCATAATCAAGAAAGACTTTGCATTTGAAATTAATAAATTTCTTCAACTTTCTAAACAAGCATTAACTTTCTCTTTTATATCCCTCAGACTTTTCTCTCATTCATGTAGCGGTGTTGGGTCTTCTATCCCAGATCAGATGACCTTAGGTAGATGGGTGATAAGGCACCCCGAGGACTTAATTACCAAATGGACGAGGCCTGTTTTCTGGGTTAAAAGTTTGATTAGAGGAGTACCTTGCCTTTGTCCTTCCTTCCTTTCATTCACTAATCATTCCCAAAGTCCCCGAGTGAAATCAAAATCAAATAGTTGCACTAATAGGCTTAACTTTTTAGTGACGAAATAGACAAGCATTAATCAAAAACTGTACATACAAGCAGTGCAACCAGAATTCCTACAAATGTTCTCTAGCTTCGATCTCATAAGAATAGTGCTACTCGGCGATGTTCCAAACCAACTTATCCAACCACTGAATAAGACTCAGGTATGTTATGCAACCAAAAATTTTTGAGGGCCAACAAAAACATTGTGAAAATGGAATGATAGTCTCAAAAGGAAATTGTTCAAAATTAGCACATTCGAATGTAACTGAGCATGAATATGAGCATGTGTAATTTCCCTTCCTCACACTTAAACTTAGCAATGCCCTCATTGCTTCATGAAAATGAGTAAGACGAAGGAAGGAAAACAAAATATTTGCAGAAAAACAACGTTTGAAAAATAGAAGAAGTTAGAAAATCACGCCCCTGGAGTATTTTGAGGACAACGTCCTCACACTTAGCCAAAAGCATCGGGGGTGTTGAAGTCTGCAGAAAATTCAACAGAGTTTCCTTCGGACACCTCAATACCTCACACTTAGCAAAAGCAGACGAAAAACACGCCAGTAAGTACTGCACTTTTGCGGTCCGGGTTTGCAAACCAATACCCAAACCCGGACCACACGAAAATCATGCCAGTGAGGTCTCCGCTTATGCGGTCCGGGTTTGCAAACCAATACGCAAACCCGGACCACCTCCAAAAGATGCCAGTAGGTTCGTCCAACTATAGGTCCGGGTTTATAAACCAGGCTCCAAACCCGGACCATCCTCAAAAGTGGCCAGAAACTCAAATTGGTAACTGATGTCCCTCCAAACTCCTGAATTCACCTTCAAACCACGAAAAACTAACAGAACATGTCCAACAAACCCATTAGCCCAAAAATAAAGAATAAAACTTACGAAAATAAACAAAAACGAAAATAATAAAACTCACAAAACTGGGTTGTCTCCCAGCCAGCCGCCCGTCTTTTCGGTCTTTGGCTAGACCGTGCCTCATTCTCTCAAGAGGCTCCAGAAGTTCGAGATGCTTCCAAAACCTGTTTTGAAGACCTACCAGCATAAAACAGTAGTTGCTCACCTTCTGCATTCAAAGTGATCGTACCGTGAGCAACTTTGATTCGAGCGTCGGCTGTTGCTAGGAAGGGTCTTCCGAGGATGATAGGAACTGTTGGATCTGCAGCCATGTCGAGTACAACAAAATCGCAAGGAAAGTACAGATGCTCCACCTTGACCATCACATCCTTAGCAATTCCACAAGGATAAACCATTGAGCGATCTGCTAGCTGAAGCGTCATTCGTGTAGGTTGTAAGTCCCCAATCCCAAGCTTTTCAAAAATAGTGTATGGCATGAGACTGATTGATGCTCCCAGATCAGCAAGACAGTGGTCAAAATAAATGTCTCCTACTCTGCAAGGAATTGTGAAACTTCTAGGATCTTTGCATTTTTCTGGTTGACGCTTTTGTATGATCGCTGAACAAGTTCCTGTAAGCTGAATAGTCCCTGTCTCAACTAACTTTTCCTTATTAGATAAAAGCTTCCTTAAATACTTGGCATAGTTAGGCACCTTCGCAACTAATTCAACAAAAGGAATATCAACAGATTTGACGAAGTAAAGTAAGAAACTTATCAAACTCACTATCCTCCTTGAAACGCTTGGTTCTGCTTGGGAAGGGAACTGGAGAAACGTCGACTGCAGGTGGTGTAGGTGGAGGAGATTGGGTGGTTTTGCAATTACGCTCATTCTCTAGCACCGGTTCCTCTATATTCACCACCTCAAGCTCATTAGTTTTACCTTTACCGCTCCTCGTAGTTACCTTCTTCACTGTTTCCTTTTCCTGCAAAGAAGATTTTTTAGCCAAGATGTCATCTACTAGCTTAGCATAATTTGGCATAAACTTAAGCACTTCAGAAAAAGGCATATCCTTAGTTGATTTCTTAAAAATGTTAAGAAATTTTCCAAGCTGTTCATCGAGGTCCCTTTTCTTTAACCTGTCAGGAAAAGGAATAGGTTCTTCAAATTTATGATTAGAAACAGAAGAGTAAGAAGGTTGAGTTTCAGGAGACTCCTTCTCCTTGGGTGTTTCAAAAGCTTTACTAGAGTCCTCAACCTCTTTTTGAACGGCTGAATGACAGCAACAAGTGGAGCATCATCTTCCACAACAAAAACAGCTTTGGCATGCTCTCTTGGATTCTGCTCTGACTGACTAGGCAAAGAACCCAAAGGACGCTGAACTAGCTGCTGAGATATCTGAGACAGCTGAGTCTCGATGTTCCTGTTGAATGTCCTTTGATCAGCGTTGAAAGTCCTCTGCTCCTGATTGAAAGCTTCCAGCTCATTGAACTTCTTCGCGCTAACCGAGATGAAATCATTCATCCTGGCCAGAACTTCATCCATACTAGAAGACGCTCCAGCACCCGAATTCTGTGCTTGCTGATTCTGCAGTGGCTGCTTCTGATAGGAAGGATTGTACTGCTGCTGGGGCCTCTGATTGTAATTGTTGTTACCACCAGCTTGGTAACGGTTTTGCTGCTGAGCTTGATAACCCGGATTTCCTTGATTCCCAAAATAATTACCCGGTCTGTTACCAACATAGTTCGCTGCCTCTTCTTGTGGTGGAGAACACTGGCACATGTTAGAAGCTCTACCACAGTACTCGCACGGTGGATAAACCTCAGGAGCTGCTGCACTGGACTGTGGATTCATAACTGCACACATACGCTCAAACTGCTTCGACATTGCTTCTATCTTGGCAGCCAAGAAAGTGTTTGAATCTACTTCATAAACCCCAGCTGGTTTCTTCGGTGCAGCTTCTCCGCTCTTGTACCTCCCCACTGATTCGCTGCTGTGGTGATAGTTCTAACAACTCCTTAATTCGTGTAATAGGGCTCCATCAAACTACCTCCAGCACAAGTATCAACCAACAACCGGCTAGACGGATCCAAATCCTTGTAAAAGGACTGCAGTATAACCTCTTCACCTAGACCGTGATGTGGTACCTTCCTTACTATTCCCTTAAAACGCTCCCAAGCTTCAGACAAGGACTCACCGGCGAACTGTTTGAAGTTTGTAATTTCTCCTCTCATGGTCAGCATCCGAGAGGGTGGGAAGTACTTTGCCAAGAATGCATTAGCCAGCTCTCCCCAAGTAGTGATACTGTCAGGCGTCAACGAGTTTAACCATTCAGCGGCTCTATCCCTCAGAGAGAATGGAAACAGAGTGAGCCGGGCCACCTCCTGCGAAGCTGGTGTCGAACACGCTCCTACCAATCTCAGGAATGTAGTGAGATGGACATTCGGATCTTCAGTAACCGTCCCGCTGAACTGAGGCGCGTTCATCACCATGGTCACATAGTGAGTCTTGAACTGCCACTGCACTCCTGCTGGTAGCGCAGGAATCACAATTGGCGACACCAACCCCTCAACACTTGGGCGGGTGTAGTCCCTCATCTGCCTCTCGTTGTTTGCCATATTCACCGGTGGTTGAACTTCTGGACCCTCTTCAATAACAGGTGGCTCGAGCACCTTCTCCTCAACTGGTGGATCCAGGTTCAAGTCTCTTCGAAGCTGTCTTGCGAATCTCTCGATCTCAAGATTGAGCTCGAACTCTGGTTCTCCTGCAGAACGGGTTTTGACCATAAACCGAGAGTTAGTAAACTGAAACTATAATAGCGCAAATTAAAAGGGAAGCAGTAATTAGAATAAAATAACAGAAAATCAGAAAAAGATAAAAAGAATTTAACCCACAAAATATGCAGATAAAATTCCTAACTACTAAGCACAGAATATTCAAATAAAGGAATAAAATCAGAAATAAAATCTAAAAGATAAAAGAATACTAAAACAAAATCTAGCAGAAATCAAAACAGAATAAAGATAAATATCTAAAATAAAGCTATCCTAATAACTAAACTAAATAAATCTGACGTTAAACAACAATAGAAAATTGAAAACAGAAAAAGGAAATCTGAAAAGAATAAAACAACCAAAAAGAGTGAAACAGAATAATTAAAATAAAGAAACTAAACAAACAGAACAAAATAAAGACTAAACTAAATAACCGTGCCTCCCCGGCAACGGCGCCAAAAACTTGTTGGGGTAAAACCTAACGGCAAGTGTACCGGTCAATTCTAGCAAGTTTTAATAGAGAGTAATCCCTAAGTATCGAACCAGAGGAGGCGATGTGTCTAGTTTAATCTTACTACCGAAACAAAATAAAACAGGAAATTGGGGTTTGATTCGATGACAATTAAAGACTGTAAACAGAATGTGAAGCAATAACAAGCAGGGAAAAAATAAATGTTGTGAAACTGATTTGGAAAAGAGACCCGGTTTACTACTGCACCCTAAATCTGTAATTCCTATCCCTAAGTGATTTCCAAGGCAATTCTGAGTAAAACCCTAGAACAAAGATAATTTACCTCCGGTCTCCCGCTTAGCAAATACTAGTTAATAAAGACCGAATTCTAACTCTCGTTACGAACCCACTGTTTACTAACCGCCTTAAGAACAATCTAGTTTATTAGTCAATTAGCTATTTAGAGGAATTACCGTCTCTAAACTAACCGGTTATTTTCTGTAATCAATTGAAAGCCGCAGTCGTCACATATAAGCTAACAAAATACTAATCTTTATAATTGGCCAAATTACAACGATTAAAGAAATTAAGCAAGGAAAATAACTTTACTCAATCGAACTGTATTAAATCACAAAGGAACAGGAATAGTCAATTTAGGGATACATAGCAAACCGAAATCTAAAGGAACTACTCAGCCATTGACATGTTTACAATAAGCTCAATAGTAATAGAGAACAAGAAGAAACTCTGTTCTGAGACTCTGGTGAAGTCTCCGTGGTGAACTCCTTTCTGTGCTCTGCTCCAAACTCCAAACTCCAAACCAGACTCAAACTCTCAAACTAATTCTCTCTGTATCGTGACTATTTTGTGCGCTGAAGAAGTATATCCTCACGTTGGCTAGCCTCCTCTCTTTATAACCACAAAAATCTATCTTTTAATCTATCTAATTAAGCGTCGGATAGAATATCATAACAGGTATTAAAGATAAAACTGGTTCCGTTATTTCCGAGACTAACTCCGCGCTCTGCTTGTGATGGTCCGGGTTGCAAAGTAGGATGCAAACCCGGACGACGTCTAAAAGAGGCAGAAGAGTCTCGCCCTGGTATGGTCCGGGTTTCAAACCCATCCTCAAACCCGGACCAAGTCTGAAAAGAGGCAGAAGGTTCTGCGACAAGGTGGTCCGGGTTTAAAACCCAGCTGCAAACCCGGACCCTCTATAAAGCACAACAGTGGTGAATGAAAATCTGTATTTGACTCTGGTTTGACTTCCCATGTTACTCCAACCTCTAAAATCTTCATTAAAGTACTTTGTTGAGCATTTTATCCTGAAAACATATGAAATCGATCATTGGAGACAAATATAACAATGAAGAGTAATTAAAGCATTAAAGAGGAAAGTTAATGTCATAATGTAGAGAATTAAGCATGAATTAGTCTCGTAAACTTAGACAAATTCCTGACTTATCACATTCTCTAGGCTCTCCATGGGAACTAATTGTGTTGGTTCGTTTCCTAGAAGGAATTGTTCTTGTGTGTTATGTGTGATGTTGTTATGCAATATTCTTGCTATGATATATATGATGTATGTTTAAAATGAATGCCATGTCATCATGACAATTAGTTGCGCGTATCCCGGTAGCCAATGGGCTGCGCGTTAACCATACCAGCCAAGGGTTGCTGACCCCCTCGGGGGCTCCATATTTTAGTGCAGGATGAGGATCGAGGAAGCGGAATGGCTATAGATTCTAGGCTGCAGAAATACTTTTGGTTATTTTGGATGTTGAGCCCAGGATGTGCCTGTGCTCTCGTGGCGATATATTTTGGTACCGTTTGTATTACAGTGACGGTCGTTTACAGTTGACAGTGGAGTTCATGTGTACAGTTTACAGTGTCGGTTTGTATTAGTTACTCGGTATGTTGGTAATGTATATATGTATGGATGTTAGTACCTAATGCTCGGGAGTCTGATCATCAGACCGGTACGCTTGTATTTATTCTGCCTTGTTAACCACGTGGGTGGTTAATGGCGTTGTAGCACCGAACCGTTTAGTTATTGTTTAGTTGTTATTTCCGCTGCGATTTCGATTATTGTTAAGTGCGTAGTAGGGGTGTTACAAAAAAGTGGTATCAGAGCGAAGTATCGCTCTGATGGCTAGAATACCGAGCTTAGGAATATACCGAGTTAGGAAACCTAACCATAGTTACCTAAGTGAACAGTTATGAGAAGGTTAACCACTAACTAAGTGTGGAGATACCCTATTGTCGGGAAGATGTTACAACCGTTGTACCGATAAGTGTGCAAGCACAATGCTAATGAATGTTCGTGTGAATTCAGATGTCAGGTAGACCACAGGTAGATGCCGTGAATGCGGTACTGGTGATACCGGGAACCAGGGAGAGAACCCTACGGCGCAGATCATGGCCGACGCTGTTGCAGCCGCTGTAGCCCAGATGGTCCCACAATTAGTAGCTGCGATGCAGCAGGGGCAACAGCCCGAAGTTCAACCACCACCGCCACCGCCTCGAGAGACCAATTGGGTCAAGGGGTTGGCAGATCTGAGACCCCCGTCATTCAGTGGGGAGACCGACCCTGGTAAGCTGGAGGAGTACATCTCCGAGATGGAGACCGCTTTCGAGACCTTGGATGTTCCTGCTGGTGCCAAGGTTCGACTTGCCGCTTACTACTTGAAGGGTTCGGCGCAAAGTTGGTGGAAACTGGTAAGGGAGGGCAGAGTTGGTGATCCTACTTTCCAGTTGAGGGAGTACACGGCCTTGCTGCGAGCCAAGTACTACCCGATCCATGTGCAAGAGGCCAAGCGCCTAGAGCTTGACAACTTGAGGCCAGGGGATAAGATGACGGTTGATGAGTACTACTCCGCTTTCATCGGACTTATCCATCTGCTGCAGGATCTGGGTTACTCAGACCGGATTTTAGTGAACCGTTTCTACAACGGATTGAGCTACCGCCTACGCTACGGTATGGGGCCAAGCGGGTATACTACTTTGTAGGTAATGAACTACAGTATGAAGTGAATAAGTGTGTGTAGTGTGTTAATGTAATTGTAAGTTTGAATTGCGGGGCATAACTAACACCCTAATTATAGGAGTGCTATCATGCCGCTGCTATTGTTGAGATCACCGTCCGTCTGAGGGACGAGGAGAATGCGCTTAAGCGCAAGGCCACGAGTGAGGGTCTAGGTACGCAAGGGCACGGGGGAGGGAAGAAGAAGAAGCCATACCCCCAGTCCTAGAAAGGACAGCAACAGGGTGGCAAAGGCCAAGCCCTTACGCTCTTACCCACCCAAGGGTAATTAATAAAATTTGAATGCCAAATTCTGGTGTGTGTTGTTATTTTGTGAAGTATGTACTGAGTGTGTGATGTGTTAGCAGCTAGCACGGGCTCTGGACCGGAGCGCCACTACTACTGTAAGTGGTGTAACGGAGACCAACCCGGCAAGGACTGCAAGGGCAATGATGTGCAGTGCCGATACTGCAAAAAGATGGGGCATCGTGACTACGAATGCTTCCAGAACCCGAATGGCAGAAACTACAGGCCTAAGGGGCAGTGGAAGGGTAAGGCCACCGTGACCACCGATGGCCCAAAGACGGCGAACCAGCCACCCCCAGATCAGAGGTACACAGATTCCTAGAAGGGGAAGGGGTCGGGATCTGGCAAGGCCACCCTGAATGTGGTGGACCGGTCTGAGGCACCAGGGCCCTCTTCTAGACCAGGTACCGCCTAAACTATTGAATGAAATAAGTGATTGCATACCGCATTTCATGCATGTGTGTTAGTGAGTTTAAGTAAATAACTATGTAAGTAAACAGTTAAAGTATAATGTGAGAACACCTAATTAGGTAATTTGAAAACTTAGGAACCTTCAATATTTGCTATCCAATCCCACCCACACCAAACCCTGAAGAGACCACCATCAACATCACCGACTTCCCAACGGAGCAATGTCAGGTCATCCAACCAGGTATGATACTTTTGAATGGATACCTGACACCGGAAGCGCAAATCCACATCATCAGACGTTGCAATGAACTAGGAGCAGCACCTGGAGGTTTCTATACACCCGAATACCCGAGCGGATCAAGAATGAAATTGAAGATGATGTGCATGGGTAAGGACTGGAACCCTTACACCAAGACATATCAAGAAGTGCGAGCTGAAGATGGAGCAACTGTACCGATGATACCTGAGGAGTTCCTTGCGGTCGTTAACCACGCCGTGGGAATTGCTCAGCAAGTTGAATCAGATTCAATACCAAGTGTTAAAGTGGATTTATGTATTGTGAACTTCTTCCAGAAAGGTGGACGGTTAGGGTTACACCAAGATAAGGACGAGTCACCCGAGTCTCTGAGTAAGGGAGTACCTGTGGTGTCTTGGTCCATTGGTGATATCGCAGTGTTTGTGTACGGTGAGCAGAAGCGTGCTGATCTCGCAAAGAAGCTAGTGTTGAAATCAGGAGATGTATTAATTAAGGGTGGGCAGTCAAGGATGCAATATCATGGCATCAAGAAGATCAAACTGAATACCGCACCGTCGGCAGTGATCAATGCCACACACATGAAACCTGGACGTTTGAATTTGACCTTTAGACAGTTTTAAAGCCTAGTATAATTATGTAATATGTTAAACCAGTGTATGTTAAGGATGTTGTATGTGTTAGTTATCCCAACAGTGTAAACCAACGTATGATGTAAAGAGTGTGTTAATGAATAAAGTGGAGTTTTTGAAGTATGACAACCGTGTTATTACCAAATACTTATTAGTTTGCCAATGAATTAGGCTGTGCACTCGGAACGGGAGGTATACTGAGTGTCTGCAATGAGGCAGAAGCCGGCAAGAGCGGCACAATCCTCACCGGTACCTTTCCAGTCAATGGCGTGGACGCTTCGATCTTGTTCGACTCCGAGCCTCACATACATTTATTTCGCTATCTTTTGTGAAGAGGCTGGGGTTCGACGATGATGAGATGCCTAATTTTCTAGTCACTCTCCCGTTGAAAGAGCGGATTAGGTGTACCCACTACCACCGAGATGTTGTTGTACGAATCAGAGATGAAGAGTTTCCGATCGACTTGATAGAGTTCGAGGGACTTGGTTTTGATGTGATTGTCGGGATGAACTGGTTGGAGCGGTACAAGGGCAGAATCCTGTGTGCCGAGCATCGTCTGCTTCTTCGGAGTCCGTCTGGGGTTACCATATCTTACCGCCAGAGGCCCAGGGAGCCTTCGACTCAGATCATCACCGACATGGCCATGTATCGTGAATTACGACGAGGGAATGATGTATACCTCTGCTATGTCCAGGACATAGAGAGAGACCCAGAGTTTAGCCCAGATGTGCCGGTAGTGTCGGAGTTTCCTGATGTATTTCCTAAGGAACTGCCGGACATGCCGCCAGCACGGGAGGTTGAGTTTGAGATTGATTTGGTTCCGGGCACCGGACCAATTGCGAAGGCGCCCTATCGTATGGCTCCAGCAAAGATGACAGAGCTCAAGGAACAGCTGAGAGACCTACTCGACAAGGGATTTATTCGCCCTAGCGTTTCACCATGGGGAGCACCGGTCCTCTTCGTGAAGAAGAAGGACGGTAGTCTCCACCTCTGCATCGACTATCGAGAGCTGAATGCAGTTACGGTGAAGAACCGTTATCCTTTACCACACATTGACGACTTATTTGATCAGTTGAAAGGAGCATCAGTATTCTCCAAGATAGATCTACGATCCGGATACCATCAGATTGCCATCCGTGACAGTGACATTGAGAAGACCTCATTCAGAACCAGATATGGACATTATGAGTTTACGGTTATGCCGTTTGGTTTATCCAATGCACCAGCCAAGTTCATGGACTTAATGAACCGCTTGTTCCAAGATCAGTTGGACAAGTCAGTGGTAGTCTTCATCAATGATATTCTTGTGTACTCGAAATCGAGAGGTGAGCATGAAAGCCACCTGAGAAATGTGTTATAAACATTGAGAAAGAATCTGTTGTATGCTAAGTTTTCAAAGTGTGAGTTTTGGTTGAACCAAGTATCCTTTCTTGGTCATGTGATTTCTGAGGCTGGGATCGCTGTTGATCCGGCAAAGATTGATGCAGTGCGCACCTGGCCTAGGCCGAAGACAGTTACCGATATCAGGAGCTTCCTCAATCTGGCAGGATATTATAGGAGGTTTGTGAAGGACTTCTCCAGTGTCTCGAAGCCGATGACTTCCTTGATGAAGAAGGATGCACCATTCGAGTGGACAGTCAACTGTGAGAGTTCTTTCCAGAGTCTCATGGATGCTCTGACATCTGCACCAGTCCTGACTTTACCAGACGGTCCAGATGGGTTTGAGGTCTATTGTGACGCATCAGGCAGAGGTATGGGTTGTGTGTTGATGCAACACGGGAAGGTCGTAGCATACGCCTCCCGACAGCTGAAGAAACATGAAGAGAACTACCCTACCCACGACTTAGAATTGGGTGCCATTGTCTTCGCGTTGAAGATATGGCGACATCATTTGTATGGGGTAAGCGTGACAATTTACTCCGACCACAAGAGTTTAAAGTACTTGTTCACTCAGAAGGAGTTGAACATGAGACAAAGAAGGTGGGTCGAGTTTCTAAACGATTACGACATCAATCTGCAGTATAAAGAGGGTAAGGCAAATGTGGTAGCTGCCGCATTGAGTCGCCGAGCACACTCTCTCCATTCGCTAGTCTCTCATACTAGCTTGGTTGAAGAGGTGCGGAGTGCTCAGATGATGGATCAGTATATGTTGGAGATCAGGCAGAAGCTTATTGATGGCACATTCGAGGGTCAGAAGTACGACTTCTGACTCCACGATGATGACCTGATTAGGCTTAATGGCCGACTGTGTATTCCGAGGAGTAGCGCTGAGCTGAAGGAGCGCATACTGAGTGAATCTCATTGTTCTACGACTTCGATTCACCCCGGAGCTTCAAAAATGTATAAGGGTATGAAACGTTATTTTTGGTGGACAGGAATGAAAAAGGATGTGAATGATTATGTATTGAGGTGTCTCACTTGTCAGAAGGTCAAGTTTGAGCACCGACGGCCTGGTGGTATGGTACAGCCAATGCCAGTGCCTGAGTGGAAGTTCCATGACATTTCTATGGACTTCGTAGTAGGGCTTCCGCCTACAAGGGGAGGTCTGAATATGATTTGGGTTGTTGTTGACCGACTGACCAAGGTGGCTCGATTCATACCGATGAAGGACACCTGGATAGTGGCAAAACTTGCAGAGCTTTTCGATAGAGAGATAGTACGGCACCATGGGGTACCAAAAACGATTGTGTCTGACAGGGATACCAGATTCCTCTCCAGGTACTGGAAATCCACACGGGAAGCGCTTGGTATCGAGCTGAAGCTAAGTACAGCGTTCCACCCACAGACTGATGGCCAGAGTGAGCGCACCATCCAGACACTCGAGGATATGTTACGTGCATGTGCACTTGACTTTCAGACTAGCTGGATTGATAAGTTACATCTGATTGAGTTTAGTTATAACAACAGTTACCATGCTTCGAACAAGATGTCTCCCTTCCAGGCTTTGTACGGTAGACCATGCCGCACGCCATTATGCTGGGATGAGTCGAGTGAGACAATCATTATAGGACCAGGGTATCTGGAGCAAGTTCAAGCAGAAGTACGACAGATCCGGGCTAACATGAAGTCAGCTCAGGATAGGCAAAAATCATACGCCGATGTGCGTAGACGTGACCTGGAGTTTGCCGTGGGCGATCAGGTATTTCTGAGAGTATCCCCCATGAAGGGAGTGTTTCGTTTTGGCCAGAAAGGCAAGTTGAGCCCAAAATATGTGGGGCCTTATGTTGTGACGGAGCGGATCGGCCCGGTAGCTTACAGACTTGATTTACCCGCCGAGCTTGGCAAGGTACATGATGTATTTCATGTGTCCCAGTTGAAGAAATATATGTCTCATCCGTCTCATGTACTTCAGCCTGAAAGGCTAACCTTAGAGCCGACCATGCGATTAGTGGAGACTCCCGTACAGATTCTGGACACTAAGACTCGAGACACTCGCCATAAGTCTATGAGACTGGTGAAGGTTTTCTGGTCTAACCAGGACGTTGAGGAGGCCACTTGGGAGCTGGAAGACAAGATGAAGGCGAAGTACCCGTCGCTGTTTTCTTCTTAGTATTTGTATGTATAGGGTACGGGGCGTACCCCTATTTTAAGGGGGGTAGAGCCGTTTCGGTTATGTGTGTACGACATGTATTCGGATACATTGTCTATGTGTTATGTTGTTATGTTACTACCTTGTTATGTTACAGACCGTTGTGTCTGAATGATGTTGTGTTGTTATGTCTTTTGGACCTTGTGTCCGGTGCTATATAAGTATGTTGTTAATGTTGTTATGGAAGTATTGTTTATATGTATTCCTGTGTTCTAATATTTAGGATATGTGGGAAGTATGAACTTTGGGGACAAAATTCTTTTAAGGGGGGTAGATTGAAATACCCCAAACCTTAGTATGTTGTTTAAACATTATAATATGGTATATTAAGACTAAAAAGAGTCTAAGAAACATTAGTAAACAATTTAAACCATAGAAAACACGAATAAATACCTTAAAGTCAATAAGGGCCAAAATGTGCTCTAAGCTTGGGATAAGCTTGGTTAAGACCTAATGAGCTTACCAAGACCTTATTTATATATTAATGAACATATTAAACCGATTACCAAGGAAACCAAGCTTGAAAACAAGTTAAAACACCAAAATGTGCTTTAAGGAGTCTTAAAGCACATTTTTGAAAAATTGTCTTGTAAATGAGTTTTGAATGGCTAAATGTCCATCATTACTCTTTAATTAACATGTGTACTACTTAGTATCACATTAGGAAGTATAAATCAATGAGAAATCAAAAATTTCACAACTATGTGCCTTGTTTTTGTGAATAGTAACTAAAATAAGCTAGTTTATAACATATGTCATTATAAGTGAGACAATTGGTCAACAAAGACTAAAATAACCCCTTGATATAATAGGGGGCCGGTTTTCTTGATGACTCACCATATTTAAACAAAAATAAGCTAAGTAAAGTAGTAAAGTAGAAAGTACTATTTACTTTACTACTTAAATATCCAAAACTTGCAAACTTATCTTCATTCTCTCATTTCCCTTGCTTTCCCACGCCTCCAACCTCTCTTCTTCCTTCCTCCATCGGTTTCGCTATAGTACCACACACAACACCATCTTCAATCTCTTATATCTCCTAGCTCACTTTGCCAAATCAAAAACAAAGACCACCATTCTTCTAGTCTCATCAAGCTCTTCAACCTTGTCTTCTCAAAATTCCAAGAGCTCCATTTAGGTGCCAAGAGGAATCTCCATGGGAGGAGCTTGAGCTCATCTTTTCACATATTATTGTTCTCCTTTGCTTCTAGGTAAGGAAACTCAAAGAAAAATAACATTTCCTTCATGTTTATGTTGTCCAAAAATCACCATTAATGGTGCCCTTACCTTGCTTGTTCTAGCTTCATTTGAATCTTCCAAGGGCTTGGTGGAGTCCTCTCTTGCTACATATCCAAACTCTCTTTCATATCCAAGGTAAAACAATCGTCTAAATGTTCTAAGACAATATATGTATCTAGGGTTTACAATGAGATGAAGCATAAAGCTTGTATACTCATTTCATTATTTGTATATGGTTTAGAAGTTGACAAGCAATCAAACATCCTTACCGATTTTAATCAAGGAAACAAGAAAGAAGTTTGTGAGGAGAAGAGGTAAATATGCTAACCTAATGTAGTTTAATGTCTTAGAGAAGAAATGAGCTTATGTTGCTTATTAAAACTACCTAAGGAGCCAATGGTAAATAACTTAGTAAAATGCTCCCAAGGAGACTATTAAAGGGCATATGTGTTGTTGTATGTATTTGCAGGTCAAAGGCAAATATAATGTGGAAAATTTAGTGTTTATGGTTTATGCAATTTAAGGGCCTAAGAGCCATGTTATTTAAGGGCCTAAGTGCCAAGCAATTTAAATTATGCACTATATTATGATGTATGTTGTAGTTTGGGGTGAAAGTTTGTGTATAAAAATGCTTTTGATGGATTTTAGTGTTCTTGGATATTTAATGGTGAAAACTATGTGCTTTGGTGTAACAAGATGTTAGTAGAACCCATGTCAAAAATTAGGTAATGTATAAGAAGTTTTAAGTGTCTAAATGAGTTTAGGTGAACTAGGAAGTGTTAGACGTGACTAAGTATATTACTAGGGAAAGAAAGTGTATTAAGGTGTTTTTAGAGTGCAAGAAGAACATGGGCATTATCTTAGAGATTGTAGGAATCAAATGAGTGTTTTGGAATACACCAAAGTCATTTTGGAGTGTGTTGAGACTTATGCAAACTTTGGTAAACTAGGAGAAAGTATGAACTTGTAAAGGGATTTCAAGAATGGCATAAGGAAATTTGGTTTGTAAGAAAACATGCTTGAAAGATGATGTTTAATGGAGAGGAAAATACTTTGGCATAATGGTTATTATAGGCATGAAACACCACTGGGAAATCTAAGGAGAAAACATTATAAGTGTTAGGAGTTTTGGTAAGAAATGAACAAGTGTTTAAGAGTGTAGAAGATGAACTTTCCTACACGTCCGAACTTCCGTCTGAATTTGGAAGTCCGGACGTGCCCTGTTGCGTTAAGCTTCCTGAGTCTCGGCCACTGTCCGAACTTCTGTCCGACCCTTGAAGTTCGGACACCGCCATCGCTTTTCTCTGATTTTCCCTCGACCTATGTCCGAACTTAGGAAGATCGGACACAAGTTCGGACATACGTCTGGGTTCACCCTTTGAGTCTCGACTTGCGTCTGAACTTGGGAAGCTCGGACACAAGTTCGGACATGCCACTGTGTTGGCCAAAAATGTTGTTTAAGGCTAGAAAATGTTGTCTAAAAATGGTGATTAGTTAGTAATGATGATGTGAGGTTGTCTAAGACATGTTAGGTGAGTTATAATGGCAATTAAAAGGGTGAAAAGTTATAACAAGTGTGAAAATAAAATAACTAGTTATGTGAGGTAATAAGTTAACAACGAACTAGTGCGTTAATTAACCGACGTTACTAAATGTGTATAGGATTCTCCAACGGTGGAAACCAGTCGAAGCAAGGACCAAGGTATGGTTTTCTTGCAGTCTGTTGCCTACCGGTTTACACCGGCTTGTGTGTTGTTTGTTTTTCTGTGTGTTTATGACCTTGTAAGACTTAAGTCATGTAATGAGTTTACAGTTGTTAAATATTATTGTGTTGTTAAGTGTGACTCATTTCCCTTGTGTGTGTCTAACAAGAATTAACCACTTGTATGTGATTGTTTGTTGAATTCGATGTTGAACTTCTAACAAGTGCTAACTGGGGAGTGAGGAGTCCGGTAGTTCCGGCCACGCGTGTGAGTATGGGAGTCGATGTCATAACCGGTTCGATTCTCTTTGTATGTTATGGTTGTTTTCCATTTTGGTTTTCAACTTTCCCTTTAGCTTATCCAAGGCTATTTTACTGACTCACGTCGGGCCACAGGGGCATACTATGTTTTGTTCGGTGTGCTTGGATTACTATATCCGAGGCACCTTGTGTTAAGTTATTCGTTCAATCTAACAGGACGGTAACAAGTTATGTAACGAGCTTAGCATGAGTTTGGCAACATTCTCTAGGCTCTCCATGGGAACTAATTGTGTTGGTTTGTTTCCTAGAAGGAATTGTTCTTGTGTGTTATGTGTGATGTTGTTATGCAATATTCTTGCTATGATATATATGACGTATGTTTAAAATGAATACCATGTCATCATGACAATTAGTTGCGCGTATCCCGGTAGCCGATGGGCTGCGCGTTAACCATACCAGCCAAGGGTTGCTGACCCCCTCGGGGGCTCCATATTTTACTGCAGGATGAGGATCGAGGAAGCGGAATGGCTATAGATTCTAGGCTGCAGAAATACTTTTGGTTATTTTGGATGTTGAGCCCGGGATGCGCCTGTGCTCCCGTGGCGATATATTTTGGTACCGTTTGTATTACAGTGACGGTCGTTTACAGTTGACAGTGGAGTTCATGTGTACAGTTTACAGTGTCGGTTTGTATTAGTTACTCGGTATGTTGGTAATGTATATATGTATGGATGTTAGTACCTAATGCTCGGGAGTCTGATCATCAGACCGGTACGCTTGTATTTATTCTGCCTTGTTAACCACGTGGGTGGTTAATGGCGTTGTAGCACCGAACCGTTTAGTTATGGTTTAGTTGTTATTTCCGCTGCGATTTCGATTATTGTTAAGTGCGTAGTAGGGGTGTTACATTAGGGTTTAATTCTGGAAATATTAAAACTCATAACCAACTTAAACTCCCCAGATCTAATCTCGGCCGTCCGTTTCTAAAACTTACGATCGGACGGCCACTGAGTCTCGAGTTCATCCCCGAACCCCCAACGATACCCAAGTACTAAATCGCGAATTCCTCACAATCTACAGAACCAAATTCAATGATTTTTGTTTCTATGGTTTCAAAATTCAATCCCGGTTCTAATGATACCAATTTTGTTAATTATAATGCTAGGATAAGGGATTTTGAATCTGGGTAAACTCGATTAGGGTTCATATCCGTTTCGAATCGAATTTCTACAAATTCTCTCAATGTAGTGCGTTATATGTTAAATTGATAGAGGGGTATGAATAGGAATGCATAAACTAACAGCATTATCGGTTTAATTTGGTCGGAATCGTAGCGGAGATGCGCCGGCAAGGCAATTCGAACTCGTTTTCTGGAAAAATTAGTATTTTTTTGCTCTTCAGGTAGGCAACTTTAGACGCTTCTATCTCCCAAACGATCGAGAATTGGCTTGAGATTTCTTCATAAGAATTGTAGAGGAATCAGAGATATTTAAAACGAGCTATAGAACAAGAATTTTTGCCCACGGATGAAGAAGTTATGGTAGGACGAAGTTTACCTGTTCAACTGAAATTTCCGGATTTCTAGGTTTCCAGAATTCGGGGAGGCAAATTTCGATGCCTTTATCTTTCACCCTATTGAGAATCAGCCTTTGGTGTAAAAAGGAAAGTTGGATAGGGATTAGAGATCTTTAAAACAAGCTAAAGAACACGAAATTTAACTGAGAAACGAAGAAGTTATGGCGAGACGAAGTTTACATGATTTCAGTAAAAACTAGAATTCTGGGTTACGAATTCGCAAGGAGGCAACTTTAGATCGATTTTCCCGTCGATGTAGAATGAGTTAGGTTGTGTATGAGTTATGGTTGGAAAGAGGAATTGTAGGAGAAGAGAATGCAAAAGACGGCACTCAAAAATTCCAAAAGATGAGAGAGATATGGATGTCACAAGTTTGGGCAAAATCAGTTACGAAAATCGTGGGGATAAAAATGGCTTAAGTGTTGGGCGCGTATCCCGAGGCACGCGGGTGAGTCAGCAGACTTGCCACATCAGCATCTTTTCAAAATTTTGGCTCTAAACTTCATTTTATCATAACTTTGGCTAGGATGATCCGTTTTTGACGTTCTTTTTATCAATCTTCATGGTTTTC
Organism: Limonium bicolor; assembly: GCA_023374045.1. NCBI lineage: Eukaryota > Viridiplantae > Streptophyta > Magnoliopsida > Caryophyllales > Plumbaginaceae > Limonium > Limonium bicolor. Next base: position 30,253,557 of record CM041782.1, read on the forward strand.
CATAACCTTTTTATTGATATAGTTTTCATTAGCTAGTTTGACCATTCTCAAAAAGTCAACCCTAGCAAGGCTTAATAAGCTTTAAGGTTTCTATAATTTTATTTTGACTTTTATGTTTCAAAACAATGTTCCACTCTTTCTAAAATCTTTATAATATACTTGGAGTATTTAGAAATTTTCCCAAGATTTATTGACTTATAAATCTAATTGTTAAATTCATAATATTATATAATAATATATAATAATTTAATACTTAATAGTATTCTTTAGGGTTAAATAGAAGAAATCCCCTAAATTAGTTTCCATAATTCCATATAAATTTAATTTCATGATTCAATATAATAATTTAATATTCATAATTCCATATAATAATTTAATATTCATAAGTCCATATAATAATTTAATATTTAATAAGTATTATTTAAGGTTTAACCAAAGAAATCCCCTAAATTAATTTAAATTAATTTAGGGGTATTTCAGTATATCCCCCTTAAAAGAAACTTCGCCTCGAAGTTTAAAAATCAACTAATAGCCACTCACACCGCTTCGGGTGTGCTAAGACAATAATAATTCCAATGGAATTCCATACCAATCCAATCCTATATTTCCATCCATTCCCATTTCCACATTCCACTCGAGATTACTCAAACTCATAGTGGACCAAGATATACCAAGATATTTGATGATGAAAATCAAAAGCCACATGTTGTGTCATAATGTAAAAACCAAGTACATACATACCCCTCTCACTCTGCTAATCACGCAACAGGGCATAATCTGGATGAGGTAACGAAGAAAGATTATGCTCTACCCCCCCTTAAAAGAGAACTTTGTCCCGAAACTTAAGATTTATCTACTTACACCCCCTTCCGGTGTGTGGGTAAACTAAATATCAAGTTGTTCTACAAGCTTTAAAATGTTTATCACACAATCAAACCACTCAAGGGTATTCATCCAATAACAATTCCAAACATTTGTTTCTGTTTTCACACACCACATTCAAAGAATTCAGCACCTTATTATCAAGCTTTGTTGTAAATTTTATGGCACTGTTGAATTTATCTATGATTGATATATATTTGTACCCCGTGATTGTTATGTATTTGTATTTTCTTGATTATTATAAAATTTCATTTTATGATTCTTATCCATTCACTTTATGACTGGTACGAATTATATGTTCATTATATGTTCATTTTATCATATCAATTATATTAACAAGCTATAAATCAGGTGTAACATACTTGAGTAGTTTAAAATAATATTTCAGATCATTTAATGATCCTAGATAATCTTTCAAAATTATCTTCAAGGGTTTATTAGCCAACCATATGTTAAAACTTTATAAAATAAATATTTTCTGTGACTTTCAAGTTTCAATTGTTTTTATAATTACTATAGTATTTTAGACGAACCATTAAGTATTTACATCATAAAATTTATTTATTATATATTTACATAATTTCGCACAAGGCAGAGTTTTAGGAAGTTCTTATTAATTATAATGTAGCTCCAAAAATCTGATTTCTTTATCTTAAAATTTATTTATTTATTTTTTAAGATAGGGACTCTATATATAAATTTTTGAGTCAAATGAATTAGTCTAATGAAAACTCACTCACTCTTGATAATTATTTTTCTTAGGGTTTGTTCTATGTAGGTATTCCTCTGATCATTAAAACTTAGTACTCTCTTAGATAATGGTGACTTTTGGTAAATATTACTCTTAGTGTGACTTTTAAAATTTTATATATAATGTTAAACTTCCAAATAAACATGAAAATTTCCAATCTTAAGTAACTCTCAATTTTTCACTAAATGCTCAATACTCCAAGTATTTAAGGAACAATAATATTTAGTTTAGTATTACTCTTCTCCTTACTCAATCTTTAAGCAACTTCCTTTAATGGTTTTTACATTCAACAAGGGTAGATGTTCTACCTTGGAGTACTTAAATTTAAATCTTCTTCCTCCATATATAGGTATTTTTCACTAAATATTTAACTCAATCAACCTTTTTCATGTATGAATTTTAATACTGGTTCTTAAGATACAAATTTTGAATTGTTCATTGTGGCTAGTAATGAAATACGTCTAGTTCAAGATTTCATGATGGTAACGTCTTACCACCAATCCTCCTCAAGTTCAACACAATCCATCACTTGTGTAGAAGATTATTTACGGTTAGATGACAAGGCTTGTCTAGCCCCTAAACTTCCAGAAGTGGGTGTCCACCCCCACTACTTTCAGCCTAGGAGTTCGTCGCACCAGACACTTCCCGTAGGGTGTTAGGTTTAGGTGTTTTCTTCCTAAAGTTAACATAGAGTTTTAGTGTGGTTTAAGGGTTTGGATGTATGCTACTAGTGTTTGTTAGCTTAATAATTTTCTAGACTTAAGATTTATCCTAACATTACCTTTAGGCAACAATTTGTACCAAGTAGTTTTGAGATTTTTTTCAAACTTTAAAGGTTTTGAAGTACTTAACACATAATATCAATACTGACTTAGTTATTCTAAGCTCTATTTGTATTCTATTTTCAACCAAAAGTATCTCAAGGAATTGTATTCTTAGCAATGTATTCTTTATAGGTATGCTTTTGAAAAGTAGCTTAATATATGATTTATCCCAACCAAAATCTTATCGTACTCAATATACGATGTTCCAAACCTATATTTTTACTGTAGTTTAATGTTTGAACGATATAAAAACACACCACACTCAATAGACATTCATAAAAGAAAAGTGTGTAAAGGAATCATCCACAATTCCAAGAAGGGTTAGGAGTCGTGCCTTACTGGAGTCCTCACTTCCCAATTCTACCCCAATTCCCCAGTTTTAAGTGCACCTATATTCTAAGTATTTCACTCGGCTTGTTTTCTCGGGTTCAGAGCGTAACTACGCTCTGATACCAATTTCTGTAACACCCTATTTAATATATTTATAGCGGAAATAAAATACTAAAGGCATACAGACTATCGGGTTCCAAACACCCGACACCAAACCTCAACAATTTACAACTTAAGGATTACAACTGTCATGGACTGAACCTCGAGAAAACTTGTAACACCCCAACTCAATCCAAATGTGGTCTCGCAACTTAACAGTATATATATAAACATGTCACAGCAGAATTCTTTACAATCCAGGACCTTGCCACGGTCTGACTACAGAATATACCGAACATTAGTCCAACAACCTTAACCATTTACATATCCTTCTTACAATCCTCTCACAACCTATACATCTTACTAACTCAATTGCCATACGAGTGTACATGCACAACTCGTAGGTCACACTTAATCCTTAACACTTGTATCCTCTTCTTACTCTTGCGACGGCCGCCTCCTGATGTACCTGTGTAGTAAAAACAGCCCCCAAAGGGGGTCAGCACGAATGCTGGTACGATCCCCTCATGGCCCCCAAGCTAACGTGGCTACGACGACTAATTGTCGATAGCATGGAGGTTGATTATATGCACAACATAATAGAAAATGCTGTAAACAACGATCCAAATATGAACAATCAAGGTTCACACACAATGAACGACTTAAATGCGTTCCCTTAATTAGAGAGTTAGTTATTTAACTCCTTAAGTAATGTTCCCTCTTAATCTTAGTCCATCCTTATCTCACCTCAATCTTAGTCTTATCTTAATCTTAGAAACAACCATCCTTTAATAAGGAGTGGATGTCACTTATCTTAATCTTAATTATACAAACCATCCTTTAAAGAGGAATGGTTGCAACTCATCTTAACCTTACCTTAATCTTAATCTTAACTTATTCTCAATATACAAACCGTTCCTGAAAGGGAATGGTTGTAACTTAATTCGAACCTGGGATTTAGGTGATCCCACCGCACCATCTTAATGCCACCTTCTCTGGACGGGAGTCCAGCGCAGCTGAGCCGGCAACCGGCCCTAGGCTACAAGTCCGAAGACAAGTCCTTAATCGGAGGTCGAATCTGCTATAGATAACGACCCCCTTTCCTTAGCATGCATGACCGGAGATCGGTCCCGGGTTTCCTCACTCAAGTTCCAGTTAGTAGTTATCTCAAGACCATGTTTGTTGGTTAACCTCTTTCGGTTCATATCGTCCCTTATTAGGGGCGTTCCTTAGTCTCACTCAATTCCTTACTAAACATTGGTTAGTAAGTTCTCACGGTATGTTGTGTTAGTTTTCAAACATCACACAACAATACAATAAATATAATATATTCCGGTTGCATGCTTTATCTTGTTTAGTGAGCACACAAAACAAATAGCACACAAGCTGAGGGACACCTCGTTAGCAAGCAGGTCACAAGAGAACTGTACCGTTCACCGTTGGTCGTTCAGCTGCTTACTCTCTTCCGGAGTCCAAACTCCCAAGTCCTAAAACATTCATTCAGTTTTAGGTTGTTAATCACTTAACTTAATCCAACTTACTTAACTTACTTAATTTACTTAATCCCTTAATGATTCCCACCAAACACCTCTTAAGTCTTACAACTTAATCTTACAACTTAACCTTAAACATTAAAACTTACACTTTGCTTAACTTAGTTCCTTAAGTTCTTAGGGTCCCAATCATTATCACCCTACCAAGGTATACCTTATTACCTAGTACCATTCTTAGAATTTTAAAATTTCTTTTTTTTTCTGTTAAGGGCCGTCCGACCCACCCTCTGGGTCGGACCATTCCAGTAACTTTCCGTCTTCTAAAACCTCTGATTTCCGACCCACGTCCGACCCAACCTTCTGGGTCGGACCATTCCAGAAACTTTCCCTAGCGTTAAATAGAGGCCGTCCGACCCAAACTTGGGTCGGACCCCTGGGTCGGACGCCACCAAAACATGCCTAAACTTTGCCAAATCTTCAATAAACCTTTCCTCAAGCCACCCAATGTATTCTAACATCATTTAGACCCTTAAACCCACCTTAGAGCATCCTCCAAACACATTAAATCATTCACCAAGATTCACTTTAATCATTATACATTTTTCCTTGTAATAATGCTAACACTTGTAATACTTTCCCCTAGGTTTCTAGGTGGTGGTTCATACCTAATGTAACCACTATGCCAAATGTTTTCCTCACCACTATAACATCATCTCCCAAGCATCTTTCACCATCGAAAATTCTTTTATGCATTGACTTAAAGTTCCTTCACAAGCTTAAGCTTCCTTCCATCAACACCTTATTTCCTTCCTAGTTGTTTACCAACATTTGCCTAAGTCCTAAATACTCAATTACATTCTCTTGACTCCTAAATCCTTCAAAGTAATGCCTAAGTCATTATAACTCATTACAACACTTTATCTCACCCCTTTTTCATCAAGACAACCTCTAAGACTTCCTAGTACTTCCTTAGTCATTAAATTCCTTTAGAACATATCTAAATCACCTTAAGCATTACACCTTCTCCTTGAACTTATGCACAAGTCTTACATTCCTCATCTCATGATTTTGGCGTGTTCAAAAACACTCACCAATCCTCTAATTCCTCCTAGACATCTCTAGGTCATTCTAAACCTCAAGAACTCCTTAGTTAACTAATCTCCACTCAAATTCCTCATAATGACTCCTAGTAAATCCTAGGTCATATTAATTTGCCACCATCACCTAAACACTTATTTTCTACTCAAATTTTGCCATAGCTTCTCTAGTATATTATCATGCCCAAACACATTATTTTTCCTCATTCAACCATCTCACACACATCACGTTCTTCTCATCATATCTCATCACCCAAACCAATTCATTCACAACAAACTCAATATATTGCAATAATCTTAAATTGCATAGCACTAAGGCTCTTAAATGACATGGCTCTTAGGCCCTTAAATGACTTAAACTTAAACACTGAATTTCCCACATATAAAAGCTTTCAACCTGCAAATACACCCATCAATCTCATAGTAGTTATAATGTTCTTAAAATCCTTCTTAAACTTATATTACTAACTCATTCCCATTGGCTCCTTAGTCACAAGTTCACAAGCTTATTTAAGTTCTTTTTCTTAGGTTATATAACCCAATACACAATGTAAGCTCTAAGCCACATTGGTATCCACTTAAACTCATCCTTAAAACTTAAACCACCATTAGGTAAGCATTTTACCTTGTTTTCTCAAGCTTATCTTAACTTCCTCCTTAGACCTTCTTCTTGCATGAATCTCGGCCACCACTTAAATTCCCTTTGCCAATGTTCTAACCAATATTCAATGTCTCACATGAGTACTAAACAGTACACTAACCTTAAGGAGTAAACCCTAGGTTAAAAATGTGTTCTAAGGTATTAAACTGAATGTTTTACCTTGGATTCTCAAAGCAAGCTTGGATATGAATTAAGTAGGACCTCCTCTAGCCCTTGGAGAATGGAATCAAGCTAGAACAATGGATAAAAATGAATCCCCATGAGTAGTAATTTTCGGTAATGTGTAGAAATGGTGGAAACATGGTTTTTCTTACATTTTCTTTACCTTAAGAGAATGGAGAAGCCAATGAGCTCTTCAAACTTGATTTTCCTCCATCAATGGAGTTTTCCCATGGCTCCAAAATAGAGCTTTGAAGGATTTGAAAAGATAGAAAGGTAGGTCTTGGTCTAACTAAGAATAATCTATGCTCACTTTTTGATTTGGAGCTAAAATGAACATTTGGTGAGCATTTGAAGATGGAGCATAAATGGAGACTTCACTCACGGTTTGGAGCAGGGAAGAAGAAGAAAAAAAACGTGGGAGAAGAGAATGAATGAAGGAGAGAGGAGAGAAGTGAGCTAATATGAGATATTTGCTTTATTAAAGCAAATAGTAACTTTCTTACTTACTCTTCTTTTCCTTTCTTATTTGATGACTCATGTGGTGACTCACCTCTCTTAGAAAACCGGCCACCCTCTTAAATAAGGCTAACATGGTCTTTGTTGACCAATTAATTGACTTATGTTGATTAAAACTTAAACTAGTCACTAAATAGTTACTATTCACTAAACAAGGCACATAATCGGGAAATTTTTGATTTCCCATTGATTTAGACCTCCTAATGTGATACTAATTAGTACACATGTTGATTAAAGAGTAATGATGGACATTTAGCCACTCAAAACTCAATTCTAAGACAATTTCTCAAAAATGTGCTTTAAGACTTCTTAAAGCACATTTTGTGTTTTAACTTGTTTTCAAGCTTGGTTTTCTTTGCTAATTGATTTAAAATGTCCATTAGCATATTACTAAAGTCTTATAATGGTATTTGGGTGCTAATCAAAGTCTCTCCAAGCTTAGAGCACATTTTTGCCCTAATTGCCCTTAAGGCATTTTCTTGTGTTTTCCTTGGTTTAAATTGTCTACCAATCTTTCTAAGGCATATTTTAGCCTTACTACATCATGATTTGATGTTTACTTAGCATACTTAGGTTTGGGGTATTTCAATCTACCCCCCTTAAAAGGACTTTGTCCCCAAAGTTCCCATGCATCTTATCTCATTAGAATACATGTATCACCTCATTCCTCAGATCATATAGACCATACTTATGTATACTTAAAATCATTGAATCCTTAAGTCCACCATATGCTTATTCTTAAATATCACACAATATGCTTACGCATGTAAAACACTCAAAATTCTTTTTGTTCCTTTTGATGATTAAAACATTCACATAACTTCCAACGTATTCTCCCAAGTCACCGGTCCGTAGACAATGGCTCATTCGTCCTCGTCACCATGGGCCAGAATACAAAACACGCTGCTCTCCCCATGTCACCGGTCCGAAGACAAAGGCTCGTGCGTCCTCGACTCCATGGGCGAGACTCAGTAAAAAGGTAATCCTTTTTACGAGGTCATGTGAGGAATAATTCCTCTAATTAAAAATACAAGCAACTCCAATTTCATTTTATCCTAAGGCCTCTATTCTTAGTGTGATTTAATTGTGACCACTGGTAGGGAGTTTCAGGAATCATCCAACCCTGATGTGATCAGCATCAGTGTAGAACTATCCTTCCACCCCAATTTGTGTTCGGTTTCCCTTGATCCCTAGAAAATCAAGTTCCACCTCCCACGTCATTTTCAAACATCCAAATAATTCACTCATGTCCAATTTTCTATCTTTTTGGTTCTTCTAATCATAATCAATACATCTCCAAGGTGTGGACTCCGTCCATCAAACATTCCCGATTCATCTCTTAGTAATTACCTCAAGATCTAAATTCCTACTAAATTCTATATCAGTCTCATACCAACTTCCACTGTCTCATACCACATAGCATTACTATTTCCTAACCCGTAATCATATCAAATTGTATCCCATAATGTTATCTTATTCTTATCTCCCACATAGTCTCATATTGACTCATACCTCATATATTCTTATTTCTTAAGTCTCCTTAATCCTCTTCCTTAATTCCTCTTCCTTAATTCTCTTAACTTGTACTCACACCGGAGTTAACAAGATAAGTACTTAATATGTATGGTATTCACATCTTCTGTGTGCAATAACCATGATTTACCTCAAAATGTTTATGTAAAACATATTCTCAAATTATTTTGTGCTATGCACACCGTAGTTTATGTACTCAGTACACAAACATACGCTAAGCGGTTTTCGCTCTACCCCCCTTAAAATGGATTACGCCCACGTAATCAACATTACTTGATCTTTGAACATAAGTTCAAGATGTCTAATTCTTACCAAGCATTCTAGCTTCCATGTCATCTATCTTACTTATAATTCGATGAGAAATAACTTAGCCTCTGTATCGAGGATTCTTAACGGTACTTATACCGTTTCCTTAACTTAGTTTGGTCTAATCTCAAAGATAGTGATCTTCTAGCTTCCGCTGCACCACTCTGATGTTCTTAGGCTTAACTGCCTCACTTATCTTTTATAGCATGGTATATCATTCCGCGTCCTTACAGTTAGGAATATTGGTCTCTCAATGGATACGTGTTATGTTTATATATACACGGCCTTGATGAGTTGTAGCTCGTCTATCCAGTCTCCCTGGAGATCTAATGTTCATACTCTTAGTGTTTTCTCGAATGTCTAAGTTGTTCTTTCCAACTGACCTTTGGTCTGAGGATGATCCTTAATTTGAAACTACTGTTTAGTGCGCATTGCGCTTTACAGTCTTAATCCCTTACATCTTAAGACATGTCCAATGTCTGTACTTAACAATCCGTGCTCTTCGCACTTCATAGTCCTTAATTATTTGTTCTCTGGTTCCTCTGTGTTGCTGGTTCAACTGAATTCTTCTCCTCGACTGTTTGTGGTAGTAGCTGTTCTTGTCTGATCTTGCGTCGTTGTCCGTGGTACGGAGTCGACTACCTCCCATGTTCCTTACACCACTCGTTTACATGCATGGGGTACCTTACTGGTACATTACTACTTACCCAACTAACTCATAAATGAGCGTGTCAGGCCTGCAAGCCCCTGTGGGGTGCAGTCGTCCCACGTCTCGTTTTAGTAAACTCATAGTGTCCGTCACACGTTTAGCTATTGCTAATTATGAAGTATTCTGTTGTCGATCTCCTCTTTCATCGTTCCATAATAACATTTATTGTTCTTCTTGAAGTTAATCAAGGGAAGTCCATTTACTGTGTTCTTGGGTATTGTATGCTCTAGTTCTTTCTGTATCCCGTACTGATTCGGTCTCTTAATAATTGAGGTCTCTTTCCGTAGAGCCTCTTATCTTGTTTCTCATATTTATGCTACTAGGAATGCACTTCCAGTTCCTTAAGGAATGGGTAGTGTGCTTCCTACGAAATCTTACCTAACCAGGTCCAGACTACTGGCACCAATGCTCAGTTTGTCTACCATCTTATTTTCTTACTTATACTGGTCTTAACTCATAAATCTAATTGCCTCAGTGTCAATATTTGACGGCTCATTCATAATGGTCGCCTTACCGCGCACCATGACTTAATCCACCTTTCTAACTATTGTTCTCACGACCACTACTACCGTGGTAGTTGGCCCTTACCATGTTGCCCATTGATGGTGCAACCTCTTATTCACTTATTCTAATGTCTTACCTTATACTCAATCCCTTCTTGGTGTAAACACACTGGGAGTTCTTTCATTCCGGTATAGGCGGTTGTCGTACCGTGTTGTAACATAGTTGGCTTTTAATATGAAGGTGTTCTGCTCCAATCTCAGATTTGTAAGTAGGTTAATTTCTCTCGCTTTCTTTCATCCTTAGTGAGGTTATCTACCATGTAATGTAACTGGTGCCTGAAGAAGTCGTCCACTGAATCACAAGCTCTTCTGAGCATTCATTAATTGACGTGCCATAATGTGCAGTCACAATGTTTATCTCTGCCCATTACTAATTCTTACATCCTGGGTGTTGGGATATGGGGTCTGTCTGTGCAACCTTCCTTATTACTCAAGTGTATCTGGTATATTCTAAGGTAATCTCAAGGTTCATAGTTTCCATTTTCTAAATAAAGTGTATTTTATCTCTAATAGGTGAAAGTCCTTTTTGAGGGGTTCATTCCCACTCATGGCCTCACAACAAGGAGAGGTATCCCCACCTTAAAAGGCATGGTTCGTTCTCCGCTCCTGTCCTTAGCATTATCTCAATATTCTCATTGATACCCTTTCTTGGTAATGTTCTTCCCAATCTAAGTTGTAGGTTTGGTAACCGTTCATATCTACAAATTGTAGTCCCTTCGTGGTTTAAACAAACTCTCTTATAACTTACTGCGCCTCGGGCTCTGATGTGGTTAACATCCTTGGCTCGTAGGCTCTTAATGCTTAATGTCTCAGTTCATTATTTGTACTCTTACGCATCTGGAGGTCATCCCTATAAGATTCTGGTTCTTTGAGCACTATCCACCGTTAGGTTACATACTAAATGTAGTATCGGATTTCATGGTAAGTTGCTGCATCCTGCTTCCTGCTATGGGAGTTTATTCAGGTGATCTGCGGTTACTTAGTGTCTTTGACAATACTGTCATTTTACAAGATTTATGTCTTTTAATAGTCAAGGTTAGGTTCGTATTAGGCGTTTGCCTTACGGTGTCCAAGTTGGATATCATCCTGTCGTCTTATACTTCCATCTCAACGCTTCGTTCAACTTCCGTTGACTATGCCACCCGTTGATGGTCAATCATACTTGGGTGTTACTGAGTTAAACAAACAGTGTTAACTGTCATTCATCAGTTGTTCGGCTCGACTATGCCCGCTCTGTGGGGGTAGTCCTCTGAGCTTTCCTTTTCCAGGGTTGTACGACTTTAATCCTTAGTAGGTTATAGCTTACGTTTATTTCTTTTGTCCTTGTTTTCTGGGTCGTCCAACATCTTCATTGAAGAATGTTGTTATTGGTATCCTTAACGGTCATTCTGGGAGTCTTATCCCGTTTTCGTTGTAAGTCGATGCTTCAACAGTCGCAATAGTATCCTATAATACATCCCTTGTATGTCATTGCTTATATAGTGTTTTTGCCCACATTACCGAGCGATCTCTTAGGTTTTCCCCTTTGGGATCCGGGTTGGTGTTCTTACCGTACTGTCGGTTGTTGTTGTAGTGGGTTATACTGTTGCAAATATTTATATGGTTTAGTACTTCGTCTGAGTTCTGCTCCCGGCTGACTGGTGTGTCACCTCATCTCATCATGGTCAGGCCGTCGGGCCTTTCCAAGGTCTTATTTTCCTGTTCTTATGGTTTTACAATCCGATGTTAATATGTGTTACAACTGTAGCGTTCTCCTATCTCGCCTTGATGGCTTTTCGTGTGGCTTAACCGTGGTAGCACTTGCTATGGCAAGTGCGCCATGCAGGATGGGTTATTGGTACAAGGTACATCGGTAGTGACACTTCCTTCTAATTTCCATGTAATTGGTAGTCCTCGGGACCCCTTCGATAAACTTTTATTTTGGATAACCGTCCATCCGGCAGTTTCCTTGTTGTTTGACAGTACTGTCATTTATCAGGGCGTTCCTCTTTCTGAGAAATCCCTTAATATTTTCTTATGTCTTAATCCTCACTCTTGTCTCCACTCATTTTGTTGTGGTTACTCAGTAATGATTCTCCTTTAGGCACTACACCGTAGTCCTATTTCGGTATACAATTAATATGTGTTTCCACCGTTGTCCGCGTTATGTCGGGCAGGTTTGCAACCTTTTTCATTGTATGGGGTTTGGAGTTCCCGGTTCTTAACTGGACCTTCCAGTAATCTCAATCCTCATGCTTTGTATTTTCCCGCTGTTATGCTCACTCGGACCGCTGTCCGGTACTCATGTCTCTTATCATTTCCTTATCCATTGCACGCGTAGTGCTTTCCTTAACATTGGTATTGCGGGTTATTTTGACTGCGTAGCATGTCGACCCATGTTGCCGGTAATTTCCGTTCCCTTACTGATAGTATTCCATAGGTAGCGCTTGTTTCTCTGTTGCGCTCCATTGAAAATCTCCAAGTTCTCCATAACTGTTGTGCAACAAGATGTTCCTCGTACTGCTTATTGTTAGCTAACTGCCAGATCGGGTTTCCCCGAGTAAGAGAAGGCTTTCTTCTCTCTGGCGTTTGTCCCACATATTTAGGGTTAGGGATGTGGAGGGCGGGCCTAGGTACTATGGATGTCCGGTAAACACCGGGAAGTCCTGACTAACGCACCTCTCACTCTATCTCTTAACCCTTAACCCATAACTCAATCTCAACCTCATCATTCTCCTAAGTTCGGTATTTCTTGTCTTCAGAGCGTAACTACGCTCTGATACCACTTTTTGTAACACCCCAACTCAATCCAAATGTGGTCTCGCAATTAACAGTATATATAAAACATGTCACAGCGGAATTCTTTAAATCCAGGACCTTGCCACGGTCTGACTAAGAATATACCGAACATTAGTCCAACAACCTTAACCATTACATATCCTCTACAATCCTCTCACAACCTATACATCTTACTAACTCAATTGCCATACGAGTGTACATGCACAACTCGTAGGTCACACTTAATCCTTAACACTTGTATCCTCTTCTTACTCTTGCGACGGCCGCCTCCTGATGTACCTGTGTAGTAAAAACAGCCCCCAAAGGGGGTCAGCACGAATGCTGGTACGATCCCCTCATGGCCCCCAAGCTAACGTGGCTACGACGACTAATTGTCGATAGCATGGAGGTTGATTATATGCACAACATAATAGTAAATTCTGTAAACAACGATCCAAATATGAACAATCAAGGTTCACACACAATGAACGACTTAAATGCGTTCCCTTAATTAGAGAGTTAGTTATTTAACTCCTTAGTAATGTTCCCTCTTAATCTTAGTCCATCCTTATCTCACCTCAATTTAGTCTATCTTAATCTTAGACAACCATCCTTTAATAAGGAGTGGATGTCACTTATCTTAATCTTAATTATACAAACCATCCTTTAAAGAGGAATGGTTGCAACTCATTAACCTTACCTTAATCTTAATCTTAACTATTCTCAATATAAACCGTTCCTGGAGGGAATGGTTGTAACTTAATTCGAACCTGGGATTTGGGTGATCCCACCGCACATCTTAATGCCACCTACTCTAGACGGGAGTCCAGCGCAGCTGAGCCGGTAACCGGCCCTAGGCTACAAGTCCGAAGACAAGTCCTTAATCGGAGGTCGAATCTGCTATAGATAACGACCCCCTTTCCTTAGCATGCATGACCGGAGATCGGTCCCGGGTTTCCTCACTCAAGTTCCAGTTAGTAGTTATCTCAAGACCAGTTTGTTGGTTAACCTCTTTCGGTTCATATCGTCCCTTATTAGGGGCGTTCCTTAGTCTCACTCAATTCCTTACTAAACATTGGTTAGTAAGTTCTCACGGTATGTTGTGTTAGTTTTCAAACATCACACAACAATACAATAAATATAATATATCCGGTTGCATGCTTTATCTTGTTTAGTGAGCACACAAAACAAATAGCACACAAGCCGAGGGACACCTCGTTAGCAAGCAGGTCACAAGAGAACTGTACCGTTCACCGTTGGTCGTTCAGTGCTTACTCTCTTCCGGAGTCCAAACTCCCAAGTCCTAAAACATTCATTCAGTTTTAGGTTGTTAATCACTTAATTAATCCAACTTACTTAATTTACTTAATCCCTTAATGATTCCCACCTAACACCTCTTAAGTCTTACAACTTAATCTTACAACTTAACCTTAAACATTAAAACTTTACACTTTGCTTAACTTAGTTCCTTAAGTTCTTAGGGTCCAATCATTATCACCACCAAGGTATACCTTATTACTTAGTACCATTCTTAGAATTTAAAATTTCTTTTTTTTTTTCTGTTAAGGGCCGTCCGACCCACCGTCCGACCCACCCTCTGGGTCGGACCATTCCAGTAACTTTCCGTCTTCTAAAACCTCTCATGTCCGACCCACGTCCGACCCAACCTTCTGGGTCGGACCATTCCAGAAACTTATTTGCCATTTAAAAATCACCCGTCCGACCCATGTCCGACCCAACCTTCTGGGTCGGACCATTCCAGAAACTTTCCCTAGCGTTAAATAGAGGCCGTCCGACCCAAACTTGGGTCGGACCCCTGGGTCGGACGCCACCAAACATGCCCAAACTTTGCCAAATCTTCACTAAACCTTTCCTCAAGCCACCCAATGTATTCTAACATCATTTAGACCCTTAAACCCACCTTAGAGCATCCTCCAAACACATTAAATCATTCACCAAGATTCACCTTAATCATTATACATTTTTCCTTGTAATAATGCTAACACTTGTAATACTTTCCCCTAGGTTTCTAGGTGGGGTTCATACCTAATGTAACCACTATGCCAAATTTTCCTCACCACTATAACATCATCTCCCAAGCATCTTTCACCATCGAAAATTCTTTTATGCATTGACTTAAAGTTCCTTCACAAGCTTAAGCTTCCTTCCATCAACACCTTATTTCCTTCCTAGTTGTTTACCAACATTTGCCTAAGTCCTAAATACTCAATTACATTCTCTTGACTCCTAAATCCTTCAAAGTAATGCCTAAGTCATTATAACATTACAACACTTTATCTCACCCCTTTTTCATCAAGACAACCTCTAAGACTTCCTAGTACTTCCTTAGTCATTAAATTCCTTTAGAACATATCTAAATCACCTTAAGCATTACACCTTCTCCTTGAACTATGCACAACGTCTTACATTCCTCATCTCATGATTTGGCGTGTTCAAAAACACTCACCAACTCTAATTCCTCCTAGACATCTCTAGGTCATTCTAAACCTCAAGAACTCCTTAGTTAACTAATCTCCACTCAAATTCCTCATAATGACTCCTAGTAAATCCTAGGTCATATTAATTTGCCACCATCAACCTAAACACTTATTTCTACTCAAATTTCGCCATAGCTCCTCTAGTATATTATCATGCCCAAACACATTATTTTTCCTCATTCAACCATCTCACAACATCAAGTTCTTCTCATCATATCTCATCACCCAAACCAATTCATTCACAACAACTCAATATATTGCAATAATCTTAAATTGCATAGCACTAAGGCTCTTAAATGACATGGCTCTTAGGCCCTTAAATGACTTAAACTTAAACACTGAATTTCCCACATATAAAAGCTTTCAACCTGCAAATACACCCATCAATCTCATAGTAGTTATAATGTTCTTAAAATCCTTCTTAAACTTATATTACTAACTCATCCCATTGGCTCCTTAGTCACAAGTTCACAAGCTTATTTAAGTTCTTTTTCTTAGGTTATATAACCCAATACACAATGTAAGCTCTAAGCCACATTGGTATCCACTTAAACTCATCCCTTAAAACTTAAACCACCATTAGGTAAGCATTTTACCTTGTTTCTCAAGCTTATCTTAACTTCCTCCTTAGACCTTCTTCTTGCATGAATCTCGGCCACCACTTAAATTCCCTTTGCCAATGTTCTAACCAATATTCAATGTCTCACATGAGTACTAAACAGTACACTAACCTTAAGGAGTAAACCCTAGGTTAAAAATGTGTTCTAAGGTATTAAACTGAATGTTTTACCTTGGATTCTCAAAGCAAGCTTGGATATGAATTAAGTAGGACCTCCTCTAGCACTTGGAGAATGGAATCAAGCTAGAACAATGGATAAAAATGAATCCCCATGAGTAGTAATTTTCGGTAATGTGTAGAAATGGTGGAAACATGGTTTTTCTTACATTTTATTTACCTTAAGAGAATGGAGAAGCCAATGAGCTCTTCAAACTTGATTTTCCTCCATCAATGGAGTTTTCCCATGGCTCCAAAATAGAGCTTTGAAGGATTTGAAAAGATAGAAAGGTAGGTCTTGGTCTAACTAAGAATAATCTATGCTCACTTTTTGATTTGGAGCTAAAATGAACATTTGGTGAGCATTTGAAGATGGAGCATAAATGGAGACTTCACTCACGGTTTGGAGCAGGGAAGAAGAAGAAAAAACGGGGAGAAGAGAATGAATGAAGGAGAGAGGAGAGAAGTGAGCTAATATGAGATATTTGCTTTATTAAAGCAAATAGTAACTTTCTTACTTACTCTTCTTTTCCTTTCTTATTTGATGACTCATGTGGTGACTCACCTCTCTTAGAAAACCGGCCACCCTCTTAAATAAGGCTAACATGGTCTTTGTTGACCAATTAATTGACTTATGTTGATTAAAACTTAAACTAGTCACTAAATAGTTACTATTCACTAAACAAGGCACATAATCGGGAAATTTTTGATTTCCCATTGATTTAGACCTCCTAATGTGATACTAATTAGTACACATGTTGATTAAAGAGTAATGATGGACATTTAGCCACTCAAAACTCAATTCTAAGACAATTTCTCAAAATGTGCTTTAAGACTTCTTAAAGCACATTTTGTGTTTTAACTTGTTTTCAAGCTTGGTTTTCTTTGCTAATTGATTTAAAATGTCCATTAGCATATTACTAAAGTCTTATAATGGTATTTGGGTGCTAATCAAAGTCTCTCCAAGCTTAGAGCACATTTTTGCCCTAATTGCCCTTAAGGCATTTTCTTGTGTTTTCCTTGGTTTAAATTGTCTACCAATCTTTCTAAGGCATATTTTAGCCTTACTACATCATGATTTGATGTTTACTTAGCATAATTAGGTTTGGGGTATTTCAAAACTTAACAAAAATAAAACAGTAATAAAACACATAAACTCTCCACAAAACATAATCCCATCCCAATCACTCGTTCTCTTCGTGGCCACCTGTAAAATAACTCGTACCTGCAAGATAAAACCAAGCTGCCCACCCCGGGAGGGGTGAGTCAGTTCCCTGGAATGGAACTGGTACAATTCTCCACAAACAAACTTATAAAACATAACTCTTCAAAATAAACAGTAACTTGAAATCAAACTCTTGAAAGTAAAACAGGGAAACAAGGCACTTTAAAATCACCAAGTCAAAGATAACAAGTTAAGGATAAAGATAAATAATAGAAAGGTAAAGTTAGTCAATCCAAAAACCACACCATTAGTTAGTGAACATCCAATGCTCAAGTTAGAACCAATTCCAGTTAGGAGTAGAAAGACCCAAGTAGTCACAAGGACTAAGAATGGAAAGATAGATATCCAAGAACCAACAACTCAAGAGTGGAATATAACCATTTGGGAGAGTTGGCCCCCACCGCCAAGTACGTCCTTTTAGGACAGGGGATATACAGCCCCTCACTGTTTACTACTGATAAGTGTCCAAATGAGCATGTTTTATAGGTGTATTTCATATATTATATTAACACTTTTCTTGCTCATTTCTCCACTTCGGTTAGTTTTCCTCTAGTTTATGTTTTATTGTTTATCTCACAAATTTATTGGTTTAACATGAGGAAAACCAAGCTGGGAGTAAAGTAGACAAACAGACGGATGCATAGACGTAAACGGCTCAGAAAACGGGGTCCAAACGAACAATCTAGAGCCGGTCAAAGTTGGAAGCAAAATAGGCCGTGACCACAAGTGTAACCGCCTATAGCCTGGGCGGACGAGAGGCGGACACCACACAAGGCAACCGCCTGAACCTGGGCGGACACCACACAAAGGCAACCGCCTATTTGGAGGCGGACGGCTGGCGGACAGAAGCAACACAACCGCCTATATTAGGGCGGTCAAGGAGGCGGACACCCATAGGCAACCGCCTATATTGGGGCGGTCAAGGAGGCGGACACCAATAGGCAACCGCCTATATTAGGGCGGTCAAGGAGGCTGACACCAACAGCAACCGCCTAATTGGACGCGGACAGGAGGCGGTCGTGACTAAAAATCAGTCACGCGCCAGTTTTCTTCTTCGCCCGTCTTCGCCGTCTGTAACTTGCCTCCGCTATCCATCTACTCCCGCACCGCCTACCTTAAATCTCTCACGCGTTCCATTCCAGCACTCTGTCCCCTTCAATAAATGAGCAATCAGTGAGCAAATCCTATCCAGCTCTTTTCACCGCCTCAATCCATTCCTCAACTTGCTCACGCGTCTGTCTATCTTCAAACCTTCACTTCCTCTATATAAACACACGAGCCTTCTGCTCAAAAACACATCCCTTCCTCTCAATCCAAAGCAGACCACAGTATCACCGTTCACCACATTTCCACACCTACGATCCATTCCATCCTCTTATCTTCCACTTCTCCATTTTATTTTCATTCTTCACTCCACCACGAAGCAGAAGCACGATAAGAAGAAGAGAAGAAAAGGGAGATGGAGCAGAAGAGAATTGCAGTCCAGTCTTCGCCGGCAGTCTCCAAATTAACGGCTAACTCTGCTTTCTTTTTATTACTGTTAATGTCTGAGTGATTTTACTCGTATCCTAGGATGAGGTTTGATCCCAAATAATTCAGACTTATTATTAATACCAAGTTTGCTCATAAATATTTGTTTTGTCTCTCTAAATTATTAAATGCTTAACAACTGATCATTTTTATGCATTTACGGTTTCTCTTATTTCAATGATTTTGTAAATCTGAGAATAGACCACAAAGAGAGATAAACGTTAGATATTATTCTCCTTGATTAGCAAATAAAATCCATCGCTGTTATTAAAAAGAATTCTCGCTTAAAGCTAATTAATGATTTTAGACTTTTTCTGATTGTAAAAAGTCTATTGAATTAATTAAGAGTTGTCCTTATCTATGATTTAGGAAGGCCACAAGATAAATTCTTAAACAGACAAATAAGAGCAAATTAGGATTATAATTATTATCGGTACTTAAATAAATATTTATCACCTGTTTCACTTATTAAACTTGTTTTAATTCCTCTCAGCAAATATTGTTAAATGTTTTAGCGTGACAAACTACTGCATTGATAAGTGTCCAAATGAGCATGTTTTATAGGTGTATTTCATATATTATATTAACAATTTTCTTGCTCATTTCTCCACTTCGGTTAGTTTTCCTCTAGTTTATGTTTTATTGTTTATCTCACAAATTTATTGGTTTAACATGAGGAAAACCAAGCTGGGAGTAAAGTAGACAAAGAGACGGACGCATAGACGCAAACGGCTCAGAAAACGGGGTCCAAACGAACAATCTAGAGCCGGTCAAAGTTGGAAGCAAACTAGGCCGTGACCACATGTGTAACCGCCTATAGCCTGGGCGGACGAGAGGCGGACACCACACATGGCAACCGCCTGAACCTGGGCGGACGAGAGGCGGACACCACACAAAGGCAACCGCCTATTTGGAGGAGGACGGCTGGCGGACAGAAGCAACATAACCGCCTATATTGGGGCGGTCAAGGAGGCGGACACCCATAGGCAACCGCCTATATTGGGGCGGTCAAGGAGGCGGACACCAATAGGCAACCGCCTATATTGGGGCGGTCAAGGAGGCGGACACCAACAGCAACCGCCTAATTGGACGCGGACAGGAGGCGGTCGTGACTAAAAATCAGTCACGCGCCAGTTTTCTTCTTCGCCCGTCTTCGCCGTCTGCAACTTGCCTCCGCTATCCATCTACTCCCGCACCGCCTACCTTAAATCTCTCACGCGTTCCATTCCAGCACTCTGTCCCCTGCAATAAATGAGCAATCAGTGAGCAAATCCTATCCAGCTCTTTTCACCGCCTCAATCCATTCCTCAACTTGCTCATGCGTCTGTCTATCTTCAAACCTTCACTTCCTCTATATAAACACACGAGCCTTCTGCTCAAAAACACATCCCTTCCTCTCAATCCAAAGCAGACCATAGTATCACCGTTCACCACATTTCCACACCTACGATCCATTCCATCCTCTTATCTTTCACTTCTCCATTTTATTTTCATTCTTCACTCCACCACGAAGCAGAAGCACGATAAGAAGAAGAGAAGAAAAGGGAGATGGAGCAGAAGAGAATTGCAGTCCAGTCTCGGCCGGCAGTCTCCAAATTAACGGCTAACTCTGCTTTCTTTTTATTAGTGTTAATGTCTGAGTGATTTTACTCGTATCCTAGGATGGGGTTTGACCCCAAATAATTCAGACTTATTATTAATACCAAGTTTGCTTATAAATATTTGTTTTGTCTCTCTAAATTATTAAATGCTTAACAACTGATCATTTTTATGCATTTACGGTTTCTCTTATTTCAATGATTTTGTAAATCTGAGAATAGACCACAAAGAGAGATAAACGTTAGATATTATTCTCCTTGATTAGCAGATAAAATCCATCGCTATTATTAAAAAGAATTCTCGCTTAAAGCTAATTAATGATTTTAGACTTTTTCTGATTGTAAAAAGTCTATTGAATTAATTAAGAGTTGTCCTTATCTATGATTTAGGAAGGCCACAAGATAAATTCTTAAACAGACAAATAAGAGCAAATTAGGATTATAATTATTATCGGTACTTAAATAAATATTTATCACCTGTTTCACTTATTCAACTTGTTTTAATTCCTCTCAGCAAATATTGTTAAATGCTTTAGCGTGACAAACTACTGCATTGATAAGTGTCCAAATGAGCATGTTTTATAGGTGTATTTCATATATTATATTAACACTTTTCTTGCTCATTTCTCCACTTCGGTTAGTTTTCCTCTAGTTTATGTTTTATTGTTTATCTCACAAATTTATTGGTTTAACATGAGGAAAACCAAGCTGGGAGTAAAGTAGACAAAGAGACTGACGCATAGACGCAAACGGCTCAGAAAACGGGGTCCAAACGAACAATCTAGAGCCGGTCAAAGTTGGAAGCAAAATAGGCCGTGACCACATGTGTAACCGCCTATAGCCTGGGCAGACGAGAGGCGGACACCACACAAGGCAACCGCCTAAACCTGGGCGGACGAGAGGCGGACACCACACAAAGGCAACCGCCTATTTGGAGGCGGACGGCTGGCGGACAGAAGCAACATAACCGCCTATATTGGGGCGGTCAAGGAGGCGGACACCCATAGGCAACCGCCTATATTGGGGCGGTCAAGGAGGCGGACACCAATAGGCAACCGCCTATATTGGGGCGGTCAAGGAGGCGGACACCAACAGCAACCGCCTAATTGGACGCGGACAGGAGGCGGTCGTGACTAAAAATCAGTCGCGCGCCAGTTTTCTTCTTCGCCCGTCTTCGCCGTCTGCAACTTGCCTCCGCTATCCATCTACTCCCGCACCGCCTACCTTAAATCTCTCACGCGTTCCATTCCAGCACTCTGTCCCCTGCAATAAATGAGCAATCAGTGAGCAAATCCTATCCAGCTCTTTTCACCGCCTCAATCCATTCCTCAACTTGCTCACGCGTCTGTCTATCTTCAAACCTTCACTTCCTCTATATAAACACACGAGCCTTCTGCTCAAAAACACATCCCTTCCTCTCAATCCAAAGCAGACCACAGTATCACCGTTCACCACATTTCCACACCTACGATCCATTCCATCCTCTTATCTTCCACTTCTCCATTTTATTTTCATTCTTCACTCCACGAAGCAGAAGCACGATAAGAAGAAGAGAAGAAAAGGGAGCTGGAGCAGAAGAGAATTGCAGTCCAGTCTCCGCCGGCAGTCTCCAAATTAACGGCTAACTCTGCTTTCTTTTTATTACTGTTAATGTCTGAGTGATTTTACTCGTATCCTAGGATGGGGTTTGACCCCAAATAATTCAGACTTATTATTAATACCAAGTTTGCTTATAAATATTTGTTTTGTCTCTCTAAATTATTAAATGCTTAACAACTGATCATTTTTATGCATTTACGGTTTCTCTTATTTCAATGATTTTGTAAATCTGAGAATAGACCACAAAGAGAGATACACGTTAGATATTATTCTCCTTGATTAGCAGATAAAATCCATCGCTGTTATTAAAAAGAATTCTCGCTTAAAGCTAATTAATGATTTTAGACTTTTTCTGATTGTAAAAAGTCTATTGAATTAATTAAGAGTTGTCCTTATCTATGATTTAGGAAGGCCACAAGATAAATTCTTAAACAGACAAATAAGAGCAAATTAGGATTATAATTATTATCGGTACTTAAATAAATATTTATCACCTGTTTCACTTATTAAACTTGTTTTAATTCCTCTCAGCAAATATTGTTAAATGCTTTAGCGTGACAAACTACTGCATTGATAAGTGTCCAAATGAGCATGTTTTATAGGTGTATTTCATATATTATATTAACACTTTTCTTGCTCATTTCTCCACTTCGGTTAGTTTTCCTCTAGTTTATGTTTTACTGTTTATCTCAAAAATTTATTGGTTTAACATGAGGAAAACCAAGCTGGGAGTAAAGTAGACAAAGAGACGGACGCATAGACGCAAACGGCTCAGAAAACGGGGTCCAAACGAACAATCTAGAGCCGGTCAAAGTTGGAAGCAAAATAGGCCGTGACCACATGTGTAACCGCCTATAGCCTGGGCGGACGAGAGGCGGACACCACACAAGGCAACCGCCTGAACCTGGGCGGACGAGAGGCGGACACCACACAAAGGCAACCGCCTATTTGGAGGCGGACGGCTGGCGGACAGAAGCAACATAACCGCCTATATTGGGGCGGTCAAGGAGGCGGACACCCATAGGCAACCGCCTATATTGGGGCGGTCAAGGAGGCGGACACCAATAGGCAACCGCCTATATTGGGGCGGTCAAGGAGGCGGACACCAACAGCAACCGCCTAATTGGACGCGGACAGGAGGCGGTCGTGACTAAAAATCAGTCGCGCGCCAGTTTTCTTCTTCGCCCGTCTTCGCCGTCTGCAACTTGCCTCCGCTATCCATCTACTCCCGCACCGCCTACCTTAAATCTCTCACGCGTTCCATTCCAGCACTCTGTCCCCTGCAATAAATGAGCAATCAGTGAGCAAATCCTATCCAGCTCTTTTCACCGCCTCAATCCATTCCTCAACTTGCTCACGCGTCTGTCTATCTTCAAACCTTCACTTCCTCTATATAAACACACGAGCCTTCTGCTCAAAAACACATCCCTTCCTCTCAATCCAAAGCAGACCACAGTATCACCGTTCACCACATTTCCACACCTACGATCCATTCCATCCTCTTATCTTCCACTTCTCCATTTTATTTTCATTCTTCACTCCACCACGAAGCAGAAGCACGATAAGAAGAAGAGAAGAAAAGGGAGCTGGAGCAGAAGAGAATTGCAGTCCAGTCTCCGCCGGCAGTCTCCAAATTAACGGCTAACTCTGCTTTCTTTTTATTACTGTTAATGTTTGAGTGATTTTACTCGTATCCTAGGATGGGGTTTGACCCCAAATAATTCAGACTTATTATTAATACCAAGTTTGCTTATAAATATTTGTTTTGTCTCTCTAAATTATTAAATGCTTAACAACTGATCATTTTTATGCATTTACGGTTTCTCTTATTTCAATGATTTTGTAAATCTGAGAATAGACCACAAAGAGAGATAAACGTTAGATATTATTCTCCTTGATTAGCAGATAAAATCCATCATTGTTATTAAAAAGAATTCTCGCTTAAAGCTAATTAATGATTTTAGACTTTTTCTGATTGTAAAAAGTCTATTGAATTAATTAAGAGTTGTCCTTATCTATGATTTAGGAAGGCCACAAGATAAATTCTTAAATGACAAATAAGAGCAAATTAGGATTATAATTATTGTCTGTACTTAAATAAATATTTATCACCTGTTTCACTTATTAAACTTGTTTTAATTCCTTTCAGCAAATATTGTTAAATGCTTTAGCGTGACAAACTACTGCATTTATTTGGTAACTATCAGCATATGATTTTGAGATAGTCAAAGTACCACAAAGGAATTAACCTTGGTATTTACACTCCGGATTGAGTAGGAAAATACTGAGGCTATTAATAAGAGTTTGTAACTGACAATTATTAACTCTAATAGACAATAAATAATTAAGACAGGATTATAAAATTGTTTAAGTAATTTAGGAAATTCCCCCGCTATCCTAGGATACCTTTTTCCATCCATTTACTTTATTTTACTATTTTTATTATTTCTGCACTAATCCTAAAAATCGAGCTTGCCTCCGGCTAAAACCCAATATACATTTTATGCACTTTTATTTATCTTTTTGTACATTTACTAAACTGGATAATTAATTAGACAGTTGCGAAGTCTCTGTGGATACGACCTTGTTGTACTACAAAGATTGGGTTCACTGCCCATAGTTAGCAAGATAGTTTAACTACTATTTTGCCCAACAAGTTTTTGGCGCCGTTGCCGGGGACTTCGGTCCTTCTATCTGGTTTATTATCTGTTTAGTTTTTCTTTTATTTCTGTTATTTTCCTTTTTTGTATAAATTTTTATTTCTTTTTTTTTAAGGTACTTAATTCTGATGGATGGTCACTACGATCAAGCAGGAAGTTGGTATGGTTACCCCTATGGCGCAGAGGACTACAATCAATGGAGTGTTGTCAAAGGTGCGGAGAGTACCATGAAAGCCCCCAATGTTCAGACCCAAATGCTGAATTGAGAGCTCTCTTGGAGGATTACAAGTCATCTCTCAAGCCTATCCCATCTTTGTGTGCCAAGAGTGTGGAGGAGACCATGAAAGTTCCCATTGTCCTATGGTTGCAATAGAGAAAGACAACGCCATTTTAAGGGAAATGATGGCAAATTTTACCTCAAAGTTTGAAACGATCCAGCAAAGAACGCTAGATCAGATCGAACGCATGGAACAACCGCTTCAACAACTGAATGAAGTGGTTCATGAGGAGGAACAACCTGCTAAGGACATAAGCTACTCTCCACCTCCTCCCCTATTCGAATTAGAGAATCCACCACCAAACAACCATCAGCTTGATTATGGAGACAACCCCTCAGAAGAGAGTTTCTCCTTGGATTTCATGGAGTTTCCTCCCTCTGAAGTCAACTACTTTTTCCCCTCCTTCTCCGTGCTCTACCCAGAAGATGAGGGTGGATACATCCTCAACCTTGAGAAGGAGGAGATATCGCCTCCCTCCGAGCCATCAGAAGAGAGTGCTATAATCAATTTCAAGGAGCCACTTCCTTCTGACATTGATTACCATAAGCCTCAACAACAAGAGGAGGATTTTTACATCTTCCAATTTAAGGAAGTAAAGCCAATCACACCTGGTCTCCTGTTAGAACTACGCTACCGGCAGTACCTCCTCAAACACCAGGTTTTGTGGAGTATTCATTTTCCTATTATATTTGCCGAAGTAACGTTTTGCTTTGATCCAGGTGGTTTGCTTTTAATTACTGCCAACTTCGTTTTCCTGGCAGAGCTGTTGTCTACTTATATTTTTGATCCAGGATAACGAAGCATGCGTCTAGCCAAAGACGTTAAAGAAGGGCAGCTTCCCGGGAGGCAACCCGGATGAACTTTTATTTTATTTGCTTTTATGCTCTTTTAATTTTCAGGCTCCCTTTAAATTTTGTTTTTGCTAACTCTTCACCCCGTTTGTAGTATGGTTGCTTCTAGTGTCTTATGCAGGTGCAATTTCATGTCTACACCGCAACCAAGCTACGCTATTTGAGGCAAAAGCTCAAGTGTGGGGGAACTCCTAAACGCAAGCAAAAATAATATCAGGGGAGTACCAGTTCTTTAATTATGCTTTTATTTTAAATAAAAACTGCAGAGGAGCGTTTATGTGCTTAAATGTTTATTTGTGATCTTTGTGTTATCTCTATTTTATCTACTTACCGAAAAGGTCTTCTGAAACCTTCCCTTGTTTTTCTGGTGAACAATGAGGACATTGTTCAATTTAAGTGTGGGGGAGTGTGCCCTTTTCGGTGACATTTTGTGCTTAAATGTTTAATCTCTCTCCTTATCATGCGTTTGTCCAATTCAAATATTATGGACCCTTTATATGTGGGTTGTTCTCTTTAAGAATAAATATTGTTATGAATTGTGGGATAAATGGTACAAATTCAAAAAAAATTTAAAAAATTTTGATTACTTTTGAGGAGCATTTTTTATGCGGTGTGACCGAATAATCTGCAAATGGTTGGATTTTATTGCTCAGGGTTTTTTTTCTGTCTTCTCTCTTAGGGATTGCTAAGGGGTGCTTTTCTGTTAAAAAAAATAAAGAAAGAAAAATACAAAATAATAAGGGACTTGCGAGACACCATTGGTAAACAACAAAGAGAGTTGAGTGTTCTTAAATACAAAGGCGTGATGCCTACATTTTCTCATCCCTTATGCAAAAGTGAAACAAATGCATGAATCTACTTTTCCTTTTGTTTTCTCCTCAATGCCATTCTTGAGAGAAGTTGGCCATGGTAAAAGTTCTCAGAGTCACCTAAAAGAAACAATGGAGTACCTTGGATCATACCCCGAAACTCTATATTTTATTTTTACCCTGAGCACACCTATGCCACCAGCAGTTGATTTTTTTCACACTCCTCGATAAAATTTAAAGATCATGTTTATCCTACCCTTCATAATAATATTTGTTAGTAACTACGTCCCTTTTGGGACAGGGGATATACAGCCCCTCACTGTTACCATTGAAGACGCGCGCACGTCACCACAAAAGACTCAGCTCATGGATGAAACAATATCCAGAGTCAAAGGAAGAATTACCAAGATTGACCTTTTCCATATTTCCACTAGATCACTAACTACACCAGAGCAATACCAAAACACTCAGTCCTACAGAGTGTAGAATTGTAAACCCTAGGTAGTTAATGTCTAATGAAACAACCAAATAGAAGGAACCAATAACCATGTAAGTTTCACATTCAAGGCTCAGTTAGTCACATCAAGCTGAGTTAGCCACACAAACAATTTCCTTTTGAAATCCATTCAAGCTCAGTTAGCGTTTTCCAAAACATTCCATACAGTCCGTTTACAAAAGTATCTAAGTACGAGAAATCGTACCTGGTCAATGCTGTAGCAGTTCTAGTAAACTCATGCAAACACTCAACAACACTCTGAGGAACATTAAAGATAATCTATCGTCAATAACTTATATCCTAGGTTAAACTTAAATAAATTCCTCTCTCTTATTTCTAAATCACAATCATCTTGTAAGCCCTCGCTTAAATGTTATGTATAATATTTGAGTTATTTGAGAATGTTTTATAACCCAAGGTGGTAAGATCAAGGAATGTATTCTATTAACATTTACTAATTGTCCACTCCTATCCACTTTATTCATACTTAACCACAATCCTCACACTCAAGACTTTTGAGACCCTTATATCATAAATGTGTTTTATATTATATAATCAATCTTAGAATTCCAATGATAAACTTAAGCTCAATACTTTTATTCTTAATTTAGAATAAACATTGTATTATGACCTATGATGGATTCATCCCATAATACTATACTATTATTTCACAATGTAATGATTATGTATTTTATCAATATCTACTAGATAATCCATTGTGATTAAGTTTTCCCCTTAACTTAATTAAGATCTACATCTTGTATATTGGAACCATAGTGTTGTAGACGCATTTTATTATAACCTAATTGAGTTACTAACTCATTTATCTTATCTTTAGTTCAGAAAGACTTTTTATTACAACCAGCTAATAATCTTGTCATAAGATGTTAAATTACTTTTCATCTTGAAACAACTATATTATAGTTAACTTAGACTTATCGAACTCTTACATTTAGTATTCACAAGGTACATTATTTGCTTAATTATTACCTATATAATAAGGTGTTTAAATATAACCTTTTATGTATCCTTACTTACCTTTAATCTCCTAAATGTTTTATTTTTACACACATTCACTCTATAGACTATGTATAATCCTTTTGTACTAAACTTCAATAAACTTAAGCCTTAAATACGTTTTAAATTGTTTTACAAAACCTAAGGTTTCAAAAGAATAACTTAATAAATTAATTTCCTTTATTGCCTTTAGGATGGACAATATATCTACATAGAGTAGAATTTATCAAAGAACTAAATTCTAGTTCGTAAGTGAAATTGTAAATTATTTAATAAGATAATCTATTATGAAAATCCATCATACCTTATATTCAAATGACACATTAGTATTTTCAGTGTCGTAAAGTAGATCAATATAATCTCTTACGTAACCTAGGTTCATCTAATTAAAGGCTCAAAGGTTTTAATTATCTAATTACTTTTTACAAACCTTTTATAAGTCCTAACTATTAAAGACATCACTTATTTATAACCTCACAGTCTGTACGTTGGTAATTAATGTTATAAGTGAATTTTATATGGCTCATCCAATTCTAAGAACTCAAAGATTATTACTTAGATTAACTTCCAAATCATATTTTAATATAGTTTTACATATAAACCTTTTAATGATTTTATCTTAAAACATTAAGTCATTATTCAATACAATAAATGTTATGAAATGATTAAATCTAGACTTACTAATCCACTTCACATTTAGATGTAAAAGTATTTCATTTATTTACTAAATATATAGTAAGTTCTATTTGTGTAAAGTCTAATTACAAATATTCCTAAGTCCCAACTTATTAATTACTAACCAAATTATAGATTTACATTCTGGTCTTTGACAAATAATATTACACATGTATTTTAATATTTTTATAAAATCTTAGAAATTCAAGATAACTCTTTAAGCTTAATTTCATAACCACAATTAAATACTACCTCAAATAATATACTTTTAATAGTATTATGTATAAGTTTAGTTTAACTTATTAATTCCTTCATATTCTATTTGCTATAAGGTATTTTATTTCTTTTATTTATTTATTTATCGTATATGTATACTAGGATTTATTCAAGACATTCTTTATGTAGTTTAATTGCATTTAATTATTTATATTAACGTTTACACATATCTACATCCAAAATATGGTTTATAAAATAAAGTATTTCCCTTAGTTTCAATTAAGTATATTAAATACCATATTATATAATTAATATAAATGTAGATTAATTTAGTTCCTTGATTTAACCTAAGTTACTATTTATTTCTTTTATATATATATATTTACTTCACTTAAAAGTTTATACCCAAAAATATTTATTAACATTCTGTATTAAAGTTAGTTTAGTCTTATTACATTTTCCCCAACCTATAAAGTTTATTAATCATCTATACTTTAATTTTTGGTTACATTAAAATCTTATATTATAAGGTAACTTATGAAAAACTTAGAAATACAATTTTTAAACCTATTTCCTCTTGTCCAAAAATTCCCAAATTAAATATATAGTAACTATAACATTTTAGACATATTATAAAATATTTATTTCATAAAAATATCTTTTTAAATTTTCCAAAAAATTCCATAATACTCATAACATGCAAAAATTATAACTTACGTTTAAAAACTCCAAAACCATATTAATTTACGTCAAAATAAACTAGATTCTATAAGGAATCTATGGTTAAAATTTCAAGTCAAAATACATTCGGGAAGGTATTTAAATTAATTCAACAATTAGGGTTGAATTCTGTAAATATTAAAACCCATAACCAACTTAAACTCCCCAGATCTAATCTCGGCCGTCCGTTTCTAAAACTTACGATCGGACGGCCACTGAGTCTCGAGTTCATCCCCGAACCCCCAGCGATACCCGAGTACTAAATCGCGAATTCCTCACAATCTACAAAACCAAATTCGATGATTTTTGTTTCTATGGTTTCGAAATTCAATCCTGGTTCTAATGATACCAATTTTGTTAATTATAATGCTAGGATAAGGGATTTCGAATCTGGGTAAACTCGATTAGGGTTCATATCCGTTTCGAATCGAATTTCTACAAATTCTCTCAATGTAGTGCGTTATATGTTAAATTGATAGAGGGGTATGAATAGGAATGCAAAAACGAACAGCATTATCAGTTTAATTTGGTCGGAATCGTACCGGAGATGCGCCGGCAAGGCAATTCGAACTCGTTTTCTGGAAAAATTAGTATTTTTTTTGCTCTTCAGGTAGACAACTTTAGACGCTTCTATCTCCCAAACGATCGAGAATTGGCTAGAAATTTCTTCATAAGAATTGTAGAGGAATCATAGACCTTTAAAACGAGCTATAGAACAAGTATTTTCGCCCACGGATGAAGAAGTTATGGTAGGACGAAGTTTACCTGTTCAACTGAAATTTCCGGATTTCTGGGTTTCCAGAACTCAGGGAGGCAACTTTCGATGCCTTTATCTTTCACCCTATTGAGAATCAGCCTTTGGTGTAAAAAGGAAAGTTGGAGAGGGATTAGAGATCTTCAAAACAAGCTAAAGAACATGAATTTTGGCTGAGAAACGAAGAAGTTATGGCGAGACGAAGTTTACATGATTTCAGTAAAAACTAGAATTCTGGGTTACAAATTCGCAAGGAGGCAACTTTAGATCGATTTTCCCGTCGATGTAGAATGAGTTAGGTTGTGTATGAGTTATGGTTGGAAAGAGGAATTGTAGGAGAAGAGAATGCAAAAGACGGCACTCAAAAATTCCAAAACATGAGAGAGATATGGATGTCACAAGTTAGGGCAAAATCAGTTGCGAAAATCGTGGGGATAAAAATGGCTGGGCGCGCGGGTGAGTCAGCAGACTTGCCACATCAACATCTTTTCAAAATTTTGGCTCTAAAATTCATTTTATCATAACTTTGGCTAGGATAATCCGTTTTTGACGTTCTTTTTATCAATCTTCATGGTTTTCCATAACCTTTTTATTGATATAGGTTTCATGAGCTAGTTTGACCATTCTCAAAAAGTCAACCCTAGCAAGGCTTAATAAGCTTTAAGGTTTCTATAATTTTATTTTGACTTTTATGTTTCAAAACAATGTTCCAACTCTTTCTAAAATCTTTATAATATACTTGGAGTGTTTAGAAATTTTCCCAAGATTTATTGACTTATAATCTTATTGTTAAATTCATAATACTATATAATAATATATAATAATTTAATACTTAATAGTATTCTTTTGGGTTAAATAGAAGAAATCCCCTAAATTAGTTTCCATGATTCCATATAATAATTTAATATGCATAATTCCATATAATAATTTAATATTCATAATTCCATATAATAATTTAATATTTAATAAGTATTATTTAAGGTTTAACAAAAGAAATCCCCTAAATTAATTTAAATTAATTTAGAGCTATTTCAGAAACGTTCCAGCAGCAACCGCAAAAATCGTAGTTGAGGCTTGGTGATCTACCCCACCTTCCTTTTAGGAATCCTCCAACGGTAAGTTCTTCTCATAGCTGCTAACAGAGGCATTATCATCTAAGCCAAGGAGCATGAAGTTCAACTGGGATTGAATAACATCTTGCTGCGTTGCCCACTTGGTGATATCAATTTCCCTTAGAGATAAGCTTAAGGATAGTATGTACTACTTAGTTACAAATATAATGCTTCATTGTTGGAAACTCACATTTATATAAGTTGTGTGGTAATGTCAACTTCATTACAACACCTCTTTGCGGAGGCAAGCCAAAAGAAAAGAAATTCACAATTACTCATCCTGAGTACCAATTAATGAAACCAGCTTCACAAAAAACAGAACCACGCATCTAACTTATGTTCATACAAAAGGCACTTCATTACAACTATCTAATGACGCTCCTTGTATCCAATCCAGTTAATTCAAGCATACAACCACCAAAATTCTCACTTCTAACACATGAAGAGGTCGAGACCAAGCACAATAAGAACAAAATTTACAAAAGATGGAACCTGATGTCATATTCTTGCAAACCTTTGACCACATGTTAGACAAAAGTTGCATGATCCTCAATATATTCTGCAAGTTCATCTAGCAGCATTTTGATTTCCTTATCATCGTAAGCAAGAGAAGTCTTGGAAGCCTACACAAGAGAAATAAATGATTAATTGTAGCTTAGATATTCTTTGAGTATATCCAAACACTTGCATATAATTTCAAACTAAGGAAGTTGTATTGATAACTAAAATATTGAAAACAAATAATCAAAGTTATGATTGTACACCTGTAACAAATTGGATGACTCATGGTGTTGAGTTACTATCTCATAAATATACCGCATTACATAGTATCCACATTCTGTCACACCTGGTTGTGTGGGACACTAAAGAACCAGAATTGTATTTCAATTGAATTTGAAATCAGATAAGACCACAATAAATTCATGTATTTTTTATATATGAAACATAAGGTGTCCTTTGGGAAAAAAAAGTAACATTTGATAAAAAAGACTCACATTCACATTTTTCAACGAGAAAGCAACTTTGGTCTTCTTAACTTTATATCTATAGTTTTGGAAGCACCTGCATATAAATTAAATATATGTTTAGAGATGTGTCTTTCGCTAGCAATAACAGTTAATATACAAGCAACACATTTGTTCAAAAATGGAAAGGAAATAATAAGCCTGAGATTTATTTGATAAAGAATTGAATGAGAGCAGCAATTGTATCAGATTTGCTACTGCATACTGCTATTGATAATTCTATGATACATCAGGAGGCCAAGCAAGACCAATGACCTACTTATTTGTATCAAACAAACTCAATTGATTTCATCTCGTCTTTCTCTCTCAATCTACCAAAATACATATAAGATGGATACTATTTTCTAATTAACATAGTAAATAGCTTGTCGTTTGCTACATGTATAATACTTGTGGTTAAGATGCAATTTATATAAAGTGACTTACACATCTATATCATTCTTGATTTGGATCTTGGTTCTTCCTTTTCCCGCGGGATCAAATACCAACAGTTTGTGATCCGGGAGAGATATAACAAGCAACATCCAATGTTTACTACATATATTTGGCAATGTGCACAGTCAGTACACATTTTTACAAGATAAACAAAAGTGAAGTACTTAAAAAATACCTTTATAGTTTCAACTATAAAAAAAGAGGTAGAACTACAATAAATGTACTACTCTTACCTCTGAATATATGGAATGAAGAAAAATCTTGTATCTTTAGCTCTGATCAGCATGCTAAGAAGATAATCTTTAAACTTCTTAGGACTTTTATGTACTTCATCCAAACAACATTTTTTTGGACAAAGAAAAACAATGGAGCTAATTCCAGCATCATTCATCTTTGCTCTCAAACACCTACACATTTTAATACACATATTAGAATTTACAACATGATGTTTTCAAAGTAAATCTTAATACTATATTGAAGTATTTAAAACACCGCATGTTAATAAGTGACTTACATCAAAAAGGCTTGAATGATCTATATTTCTAACAATTCACTGGTCATCATTTGACTTACATCTGTGAATGTGACAGTTAACTCAAAATCCTCTTCATACCCAAACATAGATTTATCACAATCAATCTTCAAACCATGAATATCAGGTGGCATTTCAATAATACGATCATGAAGCCTTTTGCATTTAGGACCCATTGAATTCAGACTTGTCTCATCCACAAGTGATTCCCTCATAATCGACTCTGCAGCGCGATTGCTTAAACCTTTTGATCCACTACTAGGCATCTAACAAAAATATTGACAATCAGAATTTGAAGTTTGAATGGCACAATGTAATAAGTGGTCCATAAGAGATTGTAAATTTAACCTGATCATTGATATATATCAACCAAGAAGGCCATTGAATGAAATGACCAACCGCTTCCTGTAAAGTCTTGCACTCATCATCAGGCACGGGGATCGGGGTTTCGTTGTACCCATTCAGCACAATATCCACATTAACCTTTGCATGATATCGACGAAGTTGCTTATGGTGCACAAGTACATCAGATGAGGACCTCATCAAAAGACCCTTGGCAACAATTACATCTTGAGTCCCATCACAATTCAAAGCCATTCGACAATGAGTCATGTCCTACAATGCGTAATATCACAAGTACAACAAGTTCTATTAGTACAATTTAAAGGAAAAAGATGCAAGTCTTAATACTCACCTTCACTCCTTTGAATGGGTAAGGGTCTTCAGATCCAACAATACTAGGCAAGATAGTATGGGGTGAGGATGGCACTAGAATTGGTGGCTGACTAGGATGAAAGCCATACTTCTCCTCAAACAATTTCTCCATTCATTCCATCCCTTGACGATTTATCCTCTCTTCAAATTCATTTAGCATTTTGGAGACATCTTCTGCTGAGATTCCCTTGGATTGAGAGCTTCTTGATCCTGGTGGTCCAAAAACATCTCGGATACGTACTTATCCTCCAAAACCTCTAACACGTCCAGGATGTTCTTTCTTTCCAAGTGCGCGGGTTAACACATCATCATGCCTATGAGGAGTCCACAGACCCTCAGCCACTTCTTGTCGTAGTCCCAACTACAATGATAACGAAATACCCCAAACCTTAATATATTGTTTAAACACTTAAATATGGTGTATTAAGACTAAAAAGAGTCTTAGAAACATTAGTAAATAAATTTAAACAAAAGAAAACACAAGATGTGCTTTAAGGTCAATAAAGGCCAAAATGTGCTCTAAGCTTGGGATAAACTTGGTTAAGACCTAATGAACTTACCAAGACCTCATTTATACACTAATGAACATATTAAACTAATTACCAAAGAAAACCAAGCTTGAAAACAAGTTTAAACACAAAATGTGCTTTAAGGAGTCTTAAAGCACATTTTTGAAAAATTGTCTTGTAAATGAGTTTTGAATGGCTAAATGTCCATCATTACTCTTTAATTAACATGTGTACTATATAGTATCACATTTGGAAGTCTATATCAATGGGAAATCAAAAATTTCACTTCTATGTGCCTTGTTTTTCATGAATAGTGATTTTTATAAGCTATTTTGTAACATATGTTGTATAAGTAATTAAATTGACAAGTAAAGACTATATTACCCCTAAGTATAAATGGGGGCCGGTTTTCTTAAGTGTGGTGACTCACCACTCTCTTATTAATGTATTAAGTAAGTAATGATAAGTAAATAAACTACTTTTTACTTTAACTACAAATATCTTCAAAAAGTAATTCTATCTCATTCTCTCATTTCCTTCCTTGTTCACACGGCTCCACACTCTCTTCAACCTCTCTTCTTCCTTCTCTTCCACGGTAATACCACACCACCTCCATTAAACCTCATCTTCGATCTCTTGTAAAATCTAGCTCACTTGTCCAAATCAAAAACAAACACCACCAATCTCTTCCTCTCATCAAGCTCTTCAATTCTACCTTCTTAAAATTCCAAGACCATTAATACACCATATTTAAGTGTTTAAACAATATATTAAGGTTTGGGGTATTTCAGATAATATGGAAAAAATAAAATTTATGTTTATGACAGCTCATGAACTATACAAAATCAATTCCCTAAAATCGTAATCAACAACTTGTAAAACCAACAAATAATACTGATATGTAAAGGTGAATGATGCATTCTTTAAGCACTTACAATGCTCTCCGCCACTTGTTGTGTGCTATCGCAAGGAATATGTGAGTAACCATGAGCATCTGTCTTAGTGCGAGCAAACACCCAAGAATCAGCTCTATCAATAGGCTCTGATAGACTCGGAGTATAAACAGTACCATCTTCTAAAGTTTTATAAGAAGACCCTCATCTCTCCATTTTGGCTTGATACCCTCATAGCCAAGCGGCCCTAAGTAGTGAGGATATATGTTGACTGACTGACTTTGTCTATGTTTCTCAGCATCTTCCTACATGATTGTAATTAAATAAAAAAGTCCTTACTTAAAAATAGAGATCTCATGAATCCAACATTAAATGCATTACATACCAAAGCTTCGGGTGTAGTGCGATCAGCATAAAATTTTGTCCAGTCTTGCTGAGATATCATTCCATCATATACCTCATAGGGCTTCTTTCCATCTTGTCTTTCCTTTACAATAAAGTTAAGGACCAACTTGTGCTTGAAATGCGAAACAATCCACTGATGAATGCTAGCACTTTCTTCTTAAAAATCTTGTCATTTGGAAGTTTATACACATCCTATCATTAAACAATCAGCAACTAGAGGTTAGTACAAAACTGTAACATTCAATCATTTGAAAATATTAGTCTCATTGTTCTTACCATAACCTCCTGCCACATTGAGTCTTTGGATACTTGAGGAACTTCTAACCATTTGTGATCGATGTTGCAATGTGATTTTGCTAGACTTCCCAAAAAACTTTTGAATTCAGATCTAGATTTTCCATAAGGAGTGAAATAAGTAGTCCATAACAAATCTTTTTGTTTTGTTTTTCTAGCCTTCAATCCCCTTGATGGACCTCTCCTTTTCTTGGACGGCTCATCTTCTTCCATTCCCATCTCTTTATTAACATTTTCATTACTTGTATCAGCTTGAGTTGCATCATGTCCATGATCCATGACAATGACAATCACTGTGTAGACAAAAAAACCATAATTAATTATGTTAAAAAAACATTTGAGTGTATATAAATAACTAAACAAGCTGTAAAAATATTAATAGTAAGAATATGAAGCCTATAATCGTGTTAAATTATCGTTAAATAAACCTTCATTTTGGGTTTTCTATCCATAACCCCTCATCATGATCATTGTGTACACAATCAACCTCATTGCTAATGTCATCATTCGACGTTGACACACCATGAGAAAAAGGTGGGGTTTCATCAAAATAGTCATAATCCTCTTCATCAACCACATCACAACACCAACAATACTTCTTTTTCCTTGCATAACAACAAACCATTTAGGCTCTGAAGGGTTAACCTAATTATGACGCTGAATTAAGGCTTGTGATATTGAATTTGAGTGTGTGTAGGAACAGAGATTGAATTTCAATCAGTTATTTATTTTCTAACAATTTTGACGCATTGATAATATGTGAGGAAAGAAGTGCATTAAAATTCACAAAGTTGTTGCCTTCATATATAAATCAACTTTTGAAAACCCTGAAAATGATATATTCTGTTGTAATGATACTAAAATAAAAAAATGTATACATAAAAGCTACTCAAACGAACTAGAAAAAATCCACACTACTGAAATGTAGCTATACAAGACCCTCCACAATGCCTACCCCTTAAATTTCCTATTTCAACCTTGTTATTGGATCAACATTAACAGGTTATACTTGCTTGTAGAACTGGAACTGAAACTCCTTACTGAACACTACAGCAGATGGAACAAACTCATCACAACAGCATAAGCTGTAACAAAAACTGCATCACAGCAGCAGCAGGAACAAACTCATCACAACAGCAGCAGCTGGAACAAACTCATCACAACAGCATAAGCTGTAACAGAAATCAAGAAGGAACTCAGTATAAGGAAAACAAATTCAAAGCTGCAAATAGTGAAGTGAAGTATAGAAGTTTTACTCAAGCTGTAACAGGAGTGATACTTGCAACAATTTCAGCAGAGATAATTCTCTTAAAGGGGGAGTGTAGAAAACAGTTGCTAAAGCTACCAAAAGAAACCCATGGCTAATCAACCGAGTCAAAATTTTAGATTAAGGGCTGAATATAGCATCATTGTAAATGGCGGTGGAAATTAAATTGAACCACCAGTGTGACAATGTATAGCGTTATGCTGAAAAAATGGAAGTTGCAAAGAACAAATTTTATTAGTGAATCAGCCACTATGTAAATAAGATAAAGTAGAAAAAAGAAACATAGACAATGTTATGCATAACATCAAAAAAAGTGCAGTAAATGGAGTATTTAACAGTAGCATTTAAATCAGGTAAAAAGGAGCAGATTGAAAACTGCTGCAGAGAAAAGGTTTTACAGAAAACTGCTTAAATTTAAACAGTGGTCATACATCAGAGGGAAGACAGCTTGTGAATCCATAACTCGATTTTGTGGCCGTAAATCAGATTTGTGCAGTAAACAAACCATAACATGTTCATCTTGATGACCATAAAACTATCAGAGAGTTTACATTATAGCAATTATAAGCAAGTATATATGGCATTTCATCATAGCTGTAATATTTGCACATTTCAGTAGTGAGAACATTTCCTAAAAAAGAAAGGCAAAAACAAATTTAACATGTCAAAAACAGGTTATGTAGTGCATGTTCGTAAACGAAGCAACACTGCAAATTTTTCTTTTCATAACCGGAGCTGTAAGCAGCTGGGTGGTCCGGATTAAAATACTTCAGATTACGCATATGAGAAGAAACAACACAGCTTGAGATCATGCTGTATAATGGTCCAAAAATAACAGAACCATAGTGCATTAAAAGAGGCATGAAGCAGTAGCTGAAACAGATGAAAAATGCATGAAATTCGAAAGACAAAACATTGCTAAATAGCAACAGTGTAATAAAAGAAATAAAGGGCATACTTTGTACTATTTCTATCAGCTCACATCAGCCATAAACAAGGCTTGAAATAACCAAACAAATCAATTCCTTGACAAGCTAAAATACCGCTGAAAAACAGGGTTGATAATAAAGTAAAGAATCAGCCAAAAAGCTAATGTAATGAGCGCAATGAACACCAGCGTCCGCTGACGATTTTGATTGCTGAAATGGTGCAGTTAGAAGGTGAAAAGATTGTTGGAATCAGCTTAAAAATATAGTGGCAACAATGCTCAAACTTTGAAGAACATACAAAGAAAACTAAACAGAAGCAATAGGGCATATTCTTCATGATAAAAAACAAAGCAAATTTTCATAAGAGTGTAAGCCAAAGGTAGCGGCTTGAGCAAAAACATCCAGCTTGAGCAGGCAAACAAAGGCTGAAGTTAAAACAGGATCAGTGACTGAAAACAGGAATCTGGCAATGTAATTTGCTCAATTTCTTTGATCTTTTACAAAGTAGGCTGCAGGATTTAAATGCAACAGCTAGAGCACTTTCGGAACTGCATGAACATATACTGTATTACTTTTGAACACTCTTTAATCAACCAACATGACAGTGCCACCAGTACTGTTTTATCAGTTCAGGGCTGCCACATTAAAGTGTTGAAGAGGAGATTATCCCGATAAATGTATGTTTAACTGTAACGACTTTTATATTGTGAAAACACATTGTACTAATAGAAGTAAAGTATAACTGAGAGCTTAATAAACATCTCATATTGCTGTTGTACCACAACTCATCATTGCAACAGCAAAGTGTAAAAAAAAATCATATAATTAGTGAATGGGTAGAATCTGGGCATCCTTAATTACAGCAATATCAGTAATGATTGTATCACTTTTAGCTTGTGAAAATGTGCTAAATTCCAGCAGAAAGTGTTCTTTCGACAGGAAATGCAAAAGTAAATGTAATATCATCTTTATAATAATCTTCATGGTGCTTTAACTTACTGATCAATGTGTACTAAACAGCAGCAAAGTCATTTATTAAAAGCAAACAAATACTATCCCTATAGTCACACAGCGGACAAGATGCATTTCAAACTATGAATATTTCTAGCTTATGCCTGATTGAACTCCCAAATCAGCAGCAGAAAGGGAGCTTAAGTCATGACTAATAGCAATTTGGATTAGCAAAAACAGAAAACGGTCTAAACACTATTGATGCAACAAAAAATGGAAACAATAAAAGTTTGTACATCATCATATCCTTGTTCCTGTAAGTGGATATTGGCAAAGTTTTCAAAGCAACGTTCAAAA
Organism: Limonium bicolor; assembly: GCA_023374045.1. Taxonomy (NCBI): domain Eukaryota; kingdom Viridiplantae; phylum Streptophyta; class Magnoliopsida; order Caryophyllales; family Plumbaginaceae; genus Limonium; species Limonium bicolor. The sequence goes on from CM041782.1 coordinate 30,293,364, forward strand.
AATAGAAAAAACTCATTTAGGTCAAAAATAATGAATATAAATATAAATTGAAGCAGACACAGCATTGCTCTTGCTGAGAGAAGTATCGAAGTTGTCTCAGAAGAATGATCTGTTTTAGTAACAAAAATCTGAACTTTTTCGAACTTGACTTACTTAGATAACCCTTGCATAATTCCAGTTTGATGATAGTCCATAATCACATCTTAAAAGCCGAACACATAGATTATGCAAACTAGTTTGTAGACTAGAGTACAACTGCTAAAGCTAACAAAGTATTTCCAGAGAAAAGGATTGCTGCTGTTAGTCGCAAAATTGGCCTAATTACTGCTTTTATACTAAGGCTCTAACAAGCAGGAACTTTATGCTTTAAGTTAGGCAAAATTCAGGTCAAAGACTACCCATATTGGTTGTATAAGTAGTGAATCATGTCTCTGGAAATCTGAAAGATGTACTTCAAATCGTACTCTTGTGACAGTAGAGAAACGGGATTAAAGAAAAGTATGTAACACAAACTATGATAGCAGAGCAATAATCAGAAGTATCTCAGGGCTTAAAACTGAGCCAAATCGATGGTCAATAGCTGACCATATAGATGCAGCAAAAATATGGGTAAAACAATACAGTCCAAATTGAAATCCATGACCAAAAATTCAGCAGACTATATCTCATATTATTTCTTCAGATTCATGATCAACAAGTGGGCAAGTAAAATCAGAGGAATCAAAGTCAATCACATAGAAAAATATTGGAAGCAAGAGTGTAAACTCATAATTCAGTTTTTGAACTGATTTTCCTTACTATTTTTGTATGGATTTTTAAATTAGGTCTAGATGTACCTTGCTTAGCTGATAAGAGAAAACGAAGAAAAATATAATGGTTGGGTGGTTCTAGGTCACAGTCTGAGACTTCGCACGCTGGGGTTCTTCTTCCTCACTTTGCTTCTCCTTGCTCTGTTGAGCTCCGTTTTACGAACTGGAACAGGCGAGCTCCAGGTGAGGACAATGATGGCGACAAGGAGCAACGAAGAAGTTGACGGTGGTTGAGGGATGAAGCTCAGGCGTTCAAGAGTGAATATGGCAAAGTTAGGATTGCACCAGCTTCACTGGGTCACGATGGAGGAGACGAATCAGAAGAAGAAAACGTGATCGAACAATTCAGGTTGTGACCGAATGATTCAAGCCAACAATAATTATTGTGATGGAGGATGGAGTGAATACACAAAGTTAGGATTGCAAAATTACTGTGAATATGGCAAAGTTAGGATGGAGTGAAGATAATTACCCGCTGGAGATTGGAGTTCTCAGGCTCAGGCGAAGGTGAAGGCGAAGGCAGTGCAGTGCTCACGCAATTCTCAGCCGAATAGAAAAGGATGTGCTCACGGGACTGATTTTGCTGTAGGAGGAAAGTGAAAGTAGTGTAAGGGTTTTGTAAAATTAAAGTTAGTTTTTAGCGTCATCTTTTATTTAAACCGACACCTGGGATATACTTTGTTTTTATAACAAAAAAAGGAAAATCTGAAGTGTCGGTTTTTATTATAACTGACACTAAAAACTAAACTATTGTGTCACTTGTTGACGTACCCGACACTTTAGCTATGCAAAAAATACCCGTGTACGCTCCCCGCCTTCTGAAAATATGATTTCAACAGTCTATAGCTTCACTTCAATATAAAACCGACACCCTAGATTATTTAAGGTGACGTCTTCTTAAAAACCGATGCTATAGGCTCCGACACTAAAAATCTTTTTTCTACTAGTGATCGTTCCCTGCATCTCTACCATGGCATTTTCCAATTATTGCTGACCAGCTGGCAGATTCTAATTGATTACAGCCTGCTATTCCTGAGAAGCCATCAACTTATCTACCATCTCCTTCAGATTGGCATTGTTTGAGCATGATGGCTGCTGAGCTTGAGACTGCTAAGGCCAGAACTGACTATACTGGGGCCTAGCAAAGCTGGGTGGTCCTCCCTGGTTCGCCCTCTGAGGCTGCATCTGATGTGAGTTCAGGGCGTTATTCGGATTTCCGTACCTTAGGTTTGGGCGCTGATTCTATCCAAGGCTGCCTGTTGTACTGACCAACTGCATGTGCCTCCTCGGTCAGCCTCATCTCAGCAACCATTGGGCAGTCCTCATACTCATGACTGTCTCTGCACTGTGAGCAGCAGACATCACTGGAACTAGTAGACACCTTCTTTGCAGTTTGCACAGATGTCTGTCCCAAAGTGAGCTGCTCGAGCATCTTCGCCATGTTACCAACTATGGTACTTAAATGGGCCTGCTCAGCAGCAATTTGCTCCATCATAGGGTTTGGGGTCTAAGAAGAAGTCTGACCAACTGTGAAGACTCTTCCACCATTGCTGCTCCACTGGCGGAGCTCCTCACAGTAGGACTCTATAGCAGTCATAAATTCTTCTCCGCTCTTAGCAAGCAGATTTCCACCTAATGCAGCTCTGACCTCACATCTATGCTCATCTCTTAGCCCTTGGAAGAACCCCTGAGCCAAAGATGTTGTGCTCTGACCGTGATGAGGGCTGGTGGAGCACCTCCTTGAACTATCCCAGACCTCGCAAACTGTCTCACCGCCGGACTGCTTGAAGGCTGTCAGATCAGTGATCATCTGTCTGGTTCTGGAGATGGGGATGTACTTCTTGTAGAACCTTTCTGTCATCAACTCTCAGGTAGTGATGATACCCGGTGGCAGACGATGGAACCACTTTGATGCTTCCCCTGATAGAATGTGCTGGAACAGACACAGCCGAGCATACTCCTCCAGACCTTGAGACATCCCCAATGAATCCAGATGAACTAGGAAGCGATGGACATGGTCCAGTGCATTAGCCGGGTCTGCGCCTGAAAAGGTCCCCGCAGGGTGATTCCTGACAGCATTCGTTTGATGGCTTGGTTTAAGTTTTTGCCATTCTGCTGTTAACTCCGCTGTGAGATTGGATAGAGTCATAGGACCTCTTCTGGGAGAGCTGGTGGGCGATTGATTCTTCCCAATGTGGCTTGCTTATTATTTACTGGTCCGTTTGCAGCCACGGTGTAGGTGAGTGCTCTTCTTGATCGACGAGTTGTACGGTTGATCTCTGGGTCAAGATTGAATCTTGGTGGTCCCCGAGATCGGGTACCATGCATTCACCAAACACCTGCGCAGTCAAACAATTAAAACACAAAAATTAAAGTTAGTGCTAATATGAAACAAGCATAAACAACAATGAATACACTGAATGTAAAATAAAACAAATAAATAGGGAAATAAAACAAGGTAATATAAAACAAATATAACTAGAACAAAATAGAAAAAAATTAAAATAAATTAAAAACAATTGACAACGAGGGCAAAGGACTGGACAAAGTCAAGTCTCCGGCAACGGCGCCATTTTGCAAACAGGGAAAATGATATACTAAAAACTAAATTAATTAAACCTAGAAAGTAATAAATCAAAGTCCTATCGGGTTGCAAAAATCCCGGTCGCGATAGTTTAGCTAACAGAAGCAACCGGATATCAATCCACGGGACTTGAAGAAATAAGCCTAATCCTAAGAAAACTGGAAATTTAGGGGGTTGTGAATTGTTTTGTTATTGAATTGAGTAAACGCAAGTCTAAATCTAAATGAACGATTAATGAAAATAAATTGATAAGTTCAATAAAAATGAGTGGCGCTCCGGGTTTGGGTTGTTCTTTAGTGGATAAATCTAGCCAAACCTACAATTTAATTATGAGAAACGGAATGGCCAATTCTTAAACTCTCTTCGATCCTAAGTCCTAGTTAAAGGAAGAGCTCACCTATCAGAACATGTCAACCTTAATCTAGAAGCTGGCAAAACACATATAGGCGGAATGCGTGCGAAGAATTATTAGCACTTGCAGGAAAAGTTATCTATCCGACTAATCTTTCCACAAATCTCTAGGTTAATTCAAACTTCTTGTTAATCACCTTATCTGATCATAACAGGATTCACAAAACGACTCTATAAATGCGCAAATTTAATAGAGAAGATGAATGATTAGCATTAACCTAGAAACAATCCGTTACAATCTCATAATCAAATTGCAGAAATTCTAACTAACTTGTATCCATTACGAACAACCCTTCCCCAGAGTTATCCTTACTTGCCAGACATATCAAAGAAGCGAATGAATACAATCAAAAGAGAATTCATCTACAGAAAGGAAAACTCCCAAATTGAGTAATTATCCAGACTCGGAGACTTGCTGGCGCAAGGTTGAAGACGGCGATTGACTCCCTTCCGGCAATGCTCCTCAACGATGGCAGTGATGCACATGATGAATGTGGATGAAAGTGAAGCTGATGAAGGTGAAGTGAGATGAGTGAAGAGAGCGTTGTTGAAGAGCGTAAGAGTGTTGTGATGTAATGATCTCCCTTCTCAACTCTGATTAGGTCGCTAATATAGAGTTTTCCCCACTTTTTCCTTCAAAACACCGAACTTTTGCTGAAAATTTAGTCGCGTCCGAACATTGGTCTTACCTTCAATGTTCGACACTTCGTTTTGAGCGCTTCAATCTCAAAAGTCTCGACTTGTGTCCGAACTTCAACGTTCGGACATGCAGCGTAGAGCAGAGTTTCGACTCCCCGTTGTAAGTCTCAAACCACGTCCGAACTTCGAAGTCCGCACACTTCGTCAGGCACAGCTCTCGAACTCTCGACTTGTGTCCGAGCTTGGATGTTCGGACACAAGCTCGGACACACCTTCAAAACCCTCTAAATTCTTCATTCTGACTCCAATTTAATCCCCATTTGTTGCATCATCACCCTCATGAACTAAGCCACTGTTTTCTTGGCCTTTTCCTACATTAGACACACAAAATGGTATCAACTCTTATTGAACAAGAAACCGAGGAAAACGTAAGATAAGTGTGGAATATCACTAATACAAGTGTAGAAATTAGACGTTTAAGACCACTAAAACCATGCATATTTCACACTTATCACATACGCGTGTATGGGGTTAAACTACGGAGTTAAATGACAGTTTGTACTAGAACCGTAATCTAAAATCCATAAAGAAAAAACCGCCTTCACCTCCGGCCTACTAATAAATTACAGTTACGTAACAAACAGTAACTAATTATCTCCTGCCCACTAATTTAACTACAGTTTGCTTTATAACCGTGAATTATAAAGTGTAATTTAATTTTTTTTCCACTAGTGATATTCCCTTGAATATGCCTATATGTCTCATTCAGTCCCATCAGTAACTCAATTAATATATGATTTTCTAAGAGTTTCTCAGATTAAATTCATCTCATAGCGTCTTAAATTTGGTGTAATAAACTATAATAGTATCATTCTCTTGCTTCATAATGCAATTTCTTTCCTAATCTAGAATAAATAGTTTCTTACTAATTACAGAGATCTTCCCCAAACTATTTTGCACCGGTCGGAAGCATGAATCTCTGTGCTATAGATGGATATGGAGAGCGTTTATAATCCAAGATCTAAACTAGGCTATCGCATCTCTCCCACTTATGTAGCTTATGATCATTAACCTCATGTTTCTTGACATCTTCGCTAACAAAGCCAAGCTTGTTCTTTGCTTGAAGAGATAACTTCACCAATTGTTTCCACGTATGAAAGTTAGAACCAGTGATTGAGTTCTAACTACCATGCCAGGATGATCACTAGGGTGAATATACAAAGGATTCGTCGTATGCATGCTCGCTTCAGCATTCATAGCAGTTGTCGCAATCAAGATCTTGATAAGCGTATGCAACATGAGTGTCGTATCTTTTGACATATTTTGTTGATCAAAGATACAAAGCAAAAACTATGTAGAAATTGGCATGCTCTGATACCGTTCTGGAAATCAAGTACTAGATTCAGAAGTCAAGAATGATGAGAAAAAGGGCGTGTTTCATTGATGACTCCGCTACAAAGAGAATGAGAACGTGACTCTCTAACAAATAACTAACTAACTATTACATAGAGAGAGAATACTCTTATATACTAGGTACAATAGTGACAAAAACAACATTTAATTTATGAAGCATATACTAAACTAAAAGTCAACGTTCTAGTTTAATATAAACAAAGAGAACATCTACAAACTAGATTTACAAAAATGATGTTTCTTCAATACTTACACGACAAAAGTCATATTGGATTGCATAATAGAAATATGCATAGCTCCTTCTAACTAAAGATCTGCCTAAACTAATAATAGCCTTTGTCTAAATCTTTCCTTTGTGCATCAAGTCTTCAGAAACAGTCTTCCTACTATACTCGAACACTGGCTCATAACACATGCTATGGGTACCCACCTGCAAGGTAAGCTCCAAAGAAATTTGACGTATTATGAATCTAGTTAAAATCAGATTGTATGTACCGAGTAAAGGAGTGTTGTGTAACACCCCAACTACAAACTCCACACTAAACCATTAATCGCAGCGGAAATTACATCATAAACACTAATCAAAAGGGGTGATGTTACACACCGTTAGCCACCCACGTGGCTAACAAGGCTATTACTTACACAATGTACCGGTCTGATGGACTAGATTACCGAGCATTTCACTTTACATTACGGTTCCGTTTCTAAACTGAAAACAAATACAATTACAATCCAACTGTACCGAGTCTTTTACATTCCATTATCGATAACACGTTCGGTCTCACTTTACTAACAAATACACCTAACACAGCATACACTACCCATGCTCCGCCATTCTCGTCCTACTCTCGAACGAAGGGCAACTTCTTGTACCTGAAATGTAATGGGTGGCCCCAAAGGGGCTCAGTACCTTTGCTGGTATGGTAATCATGCAGCCCGCATACTACCGGGCCATACGCAACTATTTGTCGTCTGAGCATGCAGTTGATTATATTTAAATCATGCATGAAAAACTATAAACACACACTACAAACAACAGGTAATCAACACAGAAACACGGTTATCAAGTATAACACATTAACATTACTAAATCACTTTACTTGGTCTTTAGACCATAAGGGTTTTTTTACTTCAAGGGCTCCATTCTTATGGGTTAACACTTACTCGTCTATTCAGGTTACACATATTTACTTCTTATAATAACGTGGGGTTTGGTAACGGTGACCATGTACTCAATGTAACAACATACATCACACATTAACATACACACAACATGGCTCAGGAAGAGTCTCGTGAGGACTCTGACCGAAATGAGGGTTAGCCAACTTATTAGAGCCTAGAGAATATTTTTATTCTCATGTTGAGCTCATCACATAATAACTTACTGTTCTTCTTAGAGAACGTATACTTTACTTACGATGTTTCGGATATAATATAGCTCTGAACACACCGTACACAATTATTTTACTTAGATGTGTCGGTCATAATATAGACCCGAGCACACCATACACAAATCCCCCTAGCCCCGAATAATAGTCAACGTAGGAGAGCCAGCTATAGGCTCATGAGAGATTGAATTCCAAGAAGGAAAACAACCGAACAAGGGAGAGAGTTGAATCAAATATAGATATCAACTCCCATACATACGCATGCGACCGGACACCCGGATTCCTCACCCCCTAATTATACGTTAGTTAGACGTTCCCTTATGGAACTTATCACATCATGACACCATATGGTGTTACAACTTAGTTAATCACACAAGGGAGGTAACACATATATACACACGCAAAAGTCCACATGTAACACATGAATAGCCGTAGTTAGAACGTTCCCGTAGGTTGGGACGTTTAAATCCGAATACCGATTTCTATGTGATCCTAGAGTCGGTTAGCTACGGTTTAACACATATTCGAGGTTAAACGGTATCGGAACTAAATACGCCACATAAATGAATTACTGTAAACTCATTTCATGTTTTATCTTGCAAGGTGGCAAACATACAGAAAAGCACATTGGCATACAAGCCGGTGTAAGCCGGTAGAACACAGGTTGCAAGAAAACCATACCTGTCTCCCAGGGTTCACTCTAACGTGCCATCATATGTCCCTTGAATAATTCTTGAACAACTGGTAACATTACATTTGTTTCCATTAACAACGGGGTACGATTGTTTAACGACTAGTGTGCCCATAATTAACCCGTTACCATGTTATACTTAATTTTACTCTAGTGATCTTAAGTTCACAACTCTCACATTCAATGTAACACTTGTTTACACTTTTTAAGACCTTCACATGCCACCAAACAAGTCCTACACATCATCTAATAACAACCCCCATCAATCCTCATGCATTTAGGGGCTGCAAAACACTCTCGGGACAATTTTTGGTCTGGTCCGGGACTTGGTCTGGACCTATAGTCCCGGACCACCACTGAAATCAACTTTTGGCTCATTTTTGAATTTGGTCTGGGTCTTGGTCCTGGACTAAGGACCCGGACCACCTGTAAACTTCACTCGCTGCTTGTTTTTAAGCTTGGTGTGGGACCTTATACAAGGGCTAGGTCCCGGACCTTGCTAAAAAGTTGTTAAATGTCCATTTTTCAACCACTAAACCAACCTTAATCCATACCTAATCATTCCATAATATTTTTACATGTTTTCTACATGTTTAAACACCCTAAAATAATCCTTAATTATGCACTAAACCTCCTCAACTCATGGGTCAAATCCTTGCCCAAATCCTTACTTAATTTCTACAAACTTTCATTCTCACATTTGCATTTTGCACACTTGTGCATTTCTAAACTACCTCTTGACATTTTACACTTCTCCTCTCAACCATTTTACCATTCCCATTCCCTCAATACAATGCACTTCTAACACCCAAGTTCATGCCTCATTCTTAGAGCCTTAAATCCTTACTCTTTTCTCAAACTTCCAAGGCACTTAAACCACCCCTTTGCTATAGATTTTTTTGTCTCTCTCTGGTTCATTCTCAATCTACCATTCCAAGGTTATTCATCAACTCAACTCAACCTAACAACCCCTAGGTTCTTAATTCACCAAGTCACCTTAAACACTTATTTTCTACTAAAATTTTGTCATAGTTTGCCTACAAACCTAACATATCCAAACTCACCCATTCTCACCAAAATCAATCTTAAACTAGCCACACCCATAAAGGGTTCTACCAGCACACAATCATCAATCCAAAATTCACCAAAATCTGGTCAAATCTCATAAAGCAACAATATAGCTCATAATTCAAATCACTTGGCTCTAAGGCCCTCAATTCAAATAACAAATCCCAAATTTCTCATCTAACCAATCCAAGCACATTCCCATCAAATTTTGGTTCATTCTTTTGGTTTTCCCATTCCCAAAAATTCTAAAACATCAAAATAAGCATCAAGGTTGTGTAATTACCTTAATTTCATAAGTTCCTCTTTTTCAAGCCTTCTTGTAACACCCTGGATTTTGCCTTAAAACATAGATTATTAAATTACAAAACCAACGGTGAAAATGGCTTCGAAAATGGACCCCAAACGAGGTCTGAAAGTGCAAAACAAGCGTGGTCCGAACTTGTGTTCGGGCATGGGAAGCTCGGACACAAGTCGAGAGTTGAAAAGTGTGAAATTCAAAGGCATCCGAACTTGTGTCTGGACTTCTAAGTTCGGACACAAGCCGAGCTTCAAAGTCCAAAAATTCTTACGCGGCGTGTCCGAACATTGGTCCGAGCTTACAAGTTCGGACATAGGTCGAGACTTGTAAGTCGGCCTCGTCCTCGCATGCTGTCCGAACTTCAATGTTCGGACAGAAGTTCGGACACACCAAAACAGAGAAAACACCTTAAACTCTCGGGGCCTGTCCGAACATGGATGTCCGGACGGACGTTCGGACAGGTCCTGATATGCATCTTTACAAGCGAAAACAGTACCAAATCAACACCAAAAGTAAACATAATAACTTAGCAATCAAAGAAGAATCATTGCAATGACTTAGTACCACAAATAACAACAAGAACACTATCGAAAGATCTCTTATACAAAAAGTGAATCTCCATCATAACCAAAACTTCTTAGAGAACAATACCAACAAAACACTTCAACTTAATAGCAGCGGAATAGCAAAATCCAAAAGGCGTTACCGCCACACTCTAACGAAGAGTGCTCAGGCTTTAAGCTACTAACCAAATACCAAAACGTTTCCAAAACTTGTAAAACATAACAATTCCAAAACATAACTCAACTCGAAATAAAGCGTGGTAATTATCCAGTCATCCTAAGCTATGTGGCTGCGTGTCCCAATCCCCAATTCAGCCATGAGTACCTGCGACCATAAAACAACAATAGAAAACGCGAAGGGGTCGCGCAAATCAGCAAAACTGAGTAAACATTGCCTCAACTTGTAAAATACATTTTGAAACTCCTTTTTCATTTGCAAAACATTAACTCACACCACATCGTTAACCAGTTTCACCAACACCAAACCACCATTAATAAAACATTTCGGGGGAGAACTTTCCAAGAATCAAATCAATGGTTTACACGGACGACCCCCAAATCGGGTCGCAATAATTAGAATCCCACCTCACTCTACGTCCTTAAGTGTGCACCCCCCCAGAAGGTAACTTATGACCCAAAGGAGTAGATCATTAGAGCTTAACTGCAAGTAATGTCTGCAGGCAAAAGTAATAAGAATATCCACGGGGTACATAGTACCAATATTACACGGAGCGCCATAAGGCACCAACAATTACACGGAGCACCAAGAGGTACCAACAATCCAATAACCAATTCAAAGAAAGTCTCCCAAAACAGTTATTCAACCCTTTCGCAAAACACTCATCAGAATACTCAAGGGAAAATAATTCCCAAACTTCCAAATCTCAAAACCACAGTAAATCCAAACCATCGATAATCGAAACACAGAGGTAAAGAATGTTGAGCACAACATTTACCTGGATACGCTCACCGCCACAGAATTACTCAGCAAGATCAGCAGTAGCGTTCGTCAGGGAATTCGGTGTCTAGAATTGTAAGCAGAAACACAATCAGGAACTACTCAAATACCAAAGAATTAACTATCTAACCTTACCAATGGATTCCCCTTACCCTTCTACCAGAACCGGCACCAGAGAAGCGGCCTAACAGCGACGGGGAAAACAAGAACGTGAATTAAGAGAGGTTGGGAGCTTGAAAGAGAGAAGCGTAGAGACGGCGTATTGAAGATGAAGAAGATCGTGGAGTTAAATAGGGATTAAATAACAAAATAAAGTGGTAATTAATTAATATATACACTTGATTTAAAAGGAGAGAGAATCGAGAAGTATTTTGTAAAATAATTACCACACTAATATTAATCTGAAAACTGAGTAATCAAATAATGTTAAAAATCATGGAAGGATCTAGATTCAAGATTAGAGAGATAAATAAATATTATTTGGTTAAAGTAAAAATAGAAGAAGGACTAACTAATCGTTAGTAAAGAATGAGAAGAATTATCTAAATAAATAGATAAAAGAATAAATACATAGTAGCTGAATAAATAAGTTAGGAAGAGGAAAATATTTTAGAAAGAAGTAAAATCAAATTTGTATTCTTAAACATAATAAAGTTGTTTGAGACGAACGTATGTATATTGCTTCTCTGGGCCCTTAATAATTCTGTTAATAACATTCCCGACCATATGCTAATTTAATCCTATGCCAAAATTCACGGGTATTTCATCTCATCCCCCTTAAAAGAAAGCTTCGCCCTCGAAGCTAAGCCTAGACAATGCTCCAACCAAAACTGATTCTGAAAGCTGAATCCAACTGAACTTGACATTAGTCTTAAACGGTTACCTGCTCGAAAAGCTGAGGGTACTTCTTCTTCATTTCCTCTTCGACCTCCCACGTCGCCTCCTCAGTCCCATGATTCGACCACAACACCTTGACCATTCGGGTGGACTTCGATCGGGTCTCTCTGGTCTTGGTGTCCAGTACCTTAATGGGGTATTCCTCGTACGATAGGTTCTGCTCCAATTCCAGCACCTCAGGCTGTAGAACGTGGGATGAGTCGGGAACATAACGCTTCAGCTGAGAGACATGGAAAACATTATGGACTCTCTCCAGCTCACCAGGTAGGGCCAATCTGTAGGCCACCTCTCCAATTCTCTCCAGGACCTCGTAAGGACCCACGAATTTGGGGCTCAATTTCCCCTTCTTCCCAAATCTGGTTACCCCTCTCACAGGAGACACCTTCAGGAAGACTCTATCACCAACTTCGAATTCAACCGGTCTCCTCTTTAAGTCAGCATAGGACTTCTGCCTGTCCTGGGCCGCTTTCATTCGGCTCTGGATGACTCGGACCTGCTCCATCGTCTCCTCTATCAGCTGGGGTCCCAATATCACTGTCTCACTGATGTCGCTCCAACATAAAGGGGTTCTGCATTTCCTCCCATACAAGGCTTCATAGGGAGCCATCTTAATGCTAGAGTGGTAACTGTTATTATATGAGAACTCCACCAGATGAAGTCTGTCTGCCCAGGTCCCCTGAAAGTCCATGACACATGCCCGAAGCATGTCCTCTAAGGTCTGGATGGTTCTCTCCGTCTGACCATCTGTCGCCGGATGGAAAGCAGTGCTCAACTTCAATTTAGTACCCATAGCCTTCTGAAACTGCTGCCAGAAATGTGCTAAGAATCTCGAATCTCGATCAGATACTATCGTCTGGCACGCCATGGTATCTGACCACATACTTAAGGTATGCATCCACTAGCTGGCTCATAGACCAAGTGCTCTTCATAGGTATGAATCGAGCGGACTTGGTGAGTCGATCCACGATCACCCATATCTGGTTGACCCCACCCTTCGCCGGCGGTAGTCCGACTACGAAATCCATAGAAATAGAGTCCCACTTCCATTTGGGTACTTCCAAAGGCTGCAACAATCCTCCCATCCTCTTATGCTCGAACTTCACCTTCTGACAGGTGAGGCATCTAGACACGAACTCTGCCACCTCCCGCTTCATCTTCGGCCACCAGAACAGCTTCTTCAGGTCTTTGTACAATTTATCTCCGCCTGGGTGGACTGAATAGGGAGTATTATGAGCCTCCTTCATCAGTCTCTCCTTCACATCTGCACAACTCTGAGGAACGCACCAACGGCCTCTGAATCTAAGACTGCCATCGTCGTGGATCTCGAACCCTTCTGCCTTCCCCTCCTCCAACTTCTCCCTGATTCGTTCCAGCTTAACATCGCCAGGCTGTCCTTTGAGTATCTCTCCATAAATGTCGGAAGAGACACTCATGTGGTACAGCTTCACCTCGTGCTCTACTCCTCCAGATTCCATCACCTCTAAATTCAACTTCTGGAACTCACGAGCTAGCTCATCAGGAAGGACCCACATGGAGTTCACTGAATGACTCCTCTTCCTGCTTAACGCGTCTGCTACCAAGTTGGACTTCCCTTCATGGTACAGAATCTCCAGGTCGTAGTCCTTAATCAGCTCTAACCATCGTCTCTGCCTCATATTCAATTCTTTCTGGGTGAAAATATACTTGAGGCTTTTGTGGTCGGTGAAGATCTTGCACGAGACACCGTAGAGGTAGTGTCTCCAGATCTTGAGTGCAAAAACCACGGCTGCTAATTCCAGGTCATGCGTCGGATATCTGGTCTCATATTCTTTCAACTGCCTCGACGCATAGGCTATGACCTTCCCATGCTGCATCAGGACGCACCCTAAGCCATATTTGGAAGCGTCGCTGAAAACTTCAAACCCGTCCGTCCCTGAAGGCAAGGTCAGGACTGGAGCTGTGGTCAACCTCTCCTTCAACGTCTGGAACGCCTTCTCACAGTCGCCGTCCCACTGGAATTTGATCACTTTCTTCATAAGGTTGGTGAGAGGTCTCGCTATCTTCGAAAAGTCCTTCACGAAACGTCTGTAATACCCTGCCAAGCCCAGAAAGCTTCGCACTTCAGTCAAGTTACTGGGCCTTGGCCATTCTTTTACGGCCTGAATCTTCGACGGATCTACTGAGATGCCTTCTCTGGTGATGACGTGGCCCAGAAATGCCACTCGGTCTAACCAGAAGTCACACTTGGACAACTTCGCGTACAGCTGCTGCTCCTCAATGTCTGCAATACTAGTCTCAAATGCTCCTCATGCTCCCGTTCGTCCTTGGAATATATGAGGATGTCATCTATGAAAACCACCACGAACCGATCCAAGTAGGGGTGGAAGATACGGTTCATGAGGTCCATAAAGACAGCTGGGGCGTTGGTAAGTCCAAAGGGCATCACCAAGAATTCAAAGTGCCCATACCTAGTCCGGAAGGCTGTCTTCGGGATGTCTCTCTCTGCCACTCTGAGCTGGTGGTATCCTGACCTCAAATCGATCTTCGAGAAGGTCCCTGCCCCTTGCAGCTGGTCAAAAAGATCGTCTATCCTTGGCAAGGGATATCTGTTCTTCACTGTGATCTGGTTCAGCTCCCTGTAGTCGATGCATAGCCTCATACTCCCGTCTTCTTCTTCACAAACAAGACCGGGGCTCCCCAAGGCGATACACTAGGGCGAATGTATCCCTTATCCAAAAGATCCTCCAACTGGGTCTTCAATTCTTCAACTCTGAGGGTGCCATGGTAAGGAGCCTTCGAAATCGGCGCTGACCCTGGCACAAGATCGATGCTGAATTCCACTTCTCGGTCTGGCGGCATACCCGGAATCTCGTCTGGGAACACGTCTGGGAATTCGCTTACTACTCGGATCTCCTTCTTCTCGTCTGGCTCCTGGCTCATGTCTTGGACATAGCAGAGGTATGCTTGCTGTCCTTTCTTTACTTGGGAGAGAATTGTCATTGCTGATACGAGCTTCACTCCGGGCTTCTCCTCCACATTTCTGTACGAGACTCTCCGTCCCGACGGTCCTCTGAGAATAATTTTCTGTTCACTGCAGTCTATCCTTCCCTTGTACTTGCTCAGCCAATCCATCCCCAGGATTATATCAAAGTCGGTCAAGGCGAACTGGATCAAATCTATTACAAATTGCTCCCCTTTGATGTCTATACCTACGTCTTTCATTACATTCTTACAAGTAATCACCCGTCCCGATGGTATAGATACAGCTATAGGAGAAGTCTCACAAATCTCTATCCCCAATTTCTCAACTAGACTATCAGATATGAAGGAATAAGTAGCCCCAGTATCAAAAAGAATGCGTGCAGGAGTACCAAGAACAGTAAAGGTACCTGCCAACACGTCTGCCTCGGCCTCGGCTTCGGCCCGACTCATCACGTTTATCTTCCCTGGGGCCCGCTGCTGGTTGCCTCGGTACTCCCCTTGGCCTCTATTGCCACCATTGCCGCCCTCTCCATTACTACGCTGAGGAGCGTCCCCGCGCTGATTCTGATTCGGGCCTCTGCCCTGCTGGTCGGACTGCCTGAATGAGCGGTCGCCACTGTAGCCTCTCTGCTGACTGCCTCCCTGGGGACTCTGAAAGCACTCGAATAATCGGTGTCCCCGCCTTCCACAGCGAAAGCAGGTGACCAAGTTCCCCTCACAGTCTTTCCCCGGGTGATCCTTGTTGCACCTCTTGCAGTAAAAGTGCCTCTCCTGTCTGGTCTCTCCTCTCTGAGACTGGTGCTGGGGCTGGTCACCTCGCCTCTGATCACCCCTCTGATCTCCCCCATGTCTCGGCCTCCCGTCTCTACGGTCCGAGTAAGGCTTCCACCTCTTCTCCTGCTGATGTCTGTGGGACTGATCTTCTCGTCCTCGGGGCTCATCTCCTCCCTCCATCTTCCTCTTATTACCAGCCAGGACCTCCTTCCTCTTCTGCTGCACCCTGTACAGGTTAGCAGCTTTCCCGTACGCATCTTGGAGCGTCGGGATTGTCAGCACACTGAGGGCCTCCTGCAGACTCCAGTTTAGCCCACCCACAAACCTTTGCACCTTCGATGCCTCGTCGGGAACCATCGTGGGCGCGAACCTGGCCTGCTCCAGAAGCTTCGAATGGTACTCCTTGACACTCAAAGATAACTGCTTGAGTTCTGAGAACTCCAAATACTTCTGCATCCTGACATGCTCGGGGTAGAAGCGCCTCCTCATGCCCTCCTTCAGGCCATCCCAACCGAAATCAGGCTCAGCCAATAACACATCTCTGTTGGCGGACCACCAGATGTCTGCCTCACTCTTGAAATAGTAAACTACTGCGTTTACCCTTCGGTCAGCTGGGCAATTGACTGCCTCAAAAATCTTGTCGAATTCTCTTATCGAGTCCTCAAGTAGCACCGGGTCCTCCTCTCCCTTGAAGGATGCGGGCTTCAGATGGGCAATTCTCTTAGTGTAGTCCTCCGGCACATTATCCCTCTGCGCCTGCCTCTGAACTATCTGTCCCAGGTTGAGAGCCAACTCCTGCAACTGCCTCATGGGGTCGTTGGCGGCCATTTGAGTTCAGCGACTCCTACTTCTGGTGTGGTATGGAAAACTCAGTCTGTCAGCCAGTCCTGCACTCCCTAGAGCTCTATGCGAACTCCTGATTACATGTACTAAGCAAGGTAAGCAACATCCACCCTATCCTCATATATTAAGTCCCTACCCCATATTAGGAGCTAGCACTCTAATAGCTCCAATACCAGTACACAATACTTAATTAGTTATGCTAACATCATCACAATCATTGTAATACACAAACGGAGAATGAACAGCAATATCCATACAGTATAACATCACATACACAGTATCGCAGGCACTACAATTCCCCAAACGGCTTACCCCACATTTTAGTTCCTTTTTAATCCAAATTTTATCTTATTTACCAAACACGGCTCTGATACCACCTTGTAACACCCTGGATTTTGCCTTAAAACATAGATTATTAAATTACAAAACCAACGGTGAAAACGGCTTCGAAAACGGACCCCAAACGAGATCTGAAAGTGCAAAACAAGCATAGTCCGAACTTGTGTCCGGACATGGGAAGCTCGGACACAAGTCGAGAGTTGAAAAGCCTGAAACTCAAAGGCGTCCGAACTTGTGTCCGGACTTCTAAGTTCGGACACAAGTCGAGTTTCAAAGTCCGAAAATTCTTACGCGGCGTGTCCGAACATTGGTCCGAGCTTACAAGTTCGGACATAGGTCGAGACTTGTAAGTTGGCCTCGTCCTCGCATGCTGTCCGAACTTCAATGTTCGGACAAAAGTTCAGACACACCAAAACAGAGAAAACACCTTAAACGCTCGGGGCCTGTCCGAACATGGATGTCCGGACGGACGTTTGGACAGGTCCTGATATGCATCTTTACAAGCGAAAACAGTACCAAATCAACACCAAAATTAAACATAATAACTTAGCAATCAAAGAAGAATCATTGCAATGACTTAGTACCATAAACAACAACAAGAACATTATCGAAAGATCTCTTATACAAAAAGTGAATCTCCATCATAACCAAAACTTCTTAGAGAACAATACCAACAAAACACTTCAACTTAATAGCAGTGAAATAGTAAAATCCAAAAGGCGTTACCGCCACACTCTAACGAAGAGTGCTCAGGCTTTAAGCTACTAACCAAATACCAAAACGTTTCCAAAACTTGTAAAACATAACAATTCCAAAACATAACTCAACTCGAAATAAAGCGTGGTAATTATCCAGTCATCCTAAGCTATGTGGCTGCGTGTCCCAATCCCCAATTCAGCCATGAGTATCTGTGACCATAAAACAACAACAGAAAACGCAAAGGGGTCGCGCAAATGAGCAAAACTGAGTAAACATTGCCTCAACTTGTAAAATACATTTTGAAACTCCTTTTTCATTTGAAAAACATTAACTCACACCACATCGTTAACCAGTTTCACCAACACCAAACCACTATTAATAAAACATTTCGGGGGAGAACTTTCCAAGAATCAAATCAATGGTTTACACGGACGACCCCCAAATCGGGTCACAATAATTAGAATCCCACCTCACTCTACGTCCTTAAGTGTGCACACCCCCTAGAAGGTAACTTACGACCCAAAGGAGTAGATCATTAGAGCTTAACTGCAAGTAATGTCTGCAGGCAAAAGTAATAAGAATATCCACGGGGTACATAGTACCAATAGTTTCACGGAGCGCCAATAAGGCACCAACAATATACACGGAGCACCAAGAGGTACCAACAATCCCAATAACCAATTCAGAGAAAGTCTCCCAAAACAGTTATTCAACCCTTTCGCAAAACAACTCATCAGAATACTCAAGGGAAAATAATTCCCAAACTTCTAAATCTCAAAACCACAGTAAATCCAAACCATCGATAATCGCGAAACATAGAGGTAAAGAATGTTGAGCACAACATTTACCTGGATACGCTCACCCCACAGAATTACTTAGCAAGATCAGCAGTAGCGTTCGTCAGGGAATTCGGTGACTAGAATTGAAAGCAGAAACACAATCAGGAACTACTCAAATACCAAAGAATTAACTATCTGACCTTACCAATGGATTCCCCTTACCCTTCTACCAGAACCGGCACCAGAGAAGCGGCCTAATAGCGACGGGGAAAACAAGGACGTGAATTAAGAGAGGTTGGGAGCTTGAAGAGAGAGAGAAACGTAGAGACGGCGTATTGAAATGAAGAAGATCATGGAGTTAAATAGGGATTAAATATCAAAATAAAGTGGTAATTAATTAATATATACACTTGATTTAAAAGGAGAGAGAATCGAGAAGTATTTTGTGAAATAATTACCACACTAATATTAATCTGAAAACTGAGTAATCAAATAATATTAAAAATCATGGAAGGATCTAGATTCAAGATTAGAGAGATAAATAAATATTGTTTGGTTAAAGTAAAAATAGAAGAAGGACTAACTAATCGTTAGTAAAGAATGAGAAGAATTATCTAAATAAATAGATAAAAGAATAAATACATAGTAGCTGAATAAATAAGTTAGGAAGAGGAAAATATTTTAGAAAGAAGTAAAATCAAATTTGTATTCTTAAACATAATAAAGTTGTTTGAGACGAACGTAAATATATATATATATGTATGTATATTGCTTCTCTGGGCCCTTAATAATTCTGTTAATAACATTCCCGACCATATGCTAATTTAATCCTATGCCGAAATTCACGGGTATTTCACTTCTCTTCTCCTCTTCTCTCTTGGTTTCCAAAACAGGTCAAGGGCAATGAAATTGCCAATGCTCCAGCCCAACATTAAATAAGGAAATGAGATTAAGCAAAGACACTTAACTCATTAATTAACTCAAGATTACTAGGAATGCTTAAAACACTAAGATTAACATTACCTTTGAAACCCTAGAAATGGTTTCTTGCCATGAACCAAAGGAGAGGCTCTAATCCACCATTGGAGGCTTGGAGAATAGCTTAAATGAAGAAAGAACAAGGCATTACAAAGGGCAAAAATCGGCCAAGAAAGAAGGATGAAGAAAAATGAATTTTTCTTAGAACTTTTTACCTTAGGAGAAAGAGGAGACTCCAAGCTTCAAGAAAATGTGATTTTCTTTTCAAATGGCCAAATCCCATGGCGATGAACTTCAAGCTATTGGGATTTTGAAAAGAGGAGAATGTAGAGCTTGGTGAGAGGAGTTCAAATATACAATTTATTTTTGATTTGGGGCTTTAATGAAGCTTGGGCATGAGAAGAGAGTGAAGTAGCCATAGGAGTTCTTGAGAAGCTCCATATTACCGTGAGGAAGAAGAAGAATCAGAAGAGGGAGGAAAGAGAGGGGAGTCTCACGTTGGGAAAGGAAAGAATGAGAGGAGAGAGAGAAAAAGTGAGGTATTTGTTACTTTTCACTTTTTTTACTTTTTGCTTTTGTTAATATAGTATATATGTGTATAAGAGAGCGGAAAAAATGTGTGGGGCTTATGAGTGGAGGGAAACCAGATTTTTACTTTACAATAGTAGAGAGTATTTTACTCTTATTACAATTTACACCCCATAAGTCCCCGTTTTTACATTATTCACTAATCCGGGCCCGTTTTCCGGATTTTTCATGTTTCTTTAATTTTAATGGTTCTTAAGTTCCCATTAATTTTAATTATAGTTATATAATCAACTATAATTTTTACGGGGTCGTTTGACTATTTAAGGTCGCGTTTTCGGGTTTTCTTGAAAAACGCGCTTTAAGACTCCGTTAGCGTTTGAACGCATTATTTCGATCCGTTTTCTTTGGGAATTGTTCCCACGTATTATTTAGGCCTAATTAAGTCTTAGGAATCCCTCTCGGATCCTATTCGAGGTTATATACGTCCTAAAATAATTTAAGTACGCTTTTTCACATTTTACGCGTTTTGCGCATTTTTTTATTTCTTTTGGTTTCTCTTTCTTCACCAAAATTCTTAAGGACTTAATTAGCCTTAAAAATCATAATTACACAATTAATTAACACATAAAGGTTTGGGGTATTTCTAATGTAACCAAGGAGCTTTCTACCCATACAGGCAGCCAATATCAAGGTAGTAGACTATCCAAAAGGCCTAAACTATTGAGGGGTCGAGACTAATGTAATCTAGAGCAACATAACTAACAAAAACAGGGATACTCTTTAACACAACAAACCAAAAGAAGTAAGTCTTCCACATCAAATCTAATTCCTCAAAAGTGCCCCTCTTGCCTCTCTTAAGATATTGAAGTTTGGAAGACTTCCCTAAATCCAGCTCTTTATTTTCAAATGATCCTTGAGTCTCTCTATGAAAGACACTGCCAAATAAAACTCACAAAAGAAGTCCATAACCTAGTACACTACAGAGAGGAGACCCCACCCCCTAGAGTAATCATCAAGGGAAAACATCTAGAGAGGCAGCCTTGCTAATCAGAGAGGTATGCCTTATCAAGGTCGCATTCCAGGACAATGGAATCATAGTACTCCTTCTTCTTATTTGTAGAGGAACCAATTTGATTTTTGTTATCTTAAAAGAACTTTTCTTAGTGGTGAGTGAAACACCCCTAAATTAATTTAAACTAATTTAGGGGATTTCTTTTATTAAACCATAAATAATACTATTCAATATTAAATTATTGTATGGGATTATGAATATTAAATTATTATATGGAATTATGAAAATTAAAGTAGGGGATTTCTTCTATTTAACCCTAAAGAATACTAATAAACCTTAAATTATTATACATTATTATATAGTATTGTGAACTTAATAATAAGATTTATAAGTCAATAAATCTTGGAAAAATTTCTAGACACTCCAATTATATTATAAAGATTTTAGAAACATTTGGGGCATTGGTTTAAATCATAAAATTTAATATAAAATCGAAGAAACCTTAAAGCTCCTTAAGCCTTGCTAGGGTTGACTTTTTGAGAATGGTCAAACCATCCCATGAAACCTATACCAATAAAAAGATTATGGCAAACCAAGAAGATTGATAAAAAGAACGTCAAAAACAGATCATCCTTGCCAAAGTTATGATAAAATAAAGTTTAGAGCCAAAATTTTGAAAACAATGCTCATGTGGCATGGTTGCTGACTCACCAGCGCGCCTCGGGAAGCGTGCCACGTCAACCTCTCCGGATTCCTCTAAAAATTCGGCTAAGTCTTCAGAACTTTGCCCTAACTTGTGACACCGATATCTCTCTCGTCTTTGAGAATTTTTTAGTGTCGTTTTCTTCATTCTCTTCTCCTTAAACTCCTCTTTCCAACCATAGCTCACACTCAACCTAAATCTTTCTACATCCACCGCAAACTTGATCTGAAGTTTCCTCCCCGAACACTTTCAACCCAGATTTCCAGAAAACATAATCGGTAAGGTAACTTCGTCACGTCATAACTTCTTTGTCTCTCAGTCAAAATTTGTGTTCTTTAGCTTGTTGTGTAGATCCTTAATCCCTCTACAGCTCTTATGTTTACACCCAAGGCTAATTCCCAACCGTGTGCAAGAATGAAGCGTCTAAAGTTTCCGTTTTGTCACGCACATAAAATCATAGAGAAAACGCAGTATAAACTCGTAACTTTCAGTTTAGATTTCTTTCTGTGTATTGCAAATTAGGGTAAGTTCGTGCTATCAATCTGTAGATCTATATCTCCTCTTTCGATTGAGCCAAATAACACGTCCTAAATCAATATATACTGCAATTTATAGAGTTGCAAAGTTGGCTACCCAAACAGCTCGTAAAGGTCGAATTTTTCCAGAAACCCGAATTTGAAATTCTTCGTTGGCGTGATTCCGGTAAATTTCTGATCAAATTGTTCCGTTGTTGCCATTCGAAATTTCATTACCGGTCAAACCCACGTTTCAATTTCATCTTTTACGTGTTATATTAGGCGAATTTGCCAAATCGTGATTCGAACTAAACTAAAAACCCCAACTTCGAACCCAGAATCGAAAACCATCAATTCTGCATGTTACCTAGCGAATTGGGTATCATTAGAACTGCAATTAAATTTCAAACTCAATGAAACAAAAAACAACGAATTTGGTTCTGTGGGTTGAGAGAAATCACGAGTTTCCCCATTCGAATAGTTAACCTGCTTCCTGATGAACTTGACAAATGTGGGCCGTCTGATTCTAGTTAGGAGAAACGGACGGCCGAGATTAAAACGTGGGAGTTTAAGTTGTATTAGTTTAATATGTATTCCAGAATAAAACCCTAACTTGTTGAATTTATTTAATGGCCTTCCCTAATGTGTTTTGACACTAAATTTTAACCATAGATTCCTTATAAAATGTAGTTTATTTTCATGTAAATTAATATGGGTTTTGATTTTTTAAACGTAAGTTATAATTTTTATAAGTTTTGAGTATTATGGAATTATTTAGATAATTTAAAAAGATATTTTTATGAAATAAAAATTCTATAATATGTCTGAAATATCATAGTTACTATATATTAAATTTGGGAATTTTTGGATGAGAATAAATGGGTTTAAAAATTGTGTTTATGAACTTTTCCTAAGTTATCTTATAATATATGGTTTCTAATGTAACAAAAACTAAAGTATAGATGATTAATAGACTTTATAGGTTGAGAATAATATAATAAGACTAAACTAACATTAAATACAGAATGTTGAGAAATATTTTTGAGTACAAACTTTTAAGTGAAGTAGAAATATATGTATATATATAAATATAAGGAATAAAATAGTAACATATGTTAAATCATGGAATTTAATTAAACTATGTTTGTACTAACTATATAATGTGGAGGTCAATATACTTAATTAAAGCTAAGGAACAGACCTTATTTTCTGAACCATATATTGGATGTGGATATGTTTTAAAGATTATTAAAGATAATTAAATACAATAAATTTCTTAAAGAATGTTTGGGTAAATCTTAATATATATATATATATATATATATATATATATATATAAATACATTAAAAATAGATGAAGGAAATAACACTCCTTGTGCGAAATATAATAAAAATAATATATATACTAAACTTTAGGACTTTAACCAGTGTTGTAATAAATTAGTCAACGATAACTTAAAAGTTTAATTAACCTAACCCTATGATTAAAAGTAAGTAATCGAAGTAAAGTTAAATGTACCCTTAAGACATACAAATTCAATTGCGTAAATGGTCAAGTTAAACCTGGAACTAGATCAGGTTGCACGTTCGAAACCTCGCGCAAATCTTTTTAAGGAATTTAATTAAACAACAAAAACATAACAAGGTCTTGGGCTGACCTAATGGGCCCAAGTCTATGAACTCCAAAAGCCCACTTAAGCAATTCAAAGAGAGTTTGGGCCACTCTCAGGGTTAAACCCTAAATCATTCCAGATTAAAAGGAATGGGCCTAATGGAAGATTTAATTAACGAGATCTAGCCCAAATCCTTAAGAGAGAGTAATTGTAACCAGAAACTATAAACCAGTAAGAATGAAAGTTGTTTAGCGTTGTAGTTCCTAGACTAATCAATACTTGGAACACTTTAAATATAGGTGATTAGTGGAGGTTCACATTTTCAAGTTTGGTTACTGCTTCTACACATACCAGGTACGATTTCTCGTACTCCGATACTTTTACTGACCGACTTATGAGACGTTTTCGAAAAACGCTAACTGATTTAAAAGGAATTCCAAAAGGAAACTGTTGGTGTGGCTAACTTAGCTTGATGTGACTAACTGAGCCTTGAATGTGAAACTTACATGGTTATTGGTTCCTTCTATTTGGTTGTTTCACTAGACATTAACTGCCTAGGGTTTACGCTTCTGCACTCTGTAGGACTGAGTGTTTTGGTATTGCTCTGGTGCAGTTAATGATCTAGTGGGAATATGGAAAAGGTCAATCTTGGTAAATTCTTCCTTTAACTCTGGATACCGTTTCATCCATGAGATGAGTCTTTTGTTGTGACGTGCGCGCGTCTTCATTGGTAACAGTGAGGGGCTGTATATCCCTTGTCCTAAAAGGACGTAGTAAACGGTGAGGGGCTGTATATCCCCTGTCCTAAAAGGACGTAGTAAACGGTGAGGGGCTGTATATCCCCTGTCCTAAAAGGACGTAGTAAACAGTGAGGGGTTGTATATCCCCTGTCCTAAAAGGACGTACTTGGCGGTGGGGGCCATCTCTCCCAGTTGGTTTTATTCCACTCTTGAGTTGTTGGTTCTTGGATTTCACTCATTCATTCCCAGTCCTTGTGACTACCCGAGTCTTTCTACTCCTAACTGGAACTGGATCTAACACAAGCAATGGATGTTCACTGACTTATGGTGTGGTTTCTTTTAATTGACTAACTTTATCTTTTTGTTAATTATCTCTATCCTCAACTTGTTATCTTTGACTTGGTGATTTTAAAGTGCCTTGTTCCTTGGATTTGTTTTATGATGTTTGTCTTCAAGTTATTGTTTATTTGATAAATATGTTTAAAAGTTTTGTTTTGGAGAATCGTACCAGTTCCATTCCAGGGAAATGACTCACCCCTCCCGGGGTGAGCTGCTTGGTTTCATCTTGCAGGTATGAGTTGATATACAGGTGGCCACGAAGAGAATGAGTAATTGGGATGGGATTAGGTTTTGTGGAGAGTTAATGTATTTTATTACTATTATGTTTATGTTAAGTTTTTCTCGAGGTTCAGACCGTGGCTTTTGTAATCTTATAAGTTGTAATTGGTGAGGTTTGGTGCCGGGTGTTTGGAACCGGATGGTCTGTTAACGCCTTTAGTATTTTATTTCCGCTGTAATTATGTTGAATAGGGGCGTTACAGAAAATGGTATCAGAGCGTAGTTACGCTCTGAACCCGAGAAAACAAGTGGAGTGAAATACTTAGAATATAGGTGCACTTAAAATTGGGGAATTGGGGTAGAATTGGTAAGTGAGAATTCCAGAAAGGCACGTGACCTTTACCCCATACTTACTTTACTACTTACACTTTACTTCACGTACCTACGAACCGTCCCTAGGACGTTATAAATAATTCATACTTACTACGTAGAATATTTAGACTTGACAACACACCGCCTGAGTAACAAAAACCGTCATTACCAGCTAAATGTCTTGAAGAGGAGGAAGAAGAGCAGGTCCTTTAGGAGGCTATGGACCCAACGCTGTCACCCCAGGGGTTATAGCACAGATCGTGACGGCTGCATTAGCCCAGCAGCAGGCTCGGATCCCACAACCACCACCGCCACCACCTAACGGTCCCCGGGAGTTCAACTAGCTAAAGGCGGTCAACGATCTACGTCCTCCAATCTATGAAGGCCAACCAGAACCGAAGACCTTAGAGAAATACATCGACGAGATGTAGAAGGCGTTTACCTCTCTACACGTTCCAGCGAATCGCCAAGTGGACATAGCGGCCTACTTCCTCCAAGGACCCGCGCATCGATGGTGGCAGACCGCTAGGGCCGAGCTGACTGCCCAGGCGAATTTTGACTTCCAGGCATTTCTAGAGGCCCTGAGAGCCATGTTCTATCCATCCTACCTACAGAAGAGGATGAGGAGTGAGTTTGAGCAGCTGAAGCAAGGGACTTCCTCTGTTGCTGAGTATTATAACAAATTTGTGGAGCTGATTGCTGTTATTGGAGAGGAAGCTTATGCTCCGAGGTATCTGGTGGACAAATTCCATACCGGCTTGAACTTTAGGATCATGACTATGATCGGTTCCACCAGAGGAATGACTTTACAGGTATGGGATATGACTTTGAAATTTCTGGTACTCAAAGATTTCCTCACTAACACACATTGTAACAACAGGAACTAGCTGAGGATGCAAATGACTGCGATACCACCATTACCTAACAGGATTCTGTGCTAGGCAAGAGTCGAAATGATAATGGAGGAGGAAATGGAAGAGGACCTCCTCAGAATCATGAAAAGAAGGGAAAGTTTTTCAAGGGGGAAACAAGAGAGCCATCGTTGCTTCTCATGCTGATGCTAAGCCTCTTCCCTACGAGCCACCTAGGGGTGAGAAAAGTTAAAATCTACAATGTGGTTACGTTTTGTATTCTTTCATCACGTTGCTAACTTTGAACTGAAACAGGAAACCAACCTGCAAGAAGGTACTTCTGCAAGTGGTGCAAGAAGGACCACGCGGGCAAGGATTGTAAGGGAAACCTGGTGGATTGCAACCACTGCGGCAAGAAGGGGCACAGATCGTTTGAATGCTTCTTGAACCCGGATTCCAGGAACTACAAGCCACGCACCGTGTCAGCGACTAGAGCCCCAGCCACTAACACTAATGGAGGAGGAGGTAGAGGTGGCATAGGAGGTGTTGGACCATCTACCAACCGCCCTGCCCAGAACAACTCACAGAGGCCGGGATAGAACTACCCTTAAAGGCCGGGCAAGGCACCGATTCTTAACCTGGTGGACCGTGTCGAGGCAGCAAATGATGACCCGAGTTCATCTGGTGAGGACTACTTCCCTAGCGAAGAAGCTTAGATTTTTACTTTCTTTACATTCCACTAGCTAGTTTACTTTTTCAATGTAAAAGGGGTGAACTATAAACCCTTTTTTTTGTTTCGAACCTTTCATTACCAGTTGTGAACCTTGAATTATTTATTTAATGGCAATTGTTGCTTCCATTCAGCTTTCTATATTTGCTTTCCTATATTACCTATTTCCATACCTACCATCCCCTTTGAATCCAAACCACACCCACCAGAGAAGTGTGAGATATTGAGACCCGGGATGATCTTATTATGAGAGGTTTTGACCCCAGCAGTCCAGTATGCATTGATCCTCAAGATCAGGGAGTTAGGTGTGAAAGGAGGAAACTTTTACACCCCTACCTTCAAGAACGGTTCAACCATGAAGGTGAAGATCATGTGCCTAGGTAAGAAGTTGAACCATACCACCAAGAGGTATGAAGAGGTGGAGGTGCCACCAATCCCAGAGGAACTACAGACCATCATTAGAGCTGCAGTTAAGGCAGCACAAGAATTGGAGGATGAACCCGTCCCAGACTTAACCTCAGATGTGTGCATCATCAACTTCTATGGAAAAGAAGGTAAGCTAGGGATGCATCAAGACAAGGATGAATCTTTAGAGTCCATCACCAGAGGAGTTCTAGTGGTGTCCATATCACTTGGAGACGACGCAGAGTTCCTATTTGGGGACCAGAGGATGATGGACCTTGCTACCAAGATCTTCCTAAAGTCGGGTGATAACCTGATTTTTGGTGGGGCAGCTAGACTTATCTACCATGGGGTGAAGAGAATCAAGCCCAACACAGCCCCCACACCTATCATTAACCAGACCCACATGAAACCGGGCCGTCTAAACCTAACCTTTAGACAGACCTAGCCTTGTATTTTACAACTTTAGCATTGTAACCTTTAAGTTGCTCATGAAGCTTTCAATAAGAATGGAAATTCTAAGAATTTTATTGCTTCATTGTAGGGGTTAGAAACTCAGGGATAAGGCTAAATGTGTTGAACCAGGCTCAAGCAAAGAGCAATGGAATGGTCATCACAGGTATAAACAATTAATCCTGATTAGCCACCTTGGAAAAGTTGCCTAGTAATCTTAAAATCTACTTTATAATTTCAGGCACGTTCCTAATTAATGGAGTGGGGGCCACCGTCTTATTCGATTCTGGAGCCTCCCATTCCTTCATATCCCAAGCATTTCATGCTAAGATCAATGCTCCCACAGAGGATATCCATGACTGCTTAGTCTTGTTGCCATCCAAAGAGTTAATCAAGTGTAGTAAGCAGTGCAAGAATCTGAGCATACACATCAAGGGAGCAGACTTCCTTTTTGATGCCACTGTCTTCCCTGGCATGGGATTTGACATAATTGTGGGCATGGACACGCTACAGCGGTACAGAGGCAGACTACACTGTGCGGAGCATCGCCTCCTCCTAAAGTCAGCTACAGGGATCACAGTGTCATACCGAATGTAGCCTAAACAGCTAATTGTGAAGGTTGTGTCGGCTTTATCTCTAATGAAGGAGGTGTCCAAGGGCGCTACCACCTCTTACTGTTATGCTCAGGATCTAAGGACGGATCTAAAGTTCAGGAGCGACGTTCCCATTGAGTCAGAGTATCCCAACGTTTTTCCAAAGGAGCTACCTGGACTACCACCGCTGAGAGAGGTTGAATTCAACATCGACCTCATACCTGGCACGAGACCGATTGCCAAGGCTCCCTACCGGATGGGCCCTGCAAAGATGGTTGAATTGAAGAAGCAACTGCAGGAGCTACTAGAGAAGGGTTTCATCAGACCCAGTGTCTCACCTTGGGGTGCTCCAGTGCTGTTCGTCAAGAAGAAAGACGGAAGCGTGAGACTCTGTATCGATTACAGAGAACTGAACAATGTCACGATCAAGAACAAGTATCCAATGCCCAGGATCGATGACCTATTTGACCAGCTGAAGGGAGCAAATGTATTCTCTAAGATTGATCTACGTTCCTGATATCATCAGATAGCTGTAGCCGAGTCAGATATAGAGAAGACAATCTTCCAGACCAGATACGGCCACTATGAGTTCACTGTGATGCCGTTTGGACTGACCAATGCACTAGCGAGATTCATGGACCTGATGCAGAGAGTCTTTCAAGCCCAGTTAGACAAGTCAGTGGTCGTATTCATAGACGACATCTTGGTCTTCTCCAAGAGCAGAGAGGAACATGAGCAGCATTTGAGGACGGTCTTGGAGACCCTGAGAGAGAAGAAACTTTATGCCAAATGCAGCAAATGTGAATTCTGGCTGGACAAGGTGACATTCCTTGGTCATGTGATCTCAGCTGAGGGAGTTTCTGTAGACCCAGCTAAGATCGAGGCGGTGAAGAGCTGGCATAGACCCCGCACTGTGACAGAGATTTGGAGTTTCCTTGGGTTGGCTGGCTACTATAGACACTTTGTGAAGGACTTCTCTATGCTAGCCAAGCCCTTAACCTCTCTAATGAAGAAGGACAACCCGTTTGTATGGATAGAGGCTTGTGAGGTATCCTTTCAGGCGCTAAAGGACGCCCTGACCACAGCTCCAGTATTAGTAATCCCTGAAGGGAACGAGGGATACGAGGTGTATTGTGATGCTTCGAGCAGAGGGATCGGTGGGGTACTGATGTATAATGGCAGAGTGGTAGCATATGCTTCTCGACAGCTGAAGAAGCACGAAGAAAACTACCCGACACACGACCTTGAGCTCCTCGCCATAGTCTTTGCTTTGATGATCTAGCGACACTACTTGTATGGAGCCATAGTCCGAATTATGACAGACCATAAGAGTCTGAAGTACATCTGGACTCAGAAGGAGCTGAACCTGAGACAGCGACGATGGGTAGAGCTACTAGCCGATTTTGATATCAATCTCCAGTACACGGAAGGGAAAGGAAATGTTGTGGCAGACGCTCTGAGCAGAATAGCATATTCACTTCTTGTTTTGATAGAGACGACCACCATAGCAGAGGAGGTATATGCAGCCCATGACAGCGATGTATATCTACAGGGCGTCAGGTAGAAGTTAGCAGACGGTTCGACCGATGGTCTGAAGTATGACTACGAGCTAGACAGCGAGGGACACCTTCTAGTCAGAGGCAAACTCTGCGTTCCTCAGGATGCACAGAACTTCAGACCAGGATTCTCTCTAAGGCTCATTCCTCTACATTATCAGTACACCCTGGAGCCACCAAGATGTACAAGGATTTGAAGAAATTATTCAGGTGGAGCGGGATGAAGAGGGATGTAGCAGATTTTGTCTGCCGATGCCTCACTTGTCAGAAGGTGAATTTTGTGCATCGTCGACCAGGATGCCAGATTCAGTCATTACCAGTACCGTCCTGGAAGTTTGACGACATCAGCATGGACTTTGTGGTCAGTCTCCCTCCAGCTAGAGGTGGACTGAATTCTATATGGGTGATAGTCGATAGGTTGACCAAGACAGCCAGGTTTATACCTATCAAGGACACATGGAAGGTGTCTAAGCTGGCTGAGGTGTTCACCACAGAGCACATCCGGTACCATGGGGTACCGAAGACGATCGTCTCCGATCGTGACTCACGTTTCCTCAGCAGATTTTGGCGTCAGGTGCAGGAGGCGTTTGGTACTCAGCTACGCCTTAGCACAGCCTTTCACCCTCAGACTGATGGGCAGACTAAGAGGACGATTCAGACGCTGGAAGATATGCTGCAAGCGGTCGCTCTGGACTATCAGGGGAGTTGGGTAGAGCGTCTACACCTGGTGAAGTTCCCCTACAATAACTCCTACCACTCGTCTATTGGCATGGCACCGTTCCAGACTCTGTATGGCAGACCTGTGCTAGACTCCTTTGTCATGGAGTGACCCTAAAGAGGCAGTCTTGATTGGGCCAGATACATTCAGACACTACATGATGACGTCAGAGTTATTCAGCAGCACATGAGAGCAGCGCAGTCTAGATAGAAATCTTATGGGGATCAACGTACCAGAGAGCTCGAATTCTAGGTCAGTGACATGGTCTTTTTACGGGTGTCTCCAATGAGAGGTATCTTCAGATTTGGGATGAGAGGGAAGCTAAGCCCTAAGTACGTCGGTCCGTACAGGATTATGGAGCGAGTGGGCCCAGCAGCATACAGACTAGGTTTACCGGCGGAGTTAGAAGGTACATGACGTATTCCATGTATCTCAGCTAAAAAAGTATATGCCTGACCCTTCCCACGTGCTGCAGCCAGAGAGATTGGAGATTGAGCCTACACTGAGGTATGAGGAGACTCCTATTCAGATCTTGGATACGAAGGTCCGAGAAACGAGAGGCAGATCAGTTAAACTAGTGAAAGTTCTTTGGGAGCATCATGGGGTTGAGGAAGCTACTTGGGAGACTGAGGACTCCATGAGAGTGAAGTACCCACATCTATTCGCATGATGTTTTCCTATCCTTCTGTAGTTCTCATTAGTAGCGGTACGAGGGCGTACCGTAGCTCTTTAAGGGGGATATACTGGCATACTCTTTCTTCGTCACCTCATCCATATTATGCCCTGTTGCGTTATGGGTAGAGTGAGAGGTGTATGTATGTACTTGGTTTTTACGTTATGACACTGTATGTGACTTTTGATTTTCATCACGAAATATCTTGGTATATTTTGGTTCAGTATGATTTTGAGTAATCTCGAGTGGAATGTTTAAATGGAAATGGATGAGAATTAAGGATTGGATTGGTATGGAATTTCGTTGGAATTATTATTGTCTCTAGTTGATTTTTAAACTTCAAGGCGAAGTTTCTTTTAAGGGGGATATACTGAAATACCTTAGGGGATTTCTTTTATTAAACCATAAATAATACTATTAAATATTAATTGTATGGGATTATGAATATTAAATTATTATATGGAATTATGAAAATTAAAGTAGGGGATTTCTTCTATTTAACCCTAAAGAATACTAATAAACCTTACATTATTATATATTATTATATAGTATTATGAACTTAATAATAATATTTATAAGTCAATAAATCTTAGAATAATTTCTAGATACTCCAATTATATTATAAAGATTTTATAAACATTTGGAGCATTGGTTTAAATCATAAAATTCAATATAAAATCGAAGAAACCTTAAAGCTCCTTAAGCCTTGCTAGGGCTGACTTTTTGAGAATGGTCAAACCAGCCCATGAAACCTATACCAATAAAAAGGTTATAGAAAACCAAGAAGATTGATAAAAAGAATGTCAAAACGGATCATCCTAGCCAAAGTTATGAGAAAATGAAGTTCAGAGCCAAAATTTTGAAAAAAATGCTGATGTGGCATGGTTGATGACTCACCAGCGCGCCTTGGGAAGCGTGCCACATCAACCTCGCCGGATTCCTCTAAAAATTCGGCTAAGTCTTCAGAACTTTTACCTAACTTGTGACACCGATATCTCTCTCGTCTTTGAGAATTTTTTAGTGTCGTTTTCTTCATTCTCTTCCACTTAAACTCCTCTTTATAACCATAGCTCACACTCAACCTAACTCTTTCTACAGCCGCCGCAAACTTGTTCTGAAGTTGCCTCCCCGAACACTTTCAACCCAGATTTCCAGAAAACGTAATCGGTAAGGTAACTTCGTCTCGTCATAACTTCTTTGTCTCTCCGTCAAAATTTGTGTTCTTTAGCTTGTTGTGTAGGTCCCTAATCCCTCTACAACTCTTATCTTTACACCCAAGGCTATTTCCCAACCGTGTGCAAGAATGAAGCGTCTAAAGTTTCCGTTTTGTCACCCATATAAAATCATACAGAAAACGTAGGTATAAACTCGTAACTTTCAGTTTAGATTTCTTTAGGTGTATTGCAAATTAGGGTAAGTTCTTGCTATCAATCTGTAGATCTATATCTCCTCTTTCGATTGAGCCAAATAACACGTCCTCAATCAATCTGTACTGTAATTTATATAGTTGCAAGTTGGCTACCCAAACAGCTCGTAAAGGTCGAATTTTTCCAGAAACCCGAATTCGAAATTCTTCGTTGGCGCAATTCCGGTGAGTTTCTGATTAAATTGTTCCATTGTTGCCATTCGAAATTTCATTACCGGTCAAACCCACGTTTCAATTTCATATATTACATGTTATATTAGGCGAATTTGCCAAATCGAGATTCGAACTAAACTAAAAACCCTAACTTTAAACCTAGAATTGAAAACCGTGAATTCTGCATGTTAGCTAGTGAATTTGGTATCATTAGAACCGCAATTAAATTTTTAACTCAATGAAACAA
The DNA here is from genome assembly GCA_023374045.1 of Limonium bicolor. NCBI lineage: Eukaryota > Viridiplantae > Streptophyta > Magnoliopsida > Caryophyllales > Plumbaginaceae > Limonium > Limonium bicolor. Next base: position 30,326,299 of record CM041782.1, read on the forward strand.
AAGCAACGAATTTGGTTCTGTGGATTGAGAGAAATCGCGAGTTTCCCCATTCGAATCGTTAACCTGCTTCCTGATGAACTCGACAAATGTGGGCCGTCCGATTCTAGTTAGGAGAAACGGACGGCCGAGATTAAAACGTGGGAGTTTAAGTTGTATTAGTTTAATATGTATTCCAGAATAAAACCCTAACTTGTTGAATTTATTTAATGGTCTTCCCTAATGTATTTTGACACAAAATGTTAACCATAGATTCCTTATAAAATGTAGTTTATTTTCATGTAAATTAATATGGGTTTTGAGTTTTTAAACGTAAGTTATAATTTTTTAAGGTTTGAGTGTTATGGAATTATTTAGATAATTTAAAAGATATTTTTATGAAATAAAAATTTTATAATATGTCTGAAATATCATAGTTACTATATATTAATTTGGGAATTTTTGGAAGAGAATAAATGGGTTTAAAAATTGTGTTATGAACTTTTCCTAAGTTATCTTATAATATATGGTTTCTAATGTAACAAATTTTAAGTATAGATGATTAATAGACTTTATAGGTGCTAACAGAGATTTTAGTAGGAAAAACTGTAACACCCCATCCAAACAAACATACACACTTAACAACAAACTACAGCGGAAACAAACTTCAACACATTACTTAACTTCTTGGTGTTACACGCCGTTAACCACCCACGTGGCTAACAAGGCTATTACATATACATTGTACCGGTCTGATGGGCTAAATTCCCGAGCGACTACACATTACTATCCCTTTCCATTAACAACAACAACATACACCTTTCAACTGTACCGAGTATTCACAAACTGATGCCGATAACAGTTTCGGTCTTACTACGCCTACTGTATATATACACTTAAATGATTACCCATGTACAACGACTACCCGTCCTACTCTCGAACGGCTTCCAGCACTTCGTACCTGAAATAAGAAAAGAAGAGAAGAGAGGCCCCCAAGGGCTCAGCACCTTTGCTGGTATGGTAATCCCGCAGCCCACATGCTACCGGGCCACGCACAACTAATTGTCGTCTTAGCATGCGATTGATTATATTTAATCATGCATGCAACTGTAAGCACACAACACATAACAATTCGCCTCAATGGGCTCAACAAACGGATAGTACATCCTTATTTAATAAGTCACTCACGGCATTCATTATCCCTAGAGTGTCCTCCTCTAATGGAGCTACTTCCTTAATAGACGACAACTACCCAATAATCGGGTTATCCTTAAACGCCTCATATCAGAAACTGGGATTCATTTCCATGATCCACACACTCCACATTTTACAACATATACATGCATCCCATAACAACACATAACAACACTTTCACGTTTCAACGTGCACATAATAACATCGCAATAGATATTGCATCATAACAACAATACATAACATAACGGGTACGGTTCCTTTTTATGAACCGGCCCAACATAGTCAGCTCACTTGTAGCCTAGAGAATGTTGCCAGTCTCATGATAAGCTCATTACATAACTCGTTACCGTCTCGTTAAATGAACGGATAACTTAACACAAGGTGTCTCGGATATAGTGATCCAAGCACACCGAACAAACATACATAGTATGCCCCTGTGGCCCGACGTGAGTCAGTAATAGCCTTGGTTAAGCTAAAGGGAAGGTTGGGAACCAAATTGGAAAACAACCATAACATACGGAGAGGATCGAACCTGATATGACAACGACCCCCATACTCACACGCGTGGCCAGAACAGACCGGACTCCTCACTCCCCCCGTTAGCACTTGTCAGAAGTTCATCATTGAACTTAGTTAAACAATCACAACATTGGGTTAAGTCTTGTTAGACACACACAAGGGAAGGGAGAGTCACACATTCACACACAAACATCACACACAAACATCACATAACTAACTCACGCATAGCCGTGGTTAGAACGTTCCTTGGGTCGGACGTTATCACCGGATACCGTTCTCTTACGTTTACCTAATAGTGGTGAACTAGCCCTTCAAGCGCATTCGAGGTTACCGGTATCGGCACGTAAACATACAACAACAATAACGACTGTAAACTCGTTTCATGATTTATCTTATAAAGTGGCAAACACACAGAAAAACACATTGGCATACAAGCCGGTGTAATCCGGTGGGACACAGGTTGCAAGAAAACCATACCTGTCACCGGAGTCCACTTTATCATGTCCACTTAAGTTCCTCGAGCAATTCTCGAACAACTGATAACATTACATGTACTTTTATTAACATCGGAGTAGCATGATTATTTAATGTCTAATGCTTATAACTTTTCCCCGTTAACTTAGTTACATAACTTCACTTTTTAACTTGTTTTACTTTTACATTTTAATACAACTTTTTCCCCCACTAAATTGTCGTTATTACTCACTTAACATGTCCTTAACATTCTCATAACATCATTACTTAGTAATCACCATTTTTAGGCAACTTTTCCCACCTTTAAAACAAAGTTTTTGGTCCATACAGTGGCCTGTCCGAACTTGTGTCCGAACCTCCAAGTTCGGACGCAAGCCGTGACTTTGAACTGAAAACAGACACACGTCCGAACTTGTGTCCGGACTTCGGAAGTTCGGACGTGAGTCAAGAATCTCTTAATGCGGAAATCCATGCGTCCGAACATGTGTCCGGACTTCCCAAGTTCGGACACAGTTCGAGTGTGCAAAATCCTTACCCAACAGAGCCTGTCCGAACTTCCTGTCCGACGGAAGTTCGGACAAGGCAAAATGCTCAATTTCCAAGCCTTTAAACACTTAGCCAAATTCCTCAAAGCCTTCAACACTTATAGTATCTACTCCCTAGGTTCCTAAGTGATGTTTCATGCCTGTTCTAACCATTATACCAAGACATATCTTCCACACAAACATCATCATCCAAACATCCTTTCTTACAAATCAAAACTCCTTATGTCATTCTTATAATTCCTTTTCCAGCTTACACTTTCTCCTCAAATATCCTAATATGTTCTAACATTATTTGGCACCTTTAATCCTTCATATAACATCCATAAAAACTCATTTTATAACTCCTTAAACACTTACTCCCTTCTTACCATTTTCATACCTTAAACAACATTTTTAGATGGTCCGGGACTTGGTCCTTACCTTAAGTCCCGGACCAATACTTACAGAGACTCTGCTGTTTTTAATATTAGGGTGGTCGGGACCTTGTAATTACCCCAAGTCCCGGACCAAGACAGTTTTCCAACTCTCGGCCTGTTTTTCATGTATGGTCGGGACATCTTCCAATACTAAGTCCCGGACCTCTGTAACAGAATCCCAAATTGACAATTTCAAGTCTTGTTTCATCTATTCTCTTCATCCACAGATTACCCAAACTTCATACATGAACTTGGCATATTCTAATACCCAAAATATCACTTTGATTCACCTTAAACATTGTCCAATTTGTCACTCATTTTTCTTATAAATCTTTAATACTTCCTAGTTCACCAAAACTCATTTAAGACACTTAGAACTCCTTATACATTTTTCCAAATTTTGCCATAGCTTCTCTTGTATATTCCACATCCAAACACTTAGGTTTTTACCTTATTTCACTCAAGAACACCTAAATCCATCAAACACATTTTATACACAAACTTCACACATTTAGCACTACATCATAATATAGTGCATAAACTTAAATTGCTTGGCACTTAGGCCCTTAAATAACATGGCTCTTAGGCCCTTAAATTGCATAAACCTTAAACACTGAATTTCCCACATAAATAATGCCTTTGACCTGCAATTACACCCAACAATACATATGTTCTTTTACTAGTCTCCTTGAGAACACTTTACTAAGTCATTCACCATTTGCTCTTTAGGTAGTTTTAACAAGCATTATAAGCTCATTTCTCCTAAGGCATTAAACAACATTAGGTTAGTATATTTACCTCTTTTCCAAACAACTTCTTTCTTGTTTCCTTATAAAACCGGTAAGGTATTTGATTCCTTGTCAAGTTCTAAACAATATACAAACACATAATGAGTATTCAAGCTTAAGCTTCATTATTGTAAACCCTAATTTTTCATTGTTTCAAAAACATTAATGTAGTTGTTTTACCTTGATCTTTGAAGAGAGTTTGAATATCTATCAAGAGAGGTCTCCACCTAGTCCATGAAAGGTTGGAATGAAGCTAGAACAAAGTCACACAAGGAGCACCATTAATGTGCATTTTCGGTCAAAGCAAAAACATGAAGGAAACATGATTTTTCTTTGAGATTCGTTACCTAGAAGCAAAGGAGAGTAATAATATGTAGAAATAGTAGCTCAAGCTCTTTCAATGGTGGAACTCCATGGCACCGAAATGGTGGTCTTAGAATTTTAAGAAGATAGAAATGAAGAGCTTGATGAGAGGAAAAGATTGGTGGTGTTTGTTTTTGATTTGGTTAAGTGAGCTTGGATTTACAAGAGGTCAAAGCTAGAGTTTAATGGTGGTGGTGAGTATTACCGTGAGAGAACAGCAAGAAGGGAGGTAGAAGAAGATTGGATACGTGGGAAATGAAGAAGGAAATGAGAGAATGAGATAAGTTTTGCTTTTTGGAAGATATTTGTACTTAAAAAGCAAATAGTACTTAAGTAGTCATTCTTTATTTCCTTAGCATGTTAACAAGGGTGGTGAGTAACCACACCTTAAAAACCGGCCCCCAATAGTATCTAGGGGTATTTTAGACTTTATTAATCAATTGTCTCACTTATAATAACATATGTTACAAAATAGCTTATAAGAATCACTATTCACAAAAACAAGGCACATAGAAGTGAAATTTTTGATTTCCCATTGATATAGACTTCCAAATGTGATACTATATAGTACACATGTTAATTAAAGAGTAATGATGGACATTTAGCCATTCAAAACTCACTTACAAGACAATTTTTCAAAAATGTGCTTTAAGACTCCTTAAAGCACATTTTATGTTTTAACTTGTTTTCAAGCTTGGTTTTCTTTAGTAATGATTTAATATGTTCATTAACATATTTATAAGGTATAGGTATGACCATTAGGTCTTATACAAATTTATCCCAAGCTTAGAGCACTTTTAGCCCATATTGACCTTAAGGTATTTATTTATGTTTTGTTTGGTTCCAATGTCTACCAAGTTTCCTAAGGACTTAATTAGCCCTATTAAATCATAATTGAATATTATTAAGTCTGGTAGGCTCTTTGGGTCCTAACCAAGTTCACTCATAGCTTAGAGCATGTTTTTGCTCAAACTGTATATTAGTGTTTTACTATATTTACTATGGTTTAAATTGTTCACTGATGTTTCTAAGGCACTTTTTAGCCTTTACATACCATAGTTTGTATTTAAACCACATATCAAGGTTTGGGGTATTTCAATCTACCCCCCTTAAAAGAACTTCGTCCTCGAAGTTTACACTTCCCTCACATCTTGGATTAGAATACGGGGATTACTTATAGAGATAAAACTTCCATAACCAAACACACTTTACGTCACAACCTCGGACTTAATTCCGGGTAACACATTCACATCCATACATAACATATCATAACATAACATACTTACATGATAACCTCGGACTCAATGTCCGGGTTTCTTAACAATATTTGCACATACATAACAACCCTTAGACTCTCCGGTCCTGGGTAACATAACAACCTTTAGACACATAGGTCTATGTAACAAACACATTTAGACTCATAGGTCTTAATAGCATACACTTTAGGAACTCAAGGTCAAAATAATATTTATTACACATACCACACAACATGTCATAGCATGTATAACAATCAAAAATATCCTTTATATACACTGTGATCCCGCAGAACCCGGTCGCGATGGACACCTTCCGTCCCCGTGCCTTTGGGAGATTAAAACAATCACTTAAATTTAAAATTTCCTTGTGAGGTTAAGTAAGAGAACTTTAATTATGTAAAGTATCTATCAACGTTTTATAAATACCAATTGAAAATCCTTTTGAAAACACACACAACTCCAAGTCCAACTTAAGCTCTTTGCTTCTTTTCTTAGCGTGGTTATTTGTGACCACTTATAGGGAGCTTCAAGAATCATCCAACCCTGATGTGATCAGCATCAGTGTTGAACTATCCTTCCACCCCAATTTGTGTTCGGCTTCCCTTGATCGCATGCAAATCAAGTTCCACCTCCCACTTCATTTTCAAGCATCAAATAAATCACTCATTTCCAATTTTCTATCTTTTAAATCATTCTAGTCATGATCATAACATCTCCAAGGGATAGAACTTCGTCTATCAATTATTTCCATTCACTTTAATGTGTTACCTAGGGAATCTTATTCTCACTAGGTTCTATGTCGGTATCATGCCCTTTCATGAATCACTATATAGTATATATAACACATATATTTTATCAAAATACAACACACCGTTTCACATTTATACACTGTCGGGGTTTTGTTCCCCGGGAGTTTCTCTACTCCCACACTTGTATTATCAACACCACTGTTAACAAATAAACACACTTATCACAATGATATTCGCATCTTCTGTGCGCAACTACCATAATTAAACGATGAATGAATGCATATGTTTACATAACACACACACCAATCATCAAAACAAATTATTTTGTGCTATGCACAACATAAATCACGTACATTTGTACGGTAATACACACTAAGTGGTTTTGCGCTCTACCCCCCTTAAAAGGGATTACGCCCACGTAATCAATCACTAAACATTGCTTAAAATGTTATGCCGTCGTGAAGTGTTTTAACTTCCACGCGGTCTATTACACAATGGATTCTGATTAGAGGATCTTAACCATATTGGCGGTTTAGTTCCTAAACCAAGAATTCTCATTGGAGTTTGTTTAAACTCTTAGTTGGTTTCGATTCTGGCCTGTTAGGCTTCTAGGCGTTAATAATTAGCCAGTCACTCATATTCGTTATTCACGTTACATTGAATCACTGGTTCACTAGCGACTGCTGCGTAACTCTGACAACTGTAGGGCTTAGTTGCCCCATTTGTTATTCTTATTGTATTGTACACCCCCAATATCACCTTTATCTTGGTAATAATGGTTTCTCAACCGATGCGTGGCATTTCTGACCGTTAGCGAATTCGGTGAGTTATAAACTTTCTATCCACTTCCATAACAATTTACTGTGTATACAGCTATGCATTTCACAATGATTGACTTGTTCCCTTCCGACTTACTGTCGGTTGAGATTGAGCTACTACCTAGTGTGTAGTGCTCTCTCAGCTATTTATAACATTTGGGGTATATTCCATATTGATATTTGGCAGTTAGTGCTACTGTAGTCACTTACTGTTAATCATGTCTCCACATTTGGTTTTGTACAAGTACTCTTTCATTGGTGCGGCCTTGCATTTCCTATGCATCGGCCATTATTCCTCTACAATTAACTGTTTCCAATTCCTAGCTATCCCACTCGATCATCACTGCGCAAGTGCAATACCAAAACACTCAGTCATACAGAGTGTAGAGGCGTAAACTCTTGACAGTAAATCCCTTATGCGATTCGCCATGGAATTCACACTACATTCCTCATCATACAGTACCTACCACTGGCTTAATGCCCAGTCTGTTTAACATCGCTTATCTTGCATCTCTACTAAGTTTAACTCATAACTGGTCTTATCTGCCACATTATTACTCAATAACATTGATACAACGGTCGCCAGCTGCGAACCGTGCTCTTACTCATTGCATAACAATAACTTACATGGTATTTACTATCTCATTAACTTCCGCACATATACTTACACTATTCACATTATGGTTCATCACTGATTTGGATGACTACTGAATGCTCTTTGAGCATCGATCATTCGAGTCACAAGCCGGCATTATTCAGCTCGGTGTTTCACCTTATACACACATACTACTAAGCTAACTGCTCTCTTTCAATAATAACATCGTCCATCCTTAACATATTTCTTGAACTTGGTTCACATAACTACCGCTCCTGCGGTCCCACAATATCGAGAGGTATCCCCACTCTTAATGCAGTGGTTCGTTTACCACTCTATTTACTTATATAACATAAACTTCTGCAATCAGTCTAACTTACATAACACATTTTATTTGTGGCTTATAAGCCTTACCGCCTTGAGCTGCGCTCATTGTAGGCTGTCCACACACATGTACTTCTCTGTACGACATTACATGGTTTGGGTGTCATATTGGGCTCCATGACAAGGTCGTTGCATTCCGTCTCCTTTCATGGAATGCCCCTTTAGGATTGTCAGTCCGTCTCCTGACAACTTATGTCTAAACAGGGTGTTAGTTTCAACCCTTGTGTTTCTGTCACGTTATTTTGTGCAACAATTGTTGATGCAAACACCCTTCAAGGATTGCTCCTGGGTGTGCTACGTTATGCCATCACATCTGGCTTGCACTTATTGGTATATTCAGTTAGCCACGCCGTTTGCGTTCTTAACTGGCTTATTATCTCCTTCTGTGAAGATCAACATTTCTGGTAGTGTAGGTATTCATTCAGGGAGTTCCATCCCGTTCATTGCACATTAATGTGTCCACATTAGGCATCTGCTTTGCCATGTACAGGCTGGGTCACCATTCTAGCTATCATGTTTATCCCTGAGGATCCTTAAGTCATATACGATGTCTTTACATTCAGTTAGTGCACTTCGCACCTCCTGACTCTTAAACATTTCCTTGAAGGGAATTCACTAATTCCTTTAGTCTCGTTAACTTAACTGAGTTCCTTAACTTCAACCACTCATGGTAATCCTTAGTTCTTGTTTGACTTATACTGCTGACCGTAGTACGGAGTCGACTACTTCCCGTGTTCCGGACTCTACCCGTATACATATGTGGGGTACCATACTGATACATTACTACTTACCCAACTAACCCATAAGCAGGTCTGTCAGTCCCACAAGCTCCTATCGGAGTGCGGTCGTCTCACAATTCAGTTGGTACACTCGTAGTGTCCGTCACACGCCTAGGTGAAGTATTCTGTTGTCAACTCCCTTATATTGTCCCGTGACAATATTCATTCCATGCTTCCCGAACTTAATCGAGGGAAAGTTTATCCATTGTTGAATTCTTATCAACTGCCCTTGGTTTTACTGGCTTGGTTCTTAAAAGAAGGTAGAAAGAAGTGCTGGTTTGAAAGAAAATTTGGTTTTGAAAAGAAAAGAGTTTGAATAAATCTGGGTTAAAAGAAAAATTCTCATGGTTTTTCAATGCCTTCTTCCCTTAACCAAATCTAGCTTCTTGCTGACTGGTGTACTTCTAATTACAAGGGTCAGGCTATCAAGCCCTTCCACGGTCATGATGACCACATTTAACTTTATGGTACTTTACCAAGTACTTTGTAGTGGTTATAAATTTTCCGAACAGCCCTGTTATAGCAGCACTTGCCATGGCAAGTGCGCCATGCTAACTGGCTATCGGTTCAACACATACTGGTTGTGGTATTGTTTTTACCCGCACTGTCATCAGTGGCCTTGTTGGCCTCACTTGATCTTACAGTCTTGATAATAACTCCTCTAGGTGACTTCTCACTGTCTTCACATGACGATCATCAACTAGGGTGTTTCCCATTCTGGGAGACCCCTTTTTCTTAGTATTGTATTCTCTTTGTAGCCCGTTCCACGTATTTGGGCACTATGTTGTAGTTCCCTTGTCGGTTGGTATACCGTTGGTGTATTTATCAACTGTGGTCCCGTAGACACTCGTCTCGGGTTTCACTAATCCACTTCTTGCCTGTTGCACGGTCGGTGCGTTGCAAGCTGGTTATCCTCGACTGCTCGGCATGTCGACCCAGGTTGCCGGAAATTCTATTCTTCTATACACTGATTCTTCACTCTTCGCTATGAAATGCGGTTAACACTGTTTAGATGGGAACCGTCTCCGGGATTCCCAGCTTTCGGGATCTACCGTATGACAGGTCCTCCGTACCTTAAAAGGCATTTAATAACAGCCAGATCGGGTATTCCCGAGTAAGAGAGGACTTTCATCTCTCTGGCGTTGTTTCCCAAGTTATAAAACAGGGATTGTGGAGGGCGGGAAGGATGTAGTAGGTTTCCAGTATTCACTGGTAGTTCCTAACTAGCGTATCTCTCACGCTATCACTCAACCCTTAACCCAAAGTACTAAAATCCTAACTCGGTACTTCCTAAGCTCGGTAATTCAGTCATCAGAGCGATACTTCGCTCTGATACCACTTTTTGTAACACCCCATCCAAACAACATACACACTTAACAACAAACTGCAGCGGAAAACAAACTTCAACACATTACTTAACTTCTTGGTGTTACACGCCGTTAACCACCCACGTGGCTAACAAGGCTATTACATATACATTGTACCGGTCTGATGGGCTAAATTCCCGAGCGACTACACATTACTATCCCTTTCCATTAACAACAACAACAACATACACCTTTCAACTGTACCGAGTATTCACAAACTGATGCCGATAACAGTTTCGGTCTTACTACGCCTACTGTATATATACACTTAAATGATTACCCATGTACAACGACTACGCGTCCTACTCTCGAACGGCTTCCAGCACTTCGTACCTGAAATAAGAAAAGAAGAGAAAGGGAGGCCCCCAAGGGGCTCAGCACCTTTGCTGGTATGGTAATCCCGCAGCCCACATGCTACCGGGCCACGCACAACTAATTGTCGTCTTAGCATGCGATTGATTATATTTAAATCATGCATGCAACTGTAAGCACACAACACATAACAATTCGCCTCAATGGGCTCAAACAAACGGATAGTACATCCTTATTTAATAAGTCACTCACGGCATTCATTATCCCTAGAGTGTTCCTCCTCTAATGGAGCTACTCCTTAATAGACGACAACTACCCAATAATCGGGTTATCCTTAAACGCCTCATATCAGAAACTGGGATTCATTTCCATGATCCACACACTCCACATTTTACAACATATACATGCATCCCATAACAAACACATAACAACACTTTCACGTTTCAACGTGCACATAATAACATCGCAATAGATATTGCATCATAACAACAATACATAACATAACGGGTACGGTTCCTTTTATGAACCGGCCCAAACATAGTCAGCTCACTTGTAGCCTAGAGAATGTTGCCAGTCTCATGATAAGCTCATTACATAACTCGTTACCGTCTCGTTAAATGAACGGATAACTTAACACAAGGTGTCTCGGATATAGTGATCCAAGCACACCGAACAAACATAACATAGTATGCCCCTGTGGCCCGACGTGAGTCAGTAATAGCCTTGGTTAAGCTAAAGGGAAGGTTGGGAACCAAATTGGAAAACAACCATAACATACGGAGAGGATCAAACCTGATATGACAACGACCCCCATACTCACACGCGTGGCCGGAACAGACCGGACTCCTCACTCCACCCGTTAGCACTTGTCAGAAGTTCATCATTGAACTTAGTTAAACAATCACAACATTGGGTTAAGTCTTGTTAGACACACATAAGGGAAGGGAGAGTCACACATTCACACACAAACATCACACACAAACATCACATAACTAACTCACGCATAGCCGTGGTTAGAACGTTCCTTGGGTCGGACGTTATCACCGGATACCGTTCTCTTACGTTTACCTAATAGTGGTGAACTAGCCCTTCAAGCGCATTCGAGGTTACCGGTATCGGCACGTAAACATACAACAACAATAACGACTGTAAACTCGTTTCATGATTTATCTTATAACGTGGCAAACACACAGAAAAACACATTGGCATACAAGCCGGTGTAATCCGGTAGGACACAGGTTGCAAGAAAACCATACCTGTCACCGGAGTCCACTTTATCATGTCCACTTAAGTTCCTCGAGCAATTCTCGAACAACTGATAACATTACATGTACTTTTATTAACATCGGAGTAGTAGCATGATTATTTAATGTCTAATGCTTATAACTTTTCCCCGTTAACTTAGTTACATAACTTCACTTTTAAACTTTTTTTACTTTTACATTTTAGTACAACTTTTCCCCCACTAAATTGTCATTATTACTCACTTAACATGTCCTTAACATTCTCATAACATCATTACTTAGTAATCACCATTTTTAGGCAACTTTTCACACCTTTAAAACAAAGTTTTTGGTCCATACAGTGGCCTGTCCGAACTTGTGTCCGAACCTCCAAGTTCGGATGCAAGCCGTGACTTTGAACTGAAAACAGACACACGTCCGAACTTGTGTCCGGACTTTGGAAGTTCGGACGTGAGTCGAGAATCTCTTAATGCGGAAATCCATGCGTCCGAACATGTGTCCGGACTTCCAAGTTCGGACACAGTTCGAGTGTGCAAAATCCTTACCCAACAGAGCCTGTCCGAACTTCCATGTCCGGACGGAAGTTCGGACAAGGCAAAATGCTCAATTTCCAAGCCTTTAAACACTTAGCCAAATTCCTCCAAAGCCTCCAACACTTATAGTATCTACTCCCTAGGTTCCTAAGTGATATTTCATGCCTGTTCTAACCATTATACCAAGACATATCTTCCACACAAACATCATCATCCAAACATCCTTTCTTACAAATCAAAACTCCCTATGTCATTCTTACAATTCCTTTTCCAAGCTTACACTTCTCCTCAAATATCCTAATATGTTCTAACATTATTTGGCACCTTTAATCCTTCATATAACATCCATAAAAACTCATTTTATAACTCCTTAAACACTTACTCCCTTCTTACCATTTTCATACCGTAAATAACATTTTTAGAGTGGTCCGGGACTTGGTCCTTACCTTAAGTCCCGGACCAATACTTACAGAGACTCTCGGCTGTTTTAATAGGGTGGTCCGGGACCTTGTACTTACCCCAAGTCCCGGACCAAGACAGTTTTCCAACTCTTGGCCTGTTTTTCATGTATGGTCCGGGACATCTTCCAATACCTAAGTCCCGGACCTCTGTAACAGAATCCCAAATTTGACAATTTCAAGTCTTGTTTCATCAATTCTCTTCATCCACAGATTACCCAAACTTCATACATGAACTTAGGCATATTCTAATACCCAAAATATCACTTTGATTCACCTTTAAACATTGTCCAATTTGTCACTCATTTTTCTTATAAATCTCTTAATACTTCCTAGTTCACCAAAACTCATTTAAGACACTTAGAACTCCTTATACATTTTTCCAAATTTTGCCATAGCTTCTCTTGTATATTCCCACATCCAAACACTTAGGTTTTTACCTTATTTCACTCAAGAACACCTAAATCCATCAAACACATTTTATACACAAACTTCACACATTTAGCACTACATCATAATATAGTGCATAAGCTTAAATTGCTTGGCACTTAGGCCCTTAAATAACATGGCTCTTAGGCCCTTAAATTGCATAAACCTTAAACACTGAATTTCCCACATAAATAATGCCTTTGACCTTCAATTACACCCAACAATACATATGTTCTTTTACTAGTCTCCTTGAGAACACTTTACTAAGTCATTCACCATTTGCTCTTTAGGTAGTTTTAACAAGCATTATAAGCTCATTTCTCCTAAGGCATTAAACAACATTAGGTTAGTATATTTACCTCTTTTCCAAACAACTTCTTTCTTGTTCCTTATAAAACCGGTAAGGTATTTGATTCCTTGTCAAGTTCTAAACAATATACAAACATCATAATGAGTATTCAAGCTTTAAGCTTCATCTCATTGTAAACCCTAATTTTACATTGTTTCAAAAACATTAATGTAGTTGTTTTACCTTGATCTTTGAAGAGAGTTTGAATATCTATCAAGGAGCACCATTAATGTGCATTTTCGGTCAAAGCAAAAACATGAAGGAAAAACATGATTTTTCTTTGAGATTCCTTACCTAGAAGCAAAGGAGAGTAATAATATGTAGAAATACTAGCTCAAGCTCCTTCAATGGTGGAACTCCATGGCACCGAAATGGTGGTCTTGGAATTTTAAGAAGATAGAAATGAAGAGCTTGATGAGAGGAAGAGATTGGTGGTGTTTGTTTTTGATTTGGTTAAGTGAGCTTGGATTTACAAGAGGTCAAAGCTAGAGTTTAATGGTGGTGGTGAGTATTACCGTGAGAGAACAGCAAGAAGGGAGGTAGAAGAAGATTGGATACGTGGGAAATGAAGAAGGAAATGAGAGAATGAGATAAGTTTTGCTTTTTGGAAGATATTTGTACTTAAAAAGCAAATAGTACATAAGTTAGTCATTCTTTATTTCCTTAGCATGTTAACAAGGGTGGTGAGTCACCACACCTTAAAAACTGGCCCCCAATAGTACCTAGGGGTATTTTAGACTTTATTAATCAATTTTCTCACTTATAATAACATATGTTACAAAATAGCTTATAAGAATCACTATTCACAAAAACAAGGCACATAGAAGTGAAATTTTTGATTTCCCATTGATATAGACTTCCAAATGTGATACTATATAGTACACATGTTAATTAAAGAGTAATGATGGACATTTAGCCATTCAAAACTCACTTACAAGACAATTTTCAAAAATGTGCTTTAAGACTCCTTAAAGCACATTTTATGTTTTAACTTGTTTTCAAGCTTGGTTTTCTTTAGTAACCTTATTTAATATGTTCATTAACATATTTATAAGGTATAGGTATGACCATTAGGTCTTATACAAATTTATCCCAAGCTTAGAGCACTTTTAGCCCATATTGACCTTAAGGTATTTATTTATGTTTTGTTTGGTTCCAATGTCTACCAAGGTTTCCTAAGGACTTAATTAGCCCTATTAAATCATAATTGAATATTATTAAGTCTTGGTAGGCTCTTTGGGTCCTAACCAAGTTCACTCATAGCTTAGAGCATGTTTTTGCTCAAACTGTATCTTAGTGCTTTACTGCATTTACTATGGTTTAAATTGTTCACTGATGTTTCTAAGGCACTTTTTAGCCTTTACATACCATAGTTTGATATTTAAACCACATATCAAGGTTTGGGGTATTTCAAAAACTATATACAAAATGGATAAAATAAATAACTAAACCTACACTCTACTACGGGTAGCAAATAAAACCCGGTCGGAATATAGCATGAGCAAATTACGACCAAGAGTATCGAACCCAAGTGACTTATAGAAAATTAGTCCTAATTCGGTAATAAGCTATTCTAAGACAAGGGGGGAAATTGAAATATTTTCTAATCCTAATCAAAACTAACTAAACTAAGTGGTATTTACAAGGAGATTATTCTTTATTCAGGGCTTTAAACCATCTAAGTATCAACATGAACTCGAAACATAAACACAATCCTTCGAATTAACCAACAATTGAATGCGCCGGGTGTCATGCCGGATACCATATGCATGGTATATTCAAAGACTTTGAATATGCCGGACATTGGCCACCCGACAGTGAATCCGGCATAGTCAATATGCGTATTCTTATTCTAGTTTCCGAGAGAAAAAACAGAAGACTCACTACCTTAACAATTCGAGCATATATCATGCCACGAAATGAACAAAGTAATGGGAAAGATGGGTTAATTCTCACTCTTACTACTAACTCTTAATTCTTAAGAAGAGAGTAGGAAGATCATTAAGAGAGTCTAACCTATTCTACTTGGGATTCATCTTCCACAAGTAAAATTTGCATGAAGAGAATAAGAGATCAACCAATTCTCCTTCAATAAGAACCTTACTCTTAATAAACTTGAAGTTATATTAAGAAGAACACATTGTTTTACAAAGAGAATTTCATTCCCTAACCAAAGAACAAACAAGGAATTCATACTCCACCACCCACTCAAATCGAGAGAGAGAATACACGGGAGATAAGAAGATTGGATGTAGCCTTAACCCGCCATGGATTCTTCTCCTCGCGTGGAAAGTTGCATAGAACCTCCTTGGACACCAACACCTTGGAATGAGGCGAAAATGGAGTAATGAATGGAGTGTAATATGATGTTGAAGTGTATTGAAAAGTGTAGCCCCTCGTCCTATTTATAGGCATCACATTCTTCTCGTGCCGGATGGCATGCCGTGCAAGTTGTGTCCGGCATATAATAACCACGTGCCTAACTACTTACGGTCGAAACCGGCGAATCTGCGCGAAAAGGTACCAGTGCCGGACAGGATATGTCCGGCACCATACCCGGCATAGGTTGGTTTGGCAACGGTCATTAACTGCCATCGTCTGGTCAATCGAGACGACTTTTCACATGTATGCCGGCTTGGATATACCCGGCAACGTACCCGGCATAGAGTCCTTTTCTGCTCCACGCTTGTGTCGTGCAGGTATGATCCGGCCTTATATCCGACAGTTTGGTCAGAAATGTTCCCTTGCATGAAAAACATATAAAAACATTAATATGAACAAATAGTAGACTTAATACATAATATAGCATAAATATTAACTATTCTAACCTTAATTTGGCTAATAATCTTATAATTAAGTATACTAAAACACTGATAAGTATGAGGCTTATCAAGGCCCTACACTTACCTTTTGACTAGTCCTCGAGCCAAAACAAGATTAGAAAGGAATAAATACTTATGCACAAAAACAGTAAACTTTAGAATGACAATTAGATTAATTCCTAACCATATGACTCTAATTCATAAGTATCACTTAATCATCCTTATTCCACCAGAAACATACTAATGGGTATAAAAATAAACAATTTCGAAAACCGATCAAAAACTTTCGGGCTATTTTGCATAAGGGATTTTGTAATCTCTCCTTTCCGGTTTCCATCATTCAGCTCTATTTTCCAAGAGTTCTTGAATTGGGCCAAGACACTCATCGATGGTTTTTTTTATGTGTTCAGCCCTATTTTTCAAGGGTTTCTGAATCAACCATGATTTTCTTTTGTTGAAGAACGGGGAATTTAGGAGAAAACAAAAGGAAAACTCTCGTTTGTTTCTTTCATTTTGAGCAAATTTTTTGCAACCTCGTTAATGCTTCTTTTTTTTTTTGAAAGAAGATTCTTTTTTTTCTTCTTCTTTTTTCCTTTCGAAGCTTCTCTTTTTTTTCCTCTTTTTTTTACACAATCCTATTTGAGATATTCACCCAAAAGAATTCTCACCATTTTGAAAAAGAAAAGAAAATATTACCCATAAGTAAATAGGAGATAGAAATAGGAGTAATGTCATATACTCATGTTAATAAAGAGAATCAAATGTTAAAAACAAGAATACAAGTCATTAGAAAGGTTACCTCTTGAGAGAACAAGTTTTCATCCTTTTCTACTTTTTACTTTGCCAACGACATGCAAAAGCTTAGTAGAACATTGATAAAATCTCAGCTTATAACATATTATTTAGATACTAAGTAGTTTAGCAAAAAATAATAATTTTTTTTAGGGGGGATCCCTGCCCTACACTTGGCAGGAACACTGTCCCCAGTGTTTTAAAAAGAATAAAGATAAAAAATTCAAAGAATTATGAATGTTTTTTTTTAAAATAAGATGAATAAAAGAATAATAAAAATACTCCCCTTTGGAAGAATGAGGGCACAAAATGCCCTACACTTGTGGTGAGCCGCGGCGTCAGAATTGTCACAGCATGAGCCAACTAAAATAAAGGCAACTATAACCAAAAACTCACTAAAATATAAGTTTCCATAATATGTAAGAGAGAGTTAATTGAGAATCCATTAGTCATACAAGAAAAAGCAAATAAACTAAAAGAAAGCAAAAGGACAATAAAAGGAAATGGACAGAAAATAAAAGAAATAAACAGAGAAAGAGAAAGAACTAATGAACTGCTGCCTGCATGTAGGATGGTGGTGGAGAGTCTGAAGAAAAATTAGGGGAAGCATCGGGAACATCAGAAAGGCTAGACGAACTAGGGGTAGGAAGTCCTTCTTCTTCGCTCTCGACGCGCCTTCCTCTTCTCCTTGTCCCGTCGTAGAAAACTCTTAACCAAAGCAGCTATGGAACAAGATACCCTCTGCTTCATCTCCTTCCTTGCCTTCTTTTGTCGGCCGCCATTGACTTGTTCATCTCAGCTACAGCCAACATGAGACGATCATCAACCCGCCCTCCTGCTCATCCTGGCGCTGAGATATACGCTCCTCAAACGCCTCTTGTCTGCCCAACCTCAGCATGCTGCTGCACAAACAGAGTCGACTCTGGTAGTCAAATCTGTGCGCATACCTCATAACTCTGCCGGGAGGAATCAAAATCACCCCACGCGGCCTGCTGAGCGGTCTCGAAGGCCTCCATAGAGTGTCGCTGCTACTGGAGCTCCTGACGGAAGTGATCGAGCTCTGCCGCCACTTTAGGGTCTGCATCTGAAGTAGAGGTAGGAGGTGGTGCGGTGGCGATCGGAGGTGGTGGAGGCAATAATAGCTGAGCACCCTCCCCCTGATAACTGGGGTAGTCCTGAGCAGTAGGGGTCGGGACCTCCGATCTGGGGGAACATAAAGGAACTCCCCTAAGGGTGACTCTCTGAACCACCAGCGTCGAACGAGAGCACGATCAATAGGGGCAGACTCGGGCTGAAATGTAGGCCTCGAGGAATCTGAGTTCCCCTATTGTCTGCATAATATGCTGGTGAATGAGCATGGGGAAGATGGGGCGCTGTCCCTCTCGATGCATGATGGCGCGGACCAACTGCGCGAACATCAATCTCTGGACCGGGAAACGCGAGTCAACTGCTTCCTGAGCTGGTCCAAGAAGATACTGCAGCAAGGCGCAGTCCATATCATTCAGCTCGTCAAGCTTGCACGGCCGAATGTTATGGCGGATAATCTCCATGGCCACACGCAACTGGAGATCGGTGATATAGGTCAAGGGGATCACCTCTCGCTCCTTAGTATGAGCTCTATCCATAAAGCGGGTGCGTGATCCAAATCGAGAGCGGATATCGGCATGAGCATCTACAAGAGTCTGTCGGCTGAAGGATCACTGTCGAGGGTCAGTGTCGATGCCCAAGATCTGTGCGATGCTCTCTGGCATAATGATGATACAACGTGTAGATACAAATGCGGATCAGAACTCCTGACGCCTGGGGGGCCCCACGGTACTCGGAGTTGGCGTAAAACTCACGCACCAACCCCGGGTAAAAGTGTCCATGGCCAATGTCTAAGATCCCCAACCAACCATGTCGCTCGAAGAGCTCTGAAATCGCAGATGTACGCAGACCTCGGGATGCCCTCGCCTCTCCCGTACCCACTTACCTTTCATCTTGGACTGATGAAAGTACTGAGCAGCAGAAGGAATACGAATCCTTCCTCATCAAAGTAGGTACATCAGGAATGCGAGGAGGGAGAGGGAGAGTGTACCAAAATCATCGTGCTCTGGAGCAGAAGAAGTGGAACCAGGGCCGCTCTGAGTCTCTGGAGAAGTCCTCTTCTTCCTCTTGCCAGCCCTTATCTTCTTGGCTGGAGGCGGTGCGGCACTGCAGGAGGCTGCCTCCTTGCCTGCCGTCTGGTAGATTGTCGAGGTCGCGCAGGTGCAGGAGGAGCCTCCTCCTCCTCTGTGGTGGCATCCGCGAAGGCTGCCTCAGCCTGGTCTAACAGCTCATCCTCCTCTGAGTCAAAGCATGAAGCGCGTGGAGGGGAAGTGGTGGATTTTCTGCGAGGCATCTATAAGAAAAGAGCAAAGGAATACCAGACAATAGTTCATCAATGTTAGTTTTACAGAAATTAAAATTCGAATGTCCTGTAGAGGGACACGATGCGCCCATATGCTTGTAAATCAGAGACCTATTCGACTACTTCTCAACAAAATATTACCATAGGCATTAATTCAAAAAGACTAGATTCACAATAGGCAAGGAAGAAGCAATCAGAAAGCGTGCCGGGTGAGATGCCGGATTGAATACACCGGCATATTCAAACAAAAGCATGCCGGACGGGATGCCGGACTGATTCTATCCGGCACATTCAACAGCGAGCCCAGAATTATGCAGAAACGCACAGAATCACATCAGAACTCCTAAATCCACTACAGAGTGTTTCCAAAGTCCCTAAATCTCTATACAAAGACACGAATCTGACAAAATCGATATATTGAACTAAAAAAACAATGGAAAATCGATTCGAATCAGCAATATACCATGAGGAAACCTGGGTTTTGATTTGTGAATGCAACAATGGCAGAGTGACAACTCACGGTGGTCTTGGTCGTGCAATTTCTGACTGGAATGCGCTGGGGTAGCCTTCTTGGAGTACACGGTCGTCGCTTGGCTTTGGAGGCTGTTGTGAGGCGCTTGTGGTAGGGTAAAGGTGAAACTGTAAAACCTTTACCCGATGTTAATTTTTTCAGAAACCGCGACATGCCGGGTGACATGCCGGGTTTTGGGTATCCGACATCATGGTTTTTTACTATGCCGGGTATAGATTACCCGGCCAAGCGTACGACATGTCTCCATGGGGTGCTTCTTCCTGAATTTGCTCATTGCCGGATAGGACGCCGGATAATTTTGATCCGGCATATGAGTTTTAAGTAGGCCGGATTACATGAACCGGCATCGTTCACGGCATTCTCAAATAAACGACGGATTACGTTAATCAATTGAATAAAATTAATGAAGCAAATATCTAAAATACAATTAGAAGAATAAAGAATAAAAGAATAAAAGAATGCATTAAGTGAGAATCTAACATTTTACAGAAAATACAAAAAAAAAGAAAGAAAGTTAGATCAACTTGCCGGATATGGTGCCGGCTAATATATATCCGGCATTGAACATTTTCTGCAAATGCCGGGCCATTCATACCCGGTAGTGTATCCGGCATATACAATTAGATAAAAAATAATGAACGTATTAATTTAAAGAAATAAAGAATAATAAAAAAATAAACAATAAAGATAGGGCGATTACCAATTTTAGGACCGTCAAATAAAATAAATAACTAAACCTACACTCTACTACGGGTAGCAAATAAAACCCGGTCGGAATATAGCATGAGCAAATTACGACCAAGAGTATCGAACCCAAGGGACTTATAGAAAATTAGTCCTAATCCGGTAATAACCTATTCTAAGACAAGGGGGGAAATTGAAATATTTTCTAATCCTAATCAAAACTAACTAAACTAAGTGGTATTTACAAGGAGATTATTCTTTATTCAGGGCTTTAAACCATCTAAGTATCTGAAATACCCCAAACCTTGATATGTGGTTTAAATATCAAATTATGGTATGTAAAGGCTAAAAAGTGCCTTAGTAACATCAGTGAACAATTTAAACCATAATAAATGCAATAAAGCATTAAGACACAGTTTGAGCAAAAACATGCTCTAAGCTATGAGTGAACTTGGTTAGGACCCAAAGAGCCTACCAAGACTTGATAACACTTAATTATGATTTAATAAGGCTAAATAAGTCCTTAAGAAACTTTGGTGGACAGTTAAACCAAATAAAACATAAGAAAATACCTTAAAGTCAATATGAGCAAAAATGTGCTCTAAGCTTGGGATGAATGTGTATAAGACCTAATGGTCATACCTATACCTTATTTTATGTTAATGAACATATTAAATCAATTACTAAAGAAAACCAAGCTTGAAAACAAGTTAAAACGCAAATGTGCTTTAAGGAGTCTTAAAGCACGTTTTGAAAAATTGTCTTGTAAATGAGTTTTGAATGGCTAAATGTCCATCATTACTCTTTAATTAACATGTGTACTATATAGTCACATTTGGGTGGCCATATTAGTGGGAAATCAAAAATTTCACTTCTACGTGCCTTGTTATTAGTGAATAGTGATTTTTATAACTAGTTTGTAACATATAATGTATAAGTGAGACAATTGACTAATAAAGTCTAAAGTACCCCTAGGTACTATTTGGGGCCGGTTTCTAAGGTGTGTGACTCACCACCCTTGTTAGTTTGCTAAGAAAAGAAAGAATGACTAATTAGTATACTATTTGCTTTATAAGGATAAATATCTTAACAAAAGCACACTTATCTCTTCATTCTCTTCTTTCCTCTCATTTCCCACGTTGGCCATCTTCTTCCTCCTCTCTCCAACGATTCAAACAGAACCATGACATTCTTCACCTTCTTCACTTGTAACTTATGACTCCATGCTCCGAATTTAATTCCGAGACTACGTTCTCTTAGTTGGAGCAAGCTCTACAACCTTGTCCTTTCAAATCCTCAAAACCACCATTTTGGTGCCAAGGAGAACTTCCATGGAAGGGGCTTGAGCTAATGTTTTTATGCCTTGTTGATCACCTTTGCTTCAAGGTAAGGAAAAACCAAAGAAAACTCTATTTCCTCTCTTTTTAGTACATGGCCGAAAATTAACCTCACCATGGTGTCTTTACCTTGTTTGTTTAGCTTCATTTGAATCTTCCAAGGGCTAGGAGGAGCCCTCTCTTGATACTTATTCAAGTTCTCTTCCAATTCCAAGGTAAAACAATTACCTTAATGTGTTAAACAATGGTGAACTAGGGTTTACAATGAGGAGGAGCATAATGCTTGAATACTCATTCTATTGTTTGTATAATGTTTAATAGTTGAAAAGGGATCAAGTACCCCACCGGTTTTACAAGGAACAAGAAAGAAAATTTGTGAGGAAAAAGAGGTAAACAAACTATCTCAATGTAGTTTTAATGCCTTAAGAAAAATGAGCTTATAAATGCTTATTAAAATACCTAAGGAGCCAATGGCAAGTGACCTAGTAAAATGCTCTCAAGGAGTTTATTAAAGGAATATGTATTGTTGGGTGTATTTGCAGGTCAAAGGCTTTATTATGTGGGAAATTCAGTGTTTAAGGTTTATGCAATTTAAGGGCCTAAGAGCCATGTTATTTAAGGGCCTAAGTGCCAAGCAATTTAAGTTATGCACTATATTGTGATGTAGTGCTTGATGTGTGAAGTTTGTGTATAAGAATGTGTTGATGGATTTTAGGTATTGAATGACTTAAGGTGAGAACCTAAGTGTTGGATGTGGGTATATGCTAGAGAAGCTATGGCCAAATTTAGGAAAATGTGTAAGAAGTTTTAAGTGTGTTGTAAGTGAGTTTTGGTGAACTAGGAAGTGTTAAAGGTGAATGAATGTTTACTAGAGAAGAAAACAAGTGTTAAGGTGTTTAAGAGTGATGCAAGGGTTTAGGTATTATATTGGAAGCTCTAGGAATTCAATGTGTGTTTGAGAATGTATTAAGTCTTGGAGGAGTTTGTATAAGGTTTAGGTAATCTTGGTGTTCAAAGAATAAATGATGTTTAGGTAAGGTTTTGAGTAAGGAGTTTTAAGAAGTTGTGAAAAGGGATTTAGTTAGTAAGAAAAGAAGTTGAGAGATGATGATAAGGTGTAGAGGAAACACCTTGGTATTGTGGTCATTATAGGTGAAATGCCACCTAGAAATCTTAAGGAGAAAACATTGTAAGTATTAGGAATTTTGTGGAGATGTAAGTAAAGGTTTAAGGAATTAGGAAAAATAGTTTTGTGAGTGTTTAAGAATATCTTAAGGGTGTGTTTGAAGTGCCAAATGATGTTAGAAGACATTAAGAGGCCTTAGGAGAAGTTTGGTGAAGATTTGGCAAAGTTTTGGTAAGTTTAGAAGGCGACCGACCCAGGGGCCGACCCAGTTTTTGGGTCGGTCGAGCCTCTGTTAAATGTTAGAAATGTGTTCGGTAATGGTCCGACCAAAAGGGTGGGTCGGACATGGGTCGGTCGGTCAAGTTTCAAAGGAGGGAAAATGTTCGCACATGGACCGACCCAGAATGGTGGGTCGGACGTGGGTCGGACGGTCATGTTGTAAGGAAGTAAAAGGGGTCTGTAATGGACCGACCCAGTTGTGGGTCGGTCGGTGGTGTCGGTCGGTGAAAAACATTTGTTTAAGTGTTAAGGTTGTGAGTGATATGTGATGATGGGGATTGGTAGGTAATGATGTTATAAGAATGTTGAGGACATGTTAGGTGAGTTTAAATGACACTAAGTGGGTTAAAAGTTGTATTAAAATGTGAGAGTAAAACAAGTTAAAAATGTTAAGTTATGTAACTAAGTTAACGGGGAAAAAAAAAGTTAAGCGTTGACATAAATGATCAAGCAAACCCCGATGTTAATGAAAACACGTGTGATGTTAACAGTTGTTCGAGAATTGCTCGAGGAACATAAATGGACAGGATAAGTGGACTCCGGTGACAGGTATGGTTTTCTTGCAACCTGTGTCCTATCGGATTACACCGGCTTGTATGCCAATGTGTTTTTCTGTATGTTTGCCACGTTATGATATAAATCATGAAACGAGTTTACAGTCATTATTGTTATTGTATGTTTACGTGCCGATACCGGTAACCTCTAATGCGCTTGAAGGGCTAGTTAACCACTATTAGGTAAACGTAAGAGAACGGTATCCGGTAATAACGTTTCCGACTTAAGGAACGTTCTAACCACGGCTATGCGTGAGTTGGTTATGTGATGTTTGTGTGTGATGTTGTATGTGAATGTATGACTCTCTCTTCCTTGTGTATGTCTGACAAGACTTAACTCAATGTTGTGATTTGTTTGATAAAGTTCAAAGTTGAACTACTAATAAGTGCTAACGGGGGGAGTGAGGAGTCCGGTCTGTTCCGGCCACGCGTGTGAGTATGGGGGTCGTTGTCATAGCAGGTTCGATCCTCTCTGTATGTATTGGTTGTTTTCCAATTTGGTTCCCAACCTACCCTTTAGCTTAACCAAGGCTATTACTGACTCACGTCGGGCCACAGGGGCATACTATTGTTATGTTTGTTTCGGTGTGCTTGGATCACTATATCCGAGAACCTTGTGTTAAGTTAACCGTTCATTTAACGAAACGGTAACGAGTTATGTAACGAGCTTATCATGAGACTGGCAACAATCTCTAGGCTCACCAGTATGTTGGTGATGTTTGGGTCGGTTCCTAAGAGAATCATTCCCGTTGTGTTATGTGTTTTGTTGTGATGCAATATTTATTGCGGTGTTATGTTGTGCACATGGAAACGTGCAAGGTGTTGTTAAGTGTGTTACGTAGTGTATGTTAATGTTGTAAAATGTGAAGTGTGTGGATCATGGAAATGATTCCAAGTTTGTGATAAGAGGCATTGAGGATAACCCGATTTAAGGGTATGTGCGTCTATTAAGGAAGTAGCTCCGTTGGAGGAGAAACACTCTAGGGATGATGAATACCATGGGTGATATTAAGTAGGATGTATTATCGATTGTTGAGCCCATTGAGGCGAAATGTTTAATGTTGTGTGTTTGTTGTTACATGTACGATTTAAATATAATCAACTGCATGTTAAGACGACAAGTAGTTGTGCGTGGCCCGATAGCATGTGGGCTGCGGGATTACCATACCAGCAAAGGTGCTGAGCCCCTTGGGGCCACCCCTTTCTCTTACTTTTCCTATTTCAGGTACGAAGTGCTGGAAGCCGTTCGAGAGTAGGACGGGTAGTCATTGTACGTGGGTAAACAATTAAGTGTATGTATACAGTAGGGTGTAGTAAGACCGATGTTGTTGTCGGCACCAGTTTACAAATACTCGGTATAGTTGTTAAGGTGTATGTTGTGTTATTGTTAATGGAACGGGATATGATGTATAGTGGGGAATTTAGCCCATCAGACCGGTACATTGTGTATGTATTAGCCTTGTTAGCCACGTGGGTGGCTAACGGCGTGTAACACCAACAAGTTAAGTAATGTGATGAGGATGTTCTTCCGCTGCAGTTGTTGTAAGTATGTTAATGTTGGATGGGGTTACACAAAAAGTGGTATCAGAGCGAAGTATCGCTGATGATGCTGAATTACCGAGCTTAGGAAGTACCGAGTTAGGATTTAAGTACTTTGGGTTAAGGGTTGAGTGATAGCGTGAGAGATACGCTAGTTAGGAACTACCAGTGACTACTGGAAACCTACAATATCCTTCCCACCCTCAACAATCCCTGTATATAATTGGGGAAAAAACGCCAGAGAGATGGAAGTCCACTCTCATACTCGGGAATACCTGATCTGGCTGTTATTAAATACCTTTAGGGTACGGAGAACCTGTCATGCGGTAGATCCCGAAAACTGGGAATCCCGGAGACGGTCTCCATCTAAACAATGTTAACCGCAATTCATAGCAATGAATGAAGGATCTTGTATATTGGAGAATAGAATTTCCGGCAACATGGGTCGACATGCCGAGCAGTCGAGAATAACCAGCTTGCAACGCACCAACCGTGCAACAGGCAAGAAGTGGATTAGTGAAACCGAGACAAGTGTCTACGGGACCACAGTTGATAAATAAAACACCAACGGTATACCAACCGACAAAGGAACTACAACGTAGTGCCCAACAAGAGACAAGTCTCAGTAACCACGACAAGTGCGTGGAACGGGCTATAAGGAGAATACGACACAAAAAAAAGGGGGTCCCCCAGAAAGGGGAAAACCCTAGTTAATGATTATTATGTGAATACAGTGAGAATTCACCTAGACAAGTTGTTATCAAGACAGTAAGATCAGTGAGGGCCAACAAGGCCACTGATGACAGTGCGGGTAAAAACAATACCACAACCGGTATGTGTTAAACTGATAGCCAGTTAGCATGGCGCACTTGCCATAGCAAGTGCTGCTATAACAGGGCTGTTCGGGAAATTTATAATCACTACAAAGTACTTAGTAAAGTACCATAAAGTTAAACGAGACCACTATGACCATGGAAGGGCTTAATAGCCTAACCTCTGTGATTGTAAGTACACCAGTCAGCAAGAAGCTAGACTTGGTTAAGGTAAGAAGATGTTGTGAAACCATGAAAATTTTCTTTCAACCCAGATTTTCACAAACCCTTCTTTTCAAACCAGATTTTCTTTCAAAACCAACACTTCTTTCCAACCTTCTTTAAAACCAAATCAGTAAAACCAAGAGCAGTTGATAAGATACAGCAATGGATAAACTTTCCCTCGATTAAGTTCGGGAAGCAAGGAATGAATATTGTCACGGGACATATAAGGGAGTTGACAACAGAATACTTCACCTAGGCGTGTGACGGACACTACAAGTGTACCAACTGTGTTGTGGGACGACCGCACTCCGATAGGAGCATGTGGGCTGACAGACCTACTTATGGGTTAGTTGGGTAAGTAGCAATGTATCAAAAAGATACCCCATATATGTATACGAGTAGAGTCCGAAAACGGGAAGTAGTCGACTCCGTCTACGGTCAGCAGTATAAATCAAACGAGAGCTAAGGATTACAAGGAATGGTCGAAGTTAAGGAATTCAGTTAAGTTAGCAAGACTAAAAGGATTAGTGAACTCCTTTCAAGGAAATGTTAAGAATTAGGAAGTGCGAAGTGCACAAACTGTTATGTAAAGACACCACATATGTCTTAAGGATCCTTAGGATAAAATTATAGCTGGAACGGTGACCCAGCTTGTACATGGCAAGCAAATGCCTAATGTGGACACATTAATGTGCAATGAACGGGATGAACTCCCAGAATAAGTACCTACACTACCAAGAAATGTTGATCTTCACAAAAGGAGATAATAAGCCATTTAAGAACGCGAAAGGCGTGGCTAACGGAATGTACCAATAAGTGTGAGCCAAATGTAAAGGCATAACTTAGCAACACCCAGGAGAAACCTTAAAGGGTGTTTGCATCAGCAATTGTTGCACGAAATAACGTGACAGAAACATAAGGGTTGAAACTAACACCAGTTTAGACATAAATTGTCAGGAGACGGACTGACAAACCTAAGGGGCATCCCATGAAAGGAAACGTGATACAACGACCTTGTAATATGTACAGAGAAGTACATGTGTGTGGACAGCTATAATGAGCCCAGCTCAAGGCAAATAAGGCTTATAATCCAAAAGCAGGATATATTATATAAATTCAATTGATGGTAGAAGTTTGTGTGTATAAGTGAATAGAGTGGTAAACGAACCACTGCATTAAGAGTGGGGATACCTCTCATATTGTGAGACCGCAGGAGCGGTAGTCATGTGGATCAAGTTCAAGGAATATGTTAAGGATGATGACGTTATTAGTGAAAGGGAGCAATTAACTTAGTACTATGTGTGTATAAAGTGAAGCACTGGCTGGATAGTGCCGGCTTGTGACTCGAATGATCGATGCTCAAGGAGCATTCGTAGTCATCCAAATGAGGGATGAACCATAATGTGAAAATGTAAATTTATGTGTGGAAGTTGAGGTGACAGTAGATACGATATAAGTTGATGTTATACAGGGAGTAAGAGCACGGTGCAAAAGCGACCGTTGTATAAATGTTGTTAACGATAACGTAAGTGGAGATGCAAGATGAGTGATGTTAAACAACTGAGCAATAAGCCAGTGGTAGGTGTATTGTGTGATGAGGAACTCAGTGTGAATTCCATGGCGAATCGCATAAGGGATTTACTGTCGAGAGTTTACGCCTCTGCACTCTGTATGACTGAGTGTTTTGGTATTGCTCTTGCGCAGTAATGATCGAATGAGATAGCTAGGAATTGGAAACATGTTGATTGTGGACACAAATAATGTTATAATGCCGATGCATAGGAAATGCAAGACCACACCAATGAAAGAGTACTTGTACAAAATCAAATGTGGGACATGATTAACAGTAAGTGACTACAGTAGCACTAACTGCCAAATATCGGTATGGAATATACCCCAAATGTTGGAAATAGCTGAGAGAGCACTACACACTAGGTAGTAGCTCAATCTCAACCGACAATAAGCCGGAAGGGAACAAGTCAATCATTGTGAAATACATAACTGTATACACCGTAAATGGTTATGGAAGTGGATAGAAGTTTATAACTCGCCGAATTCGCTAACGGTAAAAGATACCGTGCGTCGGTTGCGAAACCATTGTTACCAAGATGAAGGTGATAATTGGGGATGTACAATACAGTAAGAATAACAAATGGAGCAATTAAGCTCTACAGTTTGAGTTTCGCAGCAGAAACTAGTGAAGCCAGTGATTCAAGTGTTGAATGTACATGGGTGAACATGAGTGAATGCTATATTGTTAATGCCTAAAAGCCTCACAGGCCAGGACCGAAACGGTTATGAGTTATAACTCCAATACGAATTCTTGGTTTAGGGACTAAACCGCTAATATGGTTAAGATCCTCTAATCAGAATCCATTGTGTAATAGACCGCGTGGAAGTTAAAACACTTTCACGACGGCAGAGCATTTAAGCAATGTTTAGTGATTGATTACGTGGGCGTAATCCCTTTTAAGGGGGGTAGAGCGCAAAACACTTGGTGTATATTACCGTACAAGTGTACGTAGTGTATGTGACTCGTATTGTGCATAGCACAAAATTATTGTTGTTTTGATGATTGGTGTGTGTGTACGTAAACATACACATTCATTCATGGTTTAATTGTGGTAATTGCGCACAGAGGATGCGAATACCATTGTGATAAGTGTGTGTGTTTGTTAACAATGGTGTGTGATGGTACAAGTGTGGGGAGTAGAGAAACTCCCGGGGGAATAAGAGCCCCGACAGTGTATAAATGTAAAAAGCCAGTGTTTTGTATTTTGATAAAATATATGTATATATTATATATGTATACTTTATAGTGATGCATGAAAGGGCATGATACCGACATAGAACTAGTGAGAATAAGATTCCCTAGGCAACGGGATTAAAAGTGAATGGAGGTAACTGATAGACGGAGTTCTATCCTTGGAGATGTTGTGATCATGACTAGAATGATTCAAAAGATAGAAAATTGGAAATGAGTGACTTACTTGATGCTTGAAAATGAAGTGGGAGTGGAACTTGATTTGCATGTGATCAAGGGAAGCCGAACACAAATTGGGGTGGAAGGATAGTTCAACACTGATGCTGATCACATCAGGGTTGGATAATTCTTGAAACTCCCTATAAGTGGTCACGAATAACCACGCTAGAAGAAGAAGCAAAGAGCTTAAGTTGGACTTGGAGTTGTGTGTGTTTTCAAAAGGATTTTAAATTGGTATTATAAAACGTGATGGATACTTTACGTAATTAAAGTTCTCTTACTTAACCTCACAAGGAAATTTTAAACTTATGTGATTGTTTTAATCTCCTAAAGGCACGGGGACGGAAGGTGTCCATCGCGACCGTGTTCTACGGGATCACAGTGTATATCAAGGATATTTTTGATTGCTATACATGCTCGACATGTGTGTGTGTGGTATGTGTAACGAATGATGTTTTGACTTGGATTTCCTAAAGGTATACTATCAAGGCCTATGAGTCTAAATGTGTGGTGTTAAATAGACCTACGTGTCTAAAGACTGTTATGTTATCGGGACCTACGTGTCCAAATGTTGTTAAGTATGTGTAAGTGTTGTTAAGATACCCGGACCATAGAGTCGAGGTTATCATTGGATATGTTATGTTATGTGTGGATGTGAATGTGTTGCCCGGACCATCAAGTCCGAGGTTGTGATGTAAAGTGTGTTTGTTATAGAAGTTTATTTGCAAGTGATTCCTGTGTTCAAATTGAATGATATGTTAAAAGTGTGAACTTCGAGGACGAAAGCTCTTTTAAGGGGGTAGATGGAAATACCCCAAACCTTGATATGTGGTTTAAATATCAAATTATGGTATGTAAAGGCTAAAAAGTGCCTTAGTAACATCAGTGAACAATTTAAACCATAATAAAATGCAATAAAGCATTAAGACACAGTTGAGCAAAAACATGCTCTAAGCTATGAGTGAACTTGGTTAGGACCCAAAGAGCCTACCAAGACTTGATAAACTTAATTATGATTTAATAAGGCTAAATAAGTCCTTAAGAAACTTTGGTGGACAGTTAAACCAAATAAAACATAAGAAAATACCTTAAAGTCAATATGAGCAAAAATGTGCTCTAAGCTTGGGATGAATGTGTATAAGACCTAATGGTCATACCTATACCTTATTTATGTTAATGAACAATTAAATCAATACTACTAAAGAAAACCAAGCTGAAAACAAGTTAAAACGCAAAATGTGCTTTAAGGAGTCTTAAAGCACGTTTTTGAAAAATTGTCTTGTAAATGAGTTTTGAATGGCTAAATGTCCATCATTACTCTTTATTACATGTGTACGATATAGTATCCACATTTGGGTGGCCATATTAGTGGGAAATCAAAAATTTCACTTCTACGTGCCTTGTATTAGTGAATAGTGATTTTTATAACTAGTTTGTAAAATATAATGTTATAAGTGAGACAATTGACTAATAAAGTAAAGTACCCCTAGGTACTATTTGGGGACGGTTTCTAAGGTGTGTGACTCACCACCCTTGTTAGTTTGCTAAGAAAAGAAAGAATGACTAATTAGTATACTATTTGCTTATAAGGATAAATATCTTAACAAAAGCACACTTATCTCTTCATTCTCTTCTTTCCTCTCATTTCCCACGTTGGCCATCTTCTCCTCCTCTCTCCAACGATTCCAAACAGAACCATGACATTCTTCACCTTCTTCACTTGTAACTTATGATCCATGCTCCGAATTTAATTCCGAGACTACGTTCTCTTAGTTGGAGCAAGCTCTACAACCTTGTCCTTTCAAATCCTCAAAACCACCATTTTGGTGCAAGGAGAACTTCCATGGAAGGGGCTTGAGCTAATGTTTTATGCCTTGTTTATCACCTTTGCTTCAAGGTAAGGAAAAACCAAGAAAACTCCATTTCCTCTCTTTTAGGTACATGGCCGAAAATTAACCTCACCATGGTGTCTTTCCTTGTTTGTTTAGCTTCATTTGAATCTTCCAAGGGCTAGGAGGAGCCCTCTCTGATACTTATTCAAGTTCTCTTCCAATTCCAAGGTAAACAATTACCTTAATGTTAAAACAATATGTGTAAACTAGGGTTTACAATGAGGAGGAGCATAATGCTTGAATACTCATTCTATTGTGTATAATGTTAATAGTTGAAAAGGGATCAAGTACCCCAGTTTTACAAGGAACAAGAAAGAATTTGTGAGGAAAAAAAGAGGTAAACAAACTATCTCAAGTAGTTTTAATGCCTTAAGAAAAATGAGCTATAAATGCTTATTAAAATAACTAAGGAGCCAATGGCAAGTGACCTAGTAAAATGCTCTCAAGGAGTTATAAAGGAATATGTATTGTTGGGTGTATTTGCCAGTTCAAGGCTTTATTATGTGGAAATTCAGTGTTAAGGTTTATGCAAATTAAGGGCCTAAGAGCCATGTTATTTAAGGGCCTAAGTGCCAAGCAATTTAAGTTATGCACTATATTGTGAGTAGTGCTTGATGTGTGAAGTTTGTGTATAAGAATGTGTTTGATGGATTTTAGGTATTATTGCATGACTTAAGGTGAAACATAAGTGTTGGATGTGGGTATATGCTAGAGAAGCTATGGCCAAATTTAGGAAAATGTTGTAAGAAGTTTTAAGTGTTGTAAGTGAGTTTGGTGAACTAGGAAGTGTTAACGGTGAATGAATGTTTACTAGAGAAGAA
Organism: Limonium bicolor; assembly: GCA_023374045.1. NCBI lineage: Eukaryota > Viridiplantae > Streptophyta > Magnoliopsida > Caryophyllales > Plumbaginaceae > Limonium > Limonium bicolor. The sequence goes on from CM041782.1 coordinate 30,358,634, forward strand.
AACAAGTGTTAAGGTGTTTAAGAGTGATGCAAGGGTTAGGTATTATATTGGAAGCTCTAGGAATCAATGTGGTTTGAGAATGTATTAAGTCTTGGAGGAGTTGGTATAAGGTTTAGGCAATCTTGGTGTTCAAAGAATAAATGATGTTAGGTAAAGGTTTTGAGTAAGGAGTTTAAGAAGTTGTGAAAAAGGGATTTAGTTAGTAAGAAAAGAAGTTGAGAGATGATGATAAGGTGTAGAGGAAACACCTTGGTATTGTGGTCATTATAGGTGAAATGCCACCTAGAAATCTTAAGGAGAAAACATTGTAAGTATTAGGAATTTTGTGGAGATGTAAGTAAAGGTTTAAGGAATTAGGAAAAATAGTTTTGTGAGTGTTTAAGAATATCTTAAGGGTGTGTTTGAAGTGCCAAATGATGTTAGAAGACATTAAGAGGCCTTAGGAGAAGTTTGGTGAAGATTTGGCAAAGTTTTGGTAAGTTTAGAAGGCGACCGACCCAGGGGCCGACCCAGTTTTTGGGTCGGTCGAGCCTCTGTTAAATGTTAGAAATGTGTTCGGTAATGGTCCGACCCAAAAGGGTGGGTCGGACATGGGTCGGTCGGTCAAGTTTCAAAGGAGGGAAAATGTTCGCACATGGACCGACCCAGAATGGTGGGTCGGACGTGGGTCGGACGGTCATGTTTGTAAGGAAGTAAAAGGGGTCTGTAATGGACCGACCCAGTTGTGGGTCGGTCGGTGGGTCGGTCGGACCAAAAACATTGTTTAAGGTTGTGAAGTGATATGTGATGATGGGGATTGGTAGGTAATGATGTTTATAGAATGTTGAGGACATGTTAGGTGAGTTTAATGACACCTAAGTGGGTTAAAAGTTGTATTAAAATGTGAGAGTAAAACAAGTTAAAAATGTTAAGTATGTAACTAAGTTAACGGGGAAAAAGTTAAGTTGACATTAAATGATCAAGCAAACCCCGATGTTAATGAAAACACGTGTGATGTTAACAGTTGTTCGAGAATTGCTCGAGGAACATAAATGGACAGGATAAGTGGACTCCGGTGACAGGTATGGTTTTCTTGCAACCTGTGTCCTATCGGATTACACCGGCTTGTATGCCAATGTGTTTTTCTGTATGTTTGCCACGTTATGATATAAATCATGAAACGAGTTTACAGTCATTATTGTTATTGTATGTTTACGTGCCGATACCGGTAACCTCTAATGCGCTTGAAGGGCTAGTTAACCACTATTAGGTAAACGTAAGAGAACGGTATCCGGTAATAACGTTTCCGACTTAAGGAACGTTCTAACCACGGCTATGCGTGAGTGTTGGTTATGTGATGTTTGTGTGTGATGTTTGTATGTGAATGTATGACTCTCTCTTCCCTTGTGTATGTCTGACAAGACTTAACTCAATGTTGTGATTTGTTTGATAAAGTTCAAAGTTGAACTACTAATAAGTGCTAACGGGGGGAGTGAGGAGTCCGGTCTGTTCCGGCCACGCGTGTGAGTATGGGGGTCGTTGTCATAGCAGGTTCGATCCTCTCTGTATGTATTGGTTGTTTTCCAATTTGGTTCCCAACCTACCCTTTAGCTTAACCAAGGCTATTACTGACTCACGTCGGGCCACAGGGGCATACTATTGTTATGTTTGTTTCGGTGTGCTTGGATCACTATATCCGAGCACCCTGTGTTAAGTTAACCGTTCATTTAACGAAACGGTAACGAGTTATGTAACGAGCTTATCATGAGACTGGCAACAATCTCTAGGCTCACCAGTATGTTGGTGATGTTTGGGTCGGTTCCTAAGAGAATCATTCCCGTTGTGTTATGTGTTTGTGTGATGCAATATTTATTGCGGTGTTATGTTGTGCACATGGAAACGTGCAAGGTGTTGTTAAGTGTTGTTACGTAGTGTATGTAATGTTGTAAAATGTGAAGTGTGTGGATCATGGAAATGATTCCAAGTTGTGATAAGAGGCATTTGAGGATAACCCGATTTAAGGGTATGTCGTCTATTAAGGAAGTAGCTCCGTTGGAGGAGAAACACTCTAGGGATGATGAATACCATGGGTGATTTATTAAGTAGGATGTATTATCCGATTGTTGAGCCCATTGAGGCGAAATGTTTAATGTTGTGTTGTTTGTTGTTACATGTACGATTTAAATATAATCAACTGCATGTTAAGACGACAAGTAGTTGTGCGTGGCCCGATAGCATGTGGGCTGCGGGATTACCATACCAGCAAAGGTGCTGAGCCCCTTGGGGCCACCCCTTTCTCTACTTTTCCTATTTCAGGTACGAAGTGCTGGAAGCCGTTCGAGAGTAGGACGGGTAGTCATTGTACGGGGTAAACAATAAGTGTATGTATACAGTAGGGGTAGTAAGACCGATGTTTGTTGTCGGCACCAGTTTAAAATACTCGGTATAGTTGTTAAGGTGTATGTTGTTGTTATTGTTAATGGAACGGGATACTGATGTATAGTGCTCGGGAATTTAGCCCATCAGACCGGTACATGGTTATGTATTAGCCTTGTTAGCCACGTGGGTGGCTAACGGCGTGTAACACCAACAAGGTAAGTAATGTGATGAGGATGTTCTTCGCATTTGCAGTTTGTTGTAAGTATGTTAATGTTGGATGGGGTGTTACAGTATCAACATGAGATAATGAATGGAGTGTAATATGATGTTGAAGTGTATTGAAAAGTGTAGCCCCTCGTCCTATTTATAGGCATCACATTCTTCTCGTGCCGGATGGCATGCCGTGCAAGTTGTGTCCGGCATATAATAACCACGTGCCCAACTGCTAACGGTCGAAACCGCCGAATCTGCGCGAAAAGGTACCAGTGCCGGATAGGATATGTCCGGCACCATACCCGGCATAGGTTGGTTTGGCAACGGTCATTAACTGCCATCGTCTGGTCAATCGAGATGACTTTTCACATGTATGCCGGCTTGGATATACCCGGCAACGTACCCGGCATAGAGTCCTTTTCTGCTCCACGCTTGTGCCGTGCAGGTATGATCCGGCCTTATATCCGGCAGTTTGGTCAGAAATGTTCCCTTGCATGAAAAAACATATAAAAACATTAATATGAACAAATAGTAGGCTTAATACATAATATAGCATAAATATTAATTATTCTAACCTTAATTTGGCTAATAATCTTATAATTAAGTATACTAAAACATGATAAGTCTGAGGCTTATCAATAGGTTGAGAATAATATAATAAGACTAAACTAACATTAAATACAGAATGTTGAGAAATATTTTTGAGTACGAACTTTTAAGTGAAATAGAAACATATGTATATATATATATATAAAAATATAAGGAATAAAATAGTAACATATGTTAAATCATGGAATTTAATTAAACTATGTTTGTACTAACTATATAAAGTGGAGGTTAATATACTTAATTAAAGCTAAGGAAAATACCTTATTTTGTGAACCATATATCGGATGTGAATATGTTTTAAAGATTATTAAAGATAATTAAATACAATAAAATTTCTTAAAGAATGTTTGGGTAATTCTTAATATATATATACATTAAAAATAGATGAAGGAAACAACACTCCTTGTGGGAAATATAATAAGAAGAATATATATACTACACTCTAGGACTTTAACCAGTGTTGTAATAAATTAGTCAACGATAACTTAAGAGTTTAATTAACCTAACCCTATGATTAGGAGTAAGTAATCGAAGTAAAGTTAAATGTACCCTTAAGACATACAAATTCAATGGCGTAAATGGTCAAGTTAAACCTGGAACTAGATCGAGGTTGCACGTTCGAAACCTCGCGGAAATCTTTTTAAGGAATTTAATTAAACAACGAAAACGTAACACGGTCTTGGGCTGACCTACTGGGCCCAAGTCTATGAACTCCAAAAGCCCACTTAAGCAATTCAAAGAGAGTTTAGGCCACTCTCAGGGTTAAACCCTAAATCATTCCAGATTAAAAGAAATGGGCCTAATGGAAGATTTAATTAACGAGATCTAGCCCAGATCCTTAAGAGAGAGTAATTGTAACCAGAAACTATAAACAAGTAAGAATGAAAGTTGTTTAGCGTTGTATTTCCTTAACTAATCAATACCTGGAACACTTTAAATATAGGTGATTAGTGGAGGTTCACATTTTCAAGTTTGGTCACTGCTTCTACACGTACCAGGTACGATTTCTCATACTCCGATACTTTTACTAACCGACTTATGAGACGTTTTCAAAAAACGCTAACTGAGTTTAAAGGAATTCCAAAAGGAAACTGTTGGTGTGGCTAACTTAGCTTGATGTGACTAACTGAGCCTTGAATGTGAAACTTACATGGTTATTGGTTCCTTCTATTTGGTTATTTCACTAGACATTAACTGCCGAGGGTTTACGCTTCTACACTCTGTAGGATTGAGTGTTTTGGTATTGGTCGGGTGCAGTTAATGATCTAGTGGGAAAATGGAAAAGGTCAATCTTAGTAAATTCTTCCTTTAACTCCGGATATCGTTTCATCCATGAGCTGAGTCTTTTGTTGTGACGTGCGCGCGTCTTCATTGGTAACAGTGAGGGGCTGTATATCCCCTGTCCTAAAAGGACGTAGTAAACAGTGAGGGGTTGTATATCCCCTGTCCTAAAAGGACGTACTTGGCGGTGGGGGCCATCTCTCCCAGTTGGTTTTATTCCACTCTTGAGTTGTTGGTTCTTGGATTTCTCTCATTCATTCCCAGTCCTTGTGACTACCCGAGTCTTTCTACTCCTAACTAGAACTGGATCTAACACAAGCAATGGATGTTCACTGACTTATGGTGTGGTTTCTTTTAATTGACTAACTTTATCTTTCTATTAATTATCTCTATCCTGAACTTGTTATCTTTGACTTGGTGATTTTAAAGTGTCTTGTTCCTTGGATTTGTTTTATGATGTTTGTCTTCAAGTTATTGTTTATTTGAGAAATATGTTTAAAAGTTTTGTTTTGGAGAATCGTACCAGTTCCATTCCAGGGAACTGACTCACCCCTCCCGGGGTGGGCTGCTTGGTTTCATCTTGCAGGTACGAGCTGATATACAGGTGGCCACGAAGAGAATGAGGGATTGGGATGGGATTAGGTTTTGTGGAGAGTTAATGTATTTTATTACTATTATGTTTATGTTAAGTTTTTCTCAAGGTTTAGACCGTGGCTTTTGTAATCTTATAAGTTGTAATTGGTGAGGTTTGGTGCCAGGTGTTTGGAACCCGATGGTCTGTTAACGCCTTTAGCATTTTATTTCCGCTGTAATTATGTTAAATAGAGGTGTTACAGTGAGGTATTCTGGTATACCTAGAGACCTAACTGTAAAGTTTTCCTTACCTTTTTTGTGGGTAGAGACTATATCAAGAGATGGACCTTCACTCACCTTTAGAAAGGAGGAACAACTAAATCAGCTTCTTGCATGATCTTAGAGATGGGTTGATTGATATCACACTCATTAACGCAAACACCTTTAGCTTTCTTGGAGACTGAATCATTGAAGTGAACCAAGGTATCAGCCAAGTCTACCATTTCATAAAAAGGCCTTTTCATAGAAGAAGAGAGGGAGAAATCACATGTTCAAATCCTGAAGGAGTAGAAGGGCTAGACTCGCAGAGATTGCTCTTAATAACCACTTTGTTTTTGATTTAATACAAGGGCAAGTGACTGAGAGAGGCTTTGTAGGCCATAAGTAATAGGGCCATCCAATGGTGCTAGAAGTCAAAGAAGATTGAATCGTCTTGATAGAAAATCTTGGAGCTTTAATCTCTTTCTTATGGTTCACTACAGCTGGAAAAGAGGGTCCTTTAGGAAAAGGAATAACGCTAGAAGATACCTCATCGACCTTATCAGTTAAAGGCAACAAATTACTTTCAACATTGATCAGATCATCTTAAATAGGATGGCCAATAAGGATTTCATTCCCTATCCTTCTTAAATTTCCAATAATGTAATCAATCAAGAACTCATCAGTAACCCCTACCAGAGAACCAGCAAATTCAATGCGGATCCAAGGACCATATCTTTTCTGACTAGGAGTTTGATTTTCCTAATATGTAATCAGCAATGGCATGTGTCATTCTCCCACACCTATAACATATGTGTGGAAGATTGTCATAAGAGACTCAGAAGCATCTATCAATCCCTCCCACAGTAACAATGATCAACCTGCAAAGAGGGTATGTGACCTTAACCTCCACATACACTTTTATAACTTTCGAAGATAAAGGGTGGATTCTATCAAAGCTCCCAACAAAGGTTCCAATTATGTTACCAAGATTCATTACAGATGTTTTGTTGAAAAAAAATCAAAAGATTATTGATAAGCCGCAGACTTATCATATTTTATGTACTAGATTTAGGATTATATTTATCTAAATAAGGTTAAGTAGTTAATATTTATGTTATATTATGTATTAAAGTGTATTATTTGTTCAGTCTTATGTTTTTATATGTTTTTCATGCAAGGAAACACTTTTGACCAAAATGTCGGACATAAGGCCGGTTAACTCCTGCGCGGCACAAGCGTGGAGCAGAAAAGGTGCTATGCCGGGTATGTTGCCGGGTACATCCCAGCCGGCACAAGTAAAAAGTTGCCTCAGTTCACCAGAAGGTAGTAGTACATGAAGAGGTGCCTTTTGATGAAGAGGTGTCTTTTGATGAAGAGGTGCCTTTTGATGAAGAGGTGTCTTTTGATGAAGAGGTGTCTTTTGATGAAAGGTGTCTTTTGATGAAGAGGTGTCTTTTGATGAAGAGGTGTCTCTTGGCAAAAAGGTGTCTCATGGTGAAATGGTGTCTTATGGTGAAGAGGTGTCTTTTAGTTGGAAAGATGTCTTTTGGATGAGAAGACACTATGGAAAGACATCATTTGGTGATGTGTCTTTCCATACCAATACAACTAGGGTAAAAGGTATCTTTTGCTAAAGACATGTCTTGAAGGTGTATCTTTATGGAAAGACATCATTTAAGATATGTCTTTCCATAGAATCACTTCCAACACCTTTAAATACCCTTCACATGTGGTCATTTGAGAACACACTTCAACATACCAAATCCACTCCATTCACTTCTATATTTTCGCCTCACTCCATTGTTGGTGTCCAAAGAAGTCTACGGATCCATCCACGCAAGAGAAGAAGAAGACCTTGTCGGGTTAAGGCTATTAACATCTCTCTTTGTATTCTCTTCTTGTAGTTGTGTGGATGGTGATGTAGAATTCTTTGTCTTCTCTGGTTAGAAATGGTTCTCTTTGTAAACACACTATGATTCAATAAACTATGATTATTCAATAAAAGACATAAGTTTCAACTTGGAGTTTTGTGTTTCTTGCAATTGGAATGAAGTTGCTTCTCCTTCCATTTACTTCAAATTCTGACTTTATTAAGGCAGAAAGGTTGAGAAACTCTAGGTGGTCTTTCCATTTGTCTTCTACAATTTTGAGGATGAAAACCTAGGATTTAGTATTAGCCATGTTATTCTCCCCTTGTCGGTTCGTTGATTACCAAATATTTGCTAGTCTTCAATAATGATTAGGGAGTTCTTGGTTCGGGTTCGAACTGGAGAAGTAGTTTGCCATTTTGATAATGTCGGGTGGCATGCCGGGTACAAGACGTCCGGCACGTTCAAGGATTTTTTGAATCTGTCGTGCGCATTCTGTCCGGCATGATATCCGGCACTATCAAGAGTTTGTTGATTCGAAGTTTATTCTTTTCCTAGGTGATCATATGTGTCTTTATGATGTATACCATTACGAATCTGGGGTAGATCATTATAAATACTATTTTAGATTAGGTTTTAGATAGTTTCTTAATTTATACTTACATTTACTTTTCCCCGCTTTTATTATAGAATAGACTTTTGCCCGGATTAGGACTAGTTTTCTATAAGTCCCTTGGGTTCGATACTCTCGGTCGTAATATACTTACACTATACTCCGACCGGGTTTTATTTTGCTACCCGTAGTAGAGTTGTAGGTTTAGTTTATCATTTTATTCTTTTTATATATATAGTTTTATAGCCACCCACATCTTAACTCTGATGGGATCATGATCTTCTTTGATGATATTAGGATTAATAGAGGTAACAACTAATAGCTTATTCTGGAAATGAAAGGTCGATTTGATAAAATAAACTTAATGTCAGCCTCATGACTAAACAAGACAGTATATATAATATGACCTACCTCATTCATCTTGAAAAAAGCTTTAGGTTTGTAGATATGAACTAGAAAGTTGTGAAGAGCTTTACCATTGATCTTATTCGGGTGCCACAGCTTACCAAACACAGCTTTATCCATACCTTGCAGAGTTTGCCCTTCAAGCAAAGATTCTTCATCTATCTTTTTAGTTTTCCATTCAGAGGTAATATGTTCCATTGGAGAGTTAAGTTTTTGTTTGACCTTCAACCCCAAAACTAGCCCAATACAAAGGAAGAACTGCCTTATCACTTATTTACCTGACTGCATGAAATACCCCAAACCTTAATATATTGTTTAAACACTTAAATATGGTATATTAAGACTAAAAAGAGTCTTAGAAACATTAGTAAACAAATTTTAACAAAAGAAAACACAAGGTGTGCTTTAAGATCAATAAAGGCCAAAATGTGCTCTAAGCTTGGGGTAAGCTTGGTTAAGACCTAATGAGCTTACCAAGATCTTAATTATATGATAATGAACATATTAAACCAATTACCAAAGAAAACCAAGCTAGAAAACAAGTTTAAACACAAAATGTGCTTTAAGGAGTCTTAAAGCACATTTTTGAAAAATTGTCTTGTAAATGAGTTTTGAATGGCTAAATGTCCATCATTACTCTTTAATTAACATGTGTACTATATATTATCACATTTGGAAGTCCATATCAATGGGAAATCAAAAATTTCACTTCTATGTGCCTTGTTTTCATGAATAGTGATTTTTATAAGCTATTTTGTAACATATGTTTGTATAAGTAATTAAATTGACAAATAAAGACTATAATACCCTCATACTACTATTGGGGGCCGGTTTTTAAGGTTGGTGACACACCACCCTTGTTAGCTTGTTAAGAAAATAAAGAAGACTACTTAAGTACCATTTTTACTTTATAAAGCATAAATATCTTCAAAAGCAAATTCTATCTCATTCTCTCATTTCTTTCCTTCATTTCCCACGGTTCCAAACACCATCTTCAACCTCTCTTCTTCATTCTCTCACGGTTTGCAATAGTACACACCACCATTCCATTGAACAAACACCACCAATCTTCCTTCATCAAGCTCTTCATTCCTATCTTCTTAAAATTCCAAGACCACCATTTCGGTGCCAAGGAGTTCCACCATTGAAGGAGCTTGAGCTTGTATTTTTACATATTGTTACTCTCCTTTGCTCAGGAAAAACAATAATTCCTTCATGTTTGTGTGTGACCGAAAATACCTATTGAAGGAGCTCTTTGTGTGACTTTGTTCTAGCTTCATTCCAACTCTTCATGGACTAGGTGGAGTCCTCTCTTGTTAGATATTCAAACTCTCTTCAAAGATCATGGTAAAACAACTACATTAATGTTTTTGAAACAATGTAAAATTAGGGTTTACAATGAGATGAAGCTTATAGTTTGAATACTCATTATAATGTTTGTATATTGTTTAGAACTTGACAAAGGATCAAATACCTTACCGGTTTTAAAGGAAACAAGAAAGAAGTTGTTTGGAAAAGAGGTAAATCTACTAACCTAATGTTGTTTAATGCCTTAGGAGAAATGAGCTTATAATGCATGTTAAAACTACCTAAAGAGCAAATGGTGAATGACTTAGTAAAGTGTTCTCAAGAGCTTAGTAAAAGGCATATGTGTTGTTGAGTGTATTTGCAGGTCAAAGGCAAATATATTGTGGAAATTCAGTGTTTATGATTTATGCATCTTAAGGGCCTAAGAGCCATGTCATTTAAGGGCCTAAGTGCCATGCAATCCAAATTATGCACTATATTGTGATGTGGTGCTATATGTGATAAGTGTCCAAATGAGCATGTTTTATAGGTGTATTTCATATATTATATTAGCACTTTTCTTGCTCATTTCTCCACTTCGGTTAGTTTTCCTCTAGTTTATGTTTTATTATTTATCTCACAAAATTATTGGTTTAACATGAGGAAACCAAGCCGGAAGTGAAGTGGACAAAGAGACGAACGCATAGACGCAAACGGCTCAGAAAACGGACATATAACGAAGAATGTAGAGCCGGTTGAAGATTGTTATATATATATACGTATATAATAATATCGCATGGCTGAGACGTCCGCGAGTGGGCAATGCAACCGCCCAAGAGGGAGGCGGACAACACACAGGGCACCGCCCCATAACAGGCGGACTACTCAGAAGCAACCGCCTGGCGGACGGTGGAGGAGGCTACCGCCTCCTAAGTGGCGGACATGAGACATGCGACCGCGAGGCGGACAAGAAGAGAGGCTACCGCCTCGTATCTGGCGGACAAGAGACAGACTACCGCCCCTTATCAGGCGGACGAGACACAGGCTACCGCCAGTTATCAGGCGGACAAGACAGAGGAGACCGCCACTTATCAGCGGTCGTGTATAAATTTGCGCCCGAGCTTATCTTCTTCGCCCGTCTTCTTCTTGGTCTGCAACTTGCGCCGACTCTCCGCAACTCGTCCACTGCAACTTATCCATCTACCTTCCCTCACGCGTCTTCATCTTCCTGTCCCCTGCGCAATCAATGAGAGAAATCAACAGTTAATCAAATTCGTACGGACCTTCTTCTCCTCTGCCTCTATATAAACCCACGCTCTCTGCTCAAATAAATAAACTCCCTTTCTCCGAATCCAAATTGTTAGTTGTTAGTTTGTATTTGTTAGTAGTTATTTGTTATCGTTAGTATTAGACCACACCACGACCACCACCATTCACCTCGTACCCTCCACTTCTCCATTTTATTTTCATTCTACATTTCCCCACGAAGCAGAAACACTATAAAAAGAACAGAAGAAAAGGAGCTGGAACAGAAGTGAATCGCAGTCCAGTCTCCGCCGGCAGTCTCCAAATTAATGGCTATTTCTGTTTCCTTTTTATTACTGTTAATGTCTGAGTGATTTTACTCGTATCCTAGGATGGGGTTTGACCTTAAATAATCCAGACTTATTATTAATACCAAGTTTGCTTATAAATATTTGTTTTGTCTCTCTAAATTATTAAATGCTTAATAACTGATCATTTTTATGCATTTACGGTTTCTCTTATTTCAATGATTTTGTAAATCTGAGAATAGACCACAAAGTGAGATAAACGTTAGATATCATTCTCCTTGATTAGCAGATAAAATCCATCGCTGTTATAAAAAGAATTCTCACTAAAGCTAATTAATGATTTCAGACTTTTTCTGATTGTAAAAAAGTCTATTGATTTAATTAAGAGTTGTCCTTATCTATGATTTAGGAAGGCCACAAGATTAATTCTTAAACAGACAAATAAGAGCAAATTAGGATTATATTATTGTCTGTACTTAAATAAATATTTATCACTTGTTTCACTTATTAAACTTGTTTTAATTCCTTTCAGCAAATATTGTTAAATGCTTATTCTGACAAAATACTGCATTTATTTGGTAGCTATCAATATATGATTTTGAGATAGTTAAAGTACCACAAAGGAATTAATCTTGGTATTTACACTCCGGATTGAGCAGGAAAATACTAAGGCTATTAATAGGAGTTCGTAACTGACAATTATTAACTCTAATAGACAATAAATATTTGAGACAGGATTATAAAATTGTTTAAGTAATTTAGGAAATTCCCCCGCTATCCTAGGATACCTTTTACATCCATCCTTTTACTTTACTTTACTGTATTTATTATTTCTGTACTAATTCTAAAAACCAAGCTTGCCTCTGGCTAAACCCCAATTTATATTTTATGCATTTTTATTTATCTTTTGTACATTTACTAAACTGGATAATTAATTAGACAGTTGCGAAGTCTCTGTGGATACGACCTTGTTGTACTACAAAGATTGGGTTCACTGCCCATAGTTAGCAAGATGGTTTAACTACTATTTTGCCCAACAAGTTTTGGCGCCGTTGCCGGGGACTTCGGTCCAACTATCTGATTTATTATCTGTTTAGTTTTTCTTTTATTTTCGTTATTTGTCACTTTTTGTGTATAAATTTTTGTTTTGTTTTTAAAGGTACTTAATTCTGATGGATGGTCACTACGATCAAGCAGAAGATTGTATGGTTACCCCTATAGCGCAGAGGACTACAGTCAATGGAGTGTCTGCCAAGAGTGTGGAGGAGACCATGAAAGTTCCTATTGTCCTATGGTTGCAATAGAAAGAGACAACGCCATTTTACGGGAAATGATGGCAATTTTACCTCAACCATTGAAATGATCCGGCAAAGAACGCTAGATCAGGTAGAACACATGGAACAACCCTTTCCACAACTGAATGCAGTGGTTCACGAAGAAGAACAACCTATTGAGACATAAGCTACTCTCCACCTCCTCCCTATTTGAATTAGAGAATCCATCACCAATCCACTGTCAGCTTGATTATGGAGACAACCCCTCAGAAGAGAGTTTCTCCTTGGACTTCATGGAGTCCCCTCCCTCTGAATCGACTACTACTTCCCCTCCTTCACCGTGCTTTACCCAGAAGATGAGGGTGGATACATCCTCAATCTTGAGAAGGAAGAGATGCCGCCTCCCTCCGAGCCATCAGAAGAGAGTGCTATAGTAAATTTCAAGGAGCCACCTCCCTCTGAAGATTTCCATCTAAGTTCTTACCATAAGCCTCAACAACAAGAGGAGGATTTTTACATCCTCCAATTGAGGAAGAAAAGTCATTTCCACCGGGTCTTCTGTTAGAACTACGTTCCCGGCAGTACCTCCTCAAACACCGGATTTTGTGGAGTATTAATTTTCTTATTTTATATGCCGAGGTAACGTTTTGTTTTGATCCAGGATAACGACAAAGTGTCTAGCCAAAGACGTTAAAGAAGGCAGCTTCCTGGGAGGCAACCCGGGTGTACTTTTATTATTTGCCTTTATGTTCTTTTAATTTTCAGGTTCTCTTTAAATTTTATTTTTGCTAACTTTTAACCCCGTTTTAGTATGGTTGCTTCTAGTGTCTTATGCAGGTGTAACCATGTAGACACCGCAACCAAGCTACGCTACTTGAGGCTGAAGCTCAAGTGGGGGGAGGGGACGCTGATTAACGCAAGCAAAAAAAATCAGGGGAGTACCAGTTTCTTTAGATTTGCTTTTATTTAAATAAAAATTGCAGAGGAGCGTTTATGTGCTTAACTGTTTATTTGTGCTCTTCGTATTCTATCTATTTTATCTACTTACCGAAAAGGTCTTCTGAACCTTCCCTTGTTTTTCTGGTGAACAATGAGGACATTGTTCAATTTAAGTGTGGGGGAGTGTGCCCTTTTCGGTGACATTTTTGCTTAATGTTTAATCTCTCTCCTTATTTTTCGGTTGTCCAATTCAAAATTTATGGACCCTTTATATGTGGGTTGTTCTCTTTAAAAATAAATACTGTTATGAATTGTAGGATAAATGGTACAAATTTTAAAATTTTGATTACTTTTGAGGAGCATTTTATAGCGGTGTGACCAAATAATCCAAATGGTTGGATTTAATTTGCTCAGGGTTTCTTTCTGTCTCTCTCTTAGGGATTGCTAAGGGGTACTTCTCTGTTTAAAAGAAAGAAAAAATAATAATAAGGGACTTTCGAGACACCATTGGTAACCAACAAAGAGATTGAGTGTTCTTAAATACAAAAAGGCGTTATGCCTACATTTTCTCATCCCTTATGCAAAAGTGAAACAAATGCATGAATCTATTTTTCCTTTTGTTTTTCTCCTCAATGCCCATTCTTGAGAGAAGTTGGCCATTAAAAGTTCTCAGTCACTTAAAAAGGAAACATTGAAGTACCTTAGATCATACCCCGAAACTCTATATTTTATTTTCCAACCCTGAGCACACCTTTGCCACCAGCATTAATTTTCACACTCTCAATAAGTTAAAAAGATCATGTTTATCCTACCCTTCATAATAATATTTGTTAGTATTGAGCATTCCCTACTTAATTGGTTACGTGATTTTGCTTGAGGACAAGCAAAAAGATAAGTGTGGGGGTGATAAGTGTCCAAATGAGCATGTTTTATAGGTGTATTTCATATTATATTAGCACTTTTCTTGCTCATTTCTCCACTTCGGTTAGTTTTCCTCTAGTTTATGTTTTATTATTTATCTCACAAAATTATTGGTTTAACATGAGGAAAACCAAGCCGGAAGTGAAGTGGACAAAGAGACGAACGCATAGACGCAAACGGCTCAGAAAACGGACATATAACGAAGAATGTAGAGCCGGTTGAAGATTGTTATATATATATATATACGTATAATAATATCGCATGGCTGAGACGTCCGCGAGTGGGCAATGCAACCGCCCAAGAGGGAGGCGGACAACACACAGGCACCGCCCCATAACAGGCGGACTACTCAGAAGCAACCGCCTGGCGGACGGTGGAGGAGGCTACCGCCTCCTAAGTGGCGGACATGAGACATGCGACCCGAGGCGGACAAGAAAGAGGCTACCGCCTCGTATCTGGCGGACAAGAGAAAGGCTACCGCCCTTATCAGGCGGACGAGACACAGGCTACCGCCAGTTATCAAGCGGACAAGACAGAGGAGACCGCCACTTATCAGGCGGTCGTGTATAAATTTGCGCCCGAGCTTATCTTCTTCGCCCGTCTCTTCTTCTCTGCAACTTGCGCCGACTCTCCGCAACTCGTCCACTGCAACTTATCCATCTACCTTCCCTCACGCGTCTTCATCTTCCTGTCCCCTGCGCAATCAATGAGAGAAATCAACAGTTAATCAAATTCGTACGGACCTTCTTCTCCTCTGCCTCTATATAAACCCACGCTCTCTGCTCAAATAAATAAAATCCCTTCCTCCGTATCCAAATTGTTAGTTGTTAGTTTGTATTTGTTAGTAGTTATTTGTTATCGTTAGTATTAGACCACACCACGACCACCACCATTCACCTCGTACCCTCCACTTCTCCATTTTATTTTCATTCTACATTTCCCCACGAAGCAGAAACGCGATAAGAAGAACAGAAGAAAAGGGAGCTGGAACAGAAGTGAATCGCAGTCCAGTCTCCGCCGGCAGTCTCCAAATTAATGGCTATTTCTGTTTCCTTTTTATTACTGTTAATGTCTGAGTGATTTTACTCGTATCCTAGGATGGGGTTTGACCTTAAATAATCCAGACTTATTATTAATACCAAGTTTGCTTATAAATATTTGTTTTGTCTCTCTAAATTATTAAATGCTTAATAACTGATCATTTTTATGCATTTACGGTTTCTCTTATTTCAATGATTTTGTAAATCTGAGAATAGACCACAAAGTGAGATAAACGTTAGATATCATTCTCCTTGATTAGCAGATAAAATCCATCGCTGTTATAAAAAGAATTCTCACTTAAAGCTAATTAATGATTTCAGACTTTTTCTGATTGTAAAAAGTCTATTGATTTAATTAAGAGTTGTCCTTATCTATGATTTAGGAAGGCCACAAGATTAATTCTTAAACAGACAAATAAGAGCAAATTAGGATTATAATTATTGTCTGTACTTAAATAAATATTTATCACTTGTTTCACTTATTAAACTTGTTTTAATTCCTTTCAGCAAATATTGTTAAATGCTTATTCTGACAAAATACTGCATTTATTTGGTAGCTATCAATATATGATTTTGAGATAGTTAAAGTACCACAAAGGAATTAATCTTGGTATTTACACTCCGGATTGAGCAGGAAAATACTAAGGCTATTAATAGGAGTTCGTAACTGACAATTATTAACTCTAATAGACAATAAATATTTGAGACAGGATTATAAAATTGTTTAAGTAATTTAGGAAATTCCCCCCTATCCTAGGATACCTTTTTACATCCATCCTTTTACTTACTTTACTGTATTTATTATTTCTGTACTAATTCTAAAAACCAAGCTTGCCTCTGGCTAAACCCCAATTTATATTTTATGCATTTTTATTTATCTTTTTGTACATTTACTAAACTGGATAATTAATTAGACAGTTGCGAAGTCTCTGTGGATACGACCTTGTTGTACTACAAAGATTGGGTTCACTGCCCATAGTTAGCAAGATGGTTTAACTACTATTTTGCCCAACAAGTTTTTGGCGCCGTTGCCGGGGACTTCGGTCCAACTATCTGATTTATTATCTGTTTAGTTTTTCTTTTATTTTCGTTATTTGTCACTTTTTGTGTATAAATTTTTGTTTTGTTTTAAAGGTACTTAATTCTGATGGATGGTCACTACGATCAAGCAGAAGATTGGTATGGTTACCCCTATAGCGCAGAGGACTACAGTCAATGGAGTGTCTGCCAAGAGTGTGGAGGAGACCATGAAAGTTCCTATTGTCCTATGGTTGCAATAGAAAGAGACAACGCCATTTTACGGGAAATGATGGCAAATTTTACCTCAACCATTGAAATGATCCGGCAAAGAACGCTAGATCAGGTAGAACACATGGAACAACCCGTTCCACAACTGAATGCAGTGGTTCACGAAGAAGAACAACCTATTGAGGACATAAGCTACTCTCCACCTCCTCCCCTATTTGAATTAGAGAATCCATCACCAATCCACTGTCAGCTTGATTATGGAGACAACCCTCAGAAGAGAGTTTCTCCTTGGACTTCATGGAGTCCCCCCCTCTGAATCGACTACTACTTCCCCTCCTTCACCGTGCTTTACCCAGAAGATGAGGGTGGATACATCCTCAACCTTGAGAAGGAGGAGATGCCGCCTCCCTCCGAGCCATCAGAAGAGAGTGCTATAGTAAATTTCAAGGAGCCACCTCCCTCTGAAGATTTCCATCTAAGTTCTTACCATAAGCCTCAACAACAAGAGGAGGATTTTTACATCCTCCAATTTGAGGAAGAAAAGTCATTTCCACCGGGTCTTCTGTTAGAACTACGTTCCCGGCAGTACCTCCTCAAACACCGGATTTTGTGGAGTATTAATTTTCTTATTTTATATGCCGAGGTAACGTTTTGTTTTGATGAGGATAACGACAAAGCGTCTAGCCAAAGACGTTAAAGGGCAGCTTCCTGGGAGGCAACCCGGGTGTACTTTTATTTATTTTGCCTTTATGTTCTTTTAATTTTCAGGTTCTCTTTAAATTTTATTTTTGCTAACTTTTAACCCGTTTTAGTATGGTTGCTTCTAGTGTCTTATGCAGGTGTAACCCATGTAGACACCGCAACCAAGCTACGCTACTTGAGGCTGAAGCTCAAGTGAGGGGGAACGCTGATTAACGCAAGCAAAATAAAATCAGGGGAGTACCAGTTTCTTTAGATTTGCTTTTTTAATAAAAATTGCAGAGGAGCGTTTATGTGCTTAACTGTTTATTTGTGCTCTTCGTATTCTATCTATTTTATCTACTTACCGAAAAGGTCTTCTGAACCTTCCCTTGTTTTTCTGGTGAACAATGAGGACATTGTTCAATTTAAGTGTGGGGGAGTGTGCCCCTTTTCGGTGACATTTTGTGCTTAAATGTTTAATCTCTCTCCTTATTTTTCGGTTGTCCAAATTCAAAATTTATGGACCCTTTATATGTGGGTTGTTCTCTTTAAAAATAAATACTGTTATGAATTGTAGGATAAATGGTACAAATTTTAAAATTTTGATTACTTTTGAGGAGCATTTTTATATGCGGTGTGACCAAATAATCTGCAAATGGTTGGATTTAATTTGCTCAGGGTTTCTTTCTGTCTTCTCTCTTAGGGATTGCTAAGGGGTACTTCTCTGTTTAAAAAGAAAAAAATAAAAAATAATAAGGGACTTTTGAGACACCATTGGTAACCAACAAAGAGAGTTGAGTGTTCTTAAATACAAAAAGGCGTTATGCCTACATTTTCTCTTCCCTTATGCAAAAGTGAAACAAATGCATGAATCTATTTTTCCTTTTGTTTTTCTCCTCAATGCCCATTCTTGAGAGAAGTTGGCCATGATAAAGTTCTCAGTCACTTAAAAAGGAAACATTGAAGTACCTTAGATCATACCCCGAAACTCTATATTTTATTTTCACCCTGAGCACACCTTTGCCACCAGCAGTTAATTTTTCACACTCCTCAATAAGTTAAAAAGATCATGTTTATCCTACCCTTCATAATAATATTTGTTAGTATTGAGCATTCCCTACTTAATTGGTTACGTGATTTTGCTTGAGGACAAGCAAAATAAGTGTGGGGGTGTGATAAGTGTCCAAATGAGCATGTTTTATAGGTGTATTTCATATATTATATTAGCACTTTTCTTGCTCATTTCTCCACTTCGGTTAGTTTTCCTCTAGTTTATGTTTTATTATTTATCTCACAAAATTATTGGTTTAACATGAGGAAAACCAAGCCGGAAGTGAAGTGGACAAAGAGACGAACGCATAGACGCAAACGGCTCAGAAAACGGACATATAACGAAGAATGTAGAGCCGGTTTGAAGATTGTTATATATATATATACGTATATAATAATATCGCATGGCTGAGACGTCCGCGAGTGGGCAATGCAACCGCCCAAGAGGGAGGCGGACAACACACAGGGCACCGCCCATAACAGGCGGACTACTCAGAAGCAACCGCCTGGCGGACGGTGGAGGAGGCTACCGCCTCCTAAGTGGCGGACATGAGACATGCGACCGCGAGGCGGACAAGAAGAGAGGCTACCGCCTTGTATCTGGCGGACAAGAGACAGGCTACCGCCCCTTATCAGGCGGACGAGACACAGGCTACGCCAGTTATCAGGCGGACAAGACAGAGGAACCGCCACTTATCAGGCGGTCGTGTATAAATTTGCGCCCGAGCTTATCTTCTTCGCCCGTCTCTTCTTCGTCTGCAACTTGCGCCGACTCTCCGCAACTCGTCCACTGCAACTTATCCATCTACCTTCCCTCACGCGTCTTCATCTTCCTGTCCCCTGCGCAATCAATGAGAGAAATCAACAGTTAATCAAATTCGTACGGACCTTCTTCTCCTCTGCCTCTATATAAACCCACGCTCTCTGCTCAAATAAATAAACTCCCTTTCTCCGAATCCAAATTGTTAGTTTAGTTTGTATTGTTAGTAGTTATTTGTTATCGTTAGTATTAGACCACACCACGACCACCACCATTCACCTCGTACCCTCCACTTCTCCATTTTATTTTCATTCTACATTTCCCCACGAAGCAGAAACACTATAAAAAGAACAGAGAAAAGGGAGCTGGAACAGAAGTGAATCGCAGTCCAGTCTCCGCCGGCAGTCTCCAAATTAATGGCTATTTCTGTTTCCTTTTTATTACTGTTAATGTCTGAGTGATTTTACTCGTATCCTAGGATGGGGTTTGACCTTAAAAAATCCAGACTTATTATTAATACCAAGTTTGCTTATAAATATTTTGTTTTGTCTCTCTAAATTATTAAATGCTTAATAACTGATCATTTTTATGCATTTACGGTTTCTCTTATTTCAATGATTTTGTAATCTGAGAATAGACCACAAAGTGAGATAAACGTTAGATTCATTCTCCTTGATTAGCAGATAAAATCCATCGCTGTTATAAAAAAATTCTCACTTAAAGCTAATTAATGATTTCAGACTTTTTCTGATTGTAAAAAGTCTATTGATTTAATTAAGAGTTGTCCTTATCTATGATTTAGGAAGGCCACAAGATTAATTCTTAAACAGACAAATAAGCAAATTAGGATTATAATTATTGTCTGTACTTAAATAAATATTTATCACTTGTTTCACTTATTAAACTTGTTTTAATTCCTTTCAGCAAATATTGTTAAATGCTTATTCTGACAAAATACTGCATTTATTTGGTAGCTATCAATAATGATTTTGAGATAGTTAAAGTACCACAAAGGAATTAATCTTGGTATTTACACTCCGGATTGAGCAGGAAAATACTAAGGCTATTAATAGGAGTTCGTAACTGACAATTATTAACTCTAATAGACAATAAATATTTGAGACGGGATTATAAAATTGTTTAAGTAATTTAGGAAATTCCCCCGCTATCCTAGGATACCTTTTTACATCCATCCTTTTACTTTACTTTACTGTATTTATTATTTCTGTACTAATTCTAAAACCAAGCTTGCCTCTGGCTAAACCCCAATTTATATTTATGCATTTTTATTTATCTTTTGTACATTTACTAAACTGGATAATTAATTAGACAGTTGCGAAGTCTCTGTGGATACGACCTGTTGTACTACAAAGATTGGGTTCACTGCCCATAGTTAGCAAGATGGTTTAACTACTAGTTTGCCAACAATATGAGTGAAGTTTGTGTATAAGAAAGTGCTTGATGGATTTTTTAGTGTTCTTTGGTTTGTTTGGTGAAAACAATATGTTTTGGTTTAGTAATGTTCTAGGAGAACCTATGTCGAAATTTAGGTAAGAAGCAAGAAGTTCTAAGTGTTTACATGAGGTTTGGTGAACTAGAGGTGTTAGGAAATGACTAGGTGTTTTATAAGAGAAGATATAATGTCTTAAGTGTTCTAGAGTGTAACAAGGACTTAGGCATGAGCTTGAGGTTTTAGTATGTACCAAAGTCATTTTGGACTTAGTAAAGATTTAGACAAACTTTGGTAAAATAAGGAGAAAGTGTAAACTTGGAAAAGAATTTCAAGAATGACATAAGGAGTTAGTTGTGAGAAATAATGCTTAAGAGATGATGTTAAGATGAGGAGAAAGCATTTTGGGATAGTAGATATCATAGGTGAGAAACACCATTTAGAAACCTAGTATAAAATGTTGTAAGTGTTAAGGAATTTTACAAGGAAATAAGTAAAGGCTTAAGGAATTAGAAAATGAGTTTCATGGATGTTGTATGTGGATATAAGGGTACCAAATGTTGTTAGGAAACATTAAAAGGCTTTAGGAGAAGTTTGGTGAAGATTTGACAAAGTTTGGGTAAGTTTAGAGGACGTCCGACCCAGGGGTCCGACCCAAGTTTGGGTCGGACAGCCTCTGTTAGGCGTCAGGAAATTGTTCTGGAATGGTCCGACCCAGAAGGGTGGGTCGGACATGGGTCGGACGGTCATGTTTCAAAGGAGGGAAAATGTTCTGGAATGGTGCGACCCAGTCGAGTGAGTCGGACGTGGGTCGGACGGGCATGTTTGTAAGGCGGTAAAATGTTCTGTAATGGTCCGACCCAGAAGGGTGGGTCGGACATGGGTCGGACATGTATGTTCTGAGGTCGATGAAGTTCTGGAATGGTCGACCCAGAAGGTTGGGTCGGACATGGGTCGGACAAGGTAAGGTTCTTCAGACCCGAAAACCACTGGAAGGGTCCGACCCAGTTGTGGGTCGGATGGTGGGTCGGACATACCAAAACTTAAAAAAAAAACAACAGAAAAGAATGTGACTTATGTAGTTAACCCTAGGGTGTATAATGAAGGTAACCTAGGGTAAGTTAGACATTTAAACATGTCAAATAATCGAGTTAAACACTTAGTAAATTTGGAGGTTAAGTAAGTTAATTAACCGACATTCTTGAATCATGTATAGGAGTGACCTACGGTGGAAACAAATCAAGGCAAGGACCAAGGTATGGTTTTCTTGCAGTCTGTTGTCTACCGGTTTACACCGGCTTGTGTGTTGTATGTTTTTCTGTGTGTTTATGACGTTATAAGATCTAAACATGTAATGAGTTTACAGTTGTTCATATAATTGTGATGCTATGATGTGACTCATTTCCCTTGTGTGTGTCTAACATGACTTACCACTTATTGTGTATTGGTTGTTAAGTTCCACCATGAACTTCTAACAAGTGTTAACTAGGAAGTGAGGAATCCGGTTGTCCGGTCATGCATGTAAGTTAAGAGTAGATATCTGAATCAGATTCGACTCTTATGTTGTTAAGATTGTTCTCCTTAACTTGGCGTTCGATCTCCCGCTAGCTTCCTCCAAAGCTTACCTATTCTGACTTATGATCGGTTTAGTGGGAACATTGTTTGTGTGGTGTGTTCGGGTCACTAAATCCGGACCATCTGTGACTTAAGTTACTCGTTCGACTAACAGAACGGTAATGAGTGTGTGTAACGAGCTTAACATGAGGGTGAATCATTCTCTAGGCTCTTGTGTTATTTGACCCTTGTGGTTTGTTATTGTGGAACGAAGATCCACTGTGTATGTGATGTTGTGCTGTGCAATATTGATGCTATGCCACATATTATGTTATGTTATTATATAAATTAACACAATTTTTAAAACCTTTTACCATTGCCCAAAAATTCCCAAATTTAATATACAGTAACTACACATTTTAGACATATTATAAAATTATTATTTCATAAAAATATCTTTTTAATTTAGCCAAATAATTCCAGAAAACCCGTAACTTGTAAAAATCATAACTTACGTTTAAAAACTGAAAAACCATAATAATTTACATCAAAATAAACTAGATAAAATAAGGAATCTATGGTTAAAATTTCAAGTCAAAATACATTCGGGAAGATATTTAAATGAACCCAACAAGTTAAGACTATTTACTGGAATTTACTAAAACCCTTATAAACTAATTCTGGTATGTTTTAATCTCGGCCGTCCAATCTCTTAAAATGAGATCGGACGGCCCCTGTGCATCGAGTTCATCAGCGAACTCAATTACCAAACCGAGTACTAAATCCCGTTTTTCTCACAATCTACAGAACGAAATCGAGTGATTTTGTTTCATGGATTCGTAATCAAATTCCGGTTCTATTGGTACCAATTTCCCCAATTATAATGCAGAGTTCATCAAGATTCGAATTCAATTTCGAAAGTTAGGGTTTATCTCGATACAGAATAAATCGAATGCAATTCCTCCAATTCTCCTAGCCTAACACGAAATTCACTAAATTGGCACATGGGTTAGGTCGAAAACAAGACTACGAACAACATTATCGGAGCAATTTGATCGGAGACTACCGGATTGTGCGAATTAAGCGAATCCCAAATCGGAAAAACTGGGAAAAACTCGAACTTTAACCAGTTCGTGGTGCCAACTTTTCGGATCTATAACTAGTAGTATAAAACGAGTTAGATTATGAGTAAGGGCTCATTGGAAAGAAGAAATGTAGATCTACGTATTGGTAGCAATATCTAAACCTAACTCGCATCATACAGAAAGATATTGAAGTCACAAAACACGAGTTTACCTCTCTGTTTCGGTGTTATTTTATGTGCTGTTGAAACCGAAACTTTAGACCTCTATATCTCCCAACTGGTTACGATTCAGACTTGGGCATAAACACGAAAATTGTAGAGGGATTAGAGATCTTTACAACGAGCTAAAGAAATCGAATTTTGGTTGATTAACGAAGAAGTTATGATTGACGCAAGTTACCTGAAAACGAAGGGAATTCTGGAATTCTGGAAACAGTTTCGCAAGGTGGCTACTTTGGCTCGATTTTCCGGTTGACTCAGAAGGATTTAGGGTTTGTATGAGTTATGGTTGTTTAGAGGAAATGTAGGAGAATGCAACAAAGAAGACGGCACTCAAAGATTCAATAAGATGAGAAAGTTATGAAGGTCACAAGATAGGGCAAAATCGGTTCCGAAAATCGTGGAGATAAAATCTGTCTAAGTGTGGGCGCGTGTGAGCTTGACACGTGGCAGATTTTAAATTTTTGGCTCTAAACTTCATTCTAGCATAACTTTGGCTAGGATGATCCGTTTTTGACGTTCTTTTTATCGATCTTCATGGTTTTCCATAACCTATTTATTGGCATAGGTTTCATGGCCTGGTTTGACCATTCTCAAAAAGTCAACTCTAGCAAGGCTTAATAAGCTTTAAGGTTTCTAGAATTTTTTATTGACCTTTATGTTTCAAAACAATGTTCCAACACTTCCTAAAATCTTTATAATATATTTGGAGTGTTTAGAAATTTTCCCAAGATTTATTGACTTATAAATCTTATTATTAAATTCATAATACTATATAATATATAAATAATTAGGGTTAAATAGGAGAAAACCCCTAAATAAATTTCACAATTCTATATAATAATTTAATATTCATAATTCCATATAATATTTAATATTCATAATTCCATATAATAATTTAATACTTAATAGTATTATTAAAGGTTTAATAAAAGAAATCCCCTAAATTAATTTAAATTAATTTAGGGGTATTTCAGTATATCCCCCTTAAAAGAAACTTCGCCTCGAAGTTTAAAAATCAACTAATAGGCACTCACACCACTTCGGGTGTGCTGAGACAATAATAATTCCAATGAAATTCCATACCAAACCAATCCTTTATTTCCATCCATTTCCATAACAACATTCCACTCAAGATTACTCAAAAATCAAACTGAACCAGGATATACCAAGATATAGCATGATGAAAATCCAAAAGTCACATACTGAGTCATAACAGAGTCATAATGTAAAAAGCCAAGCACATACAAACACCTCTCATTCTGCTAATACTGTTCTCCTTTTACTAACAATGCAACGAGGCATAATCCGGATGAGATAACGAAGGAGGAGTATGCCAGCATATCCCCCTTAAAAGCTAAGGTACGCCCTCGTACCGCTACTAACGACACATTCAAAGAATTCAACACCTTATTAACCAGCTTTTGTTGTAAATTTTATTGCACCGTTGATTTTATCTACGATCGATATATATATATATAATATATATATATATATATATATATGTATCTCTTGATTGTTTTGTATTTGTATTTTCTTCACTGTTATAAAATTTTATTTTATGATCCTTATCCTTTCATTTTACGACCGGTACGAATTATACGTCATTATATGATCATTTTATCAAATCAATTATATTAACAAGCTATAAATCAGGTGTAACGTACTTGAGTAGTTTAAAATAATATTTCAGATCATTTAATAATCTTCCAAATTATCTTCAAGGGTTTATAGCCAACCATATGTTAAAACTCTATAAAATAAATTTTCTGTGACTTTTCAAGTTTCAATTGTTTTTTATAATTAACTATCATATTTCAGACGAATCATTCAGTGTTTACTTCACAAAATTTACTTATTATATATTTACATAATTTCACCCAAGGCAGAATTTTAGGAATTCTTATCAGTTATAATGTAGCTCCAAAATCTTATTTTCTATCTTAAAATTTATTTTTCAAGATAGGGACTCTATATAAATTTTAAGTCAAAGAATTAGTCTAGTGAAAGTTCACTCACTCCTGATAATTATTTTTTTCTTAGGGTTTGTTCTATGTAAGTATTCTCCTGATTATTAAATCTTAGTACTCCATTAGACAATGGTGGCTTTTGTAAATATCACTCTTAGTGTGACTTCTAAGATTTTATCTATGTATAAGGTTAAACTTCTAAATAAACATGAGGATTTCCAAATCTTTAAGTAACTCTCAATTTCTCACTAGATGCTCAATATTCCGAGTATTTAAGGATCAATGATATTTAGTTTAGTGTTACTCATGTGTTTTCACTCCATAGGTAAGTATTTTTCGCCAAGGATTTAACTCGGTAAACTCTTTACATGTATGAATTTAGTACTGGATCTTAATATATAAGTTTTGAATTGTTCATTGTGGCTAGTAATGAAATATGCCTAGCTCAAGATTCTATGACGGTAACGTCTTACCACCACTTCCCCTCAAGTTCAACACAATCCATCACCTGCGTAGAAGATTATTTATAGTTAGATGACAAGGCTTGTCTAGCCCCTAAACTTCTAGAAGTGGGTGTGCACCCCCACTACTTTCAGCCTAGGAGCTCGTCGCACCAGGCACTTCCCTAGGGTGTTAGATTTTTGTGTTTTCTTTCTAAAGTTAGCATAGAGTTTTAGGGTGGTTTTATGGGTTCGGGTGTATGCTACTAGTGTTGGTTAACTTAGTAATTTTCTAGACTTAAAATTTATCCAAACATTACCTTTAGGCAACAATTTGTACCAAGTAATTCTTGAGATTTATTTTCAAACTTTAAAAGAGTTGAAGTACTTTCACATAATATCAATACTAATTTAGTTATAAAGTTCTATTTGTATACTGTTTTCAACCAAAAGTATTCTTTAAAATTCTAGGAATTTGTGTACTAGCTTTTAAAGGATTGCATTTTTTAGCAATGTATTCTCCATGGGCAATGCTTTTGAAAAATACTTAATATTTCGTTTATCTCAACCAAAATCTTAGCGTACTTAATATAGGATGTTCCAAACTTATATATATATATTTCTGTAGTTTATTGTTGGAACGATATAACAACACATCCACTCAACAGGCATTCACAGAGAAAGGTGTGTAAAGGAATCGTTCACAATTCCAAAAAGGGTTAGGAGTCGTGCCTTACTGGAGTCCTCACTTCCCAATTCTACCCCAGTTTCCCCAGTTTTAAGTGCACCTATAATCTAAGTATTTCACTCGCTTGTTTTCTCGGGTTCAGAGCGTAACTACGCTCTGATACCACTTTCTGTAACACCCCTATAATAATAAACAACAGCGGAAAATAAACTAAGGTGCTACAGACCATCGGCTCCAAACACCCGGTACCAACCTCACCAATTACAACATTACAATTAACTAAGTTACGGTCTGAACTTCGAGAAAACTTAACATAAATAATTATAATAAAACACATTCACTCTCCATAAACCTAATCCCATCCCAATCACTCATGCTCGTCGTGGCCACCTGTAATCAATTTGTACCTGCAAGATGAACCAAGCAGCCCACCCCGAGAGGGTGAGTTAGTTCCCTGGAATGGAACTGTACAATTCTCCAAAAACAAACTTATAAACATCACTCTTCAAAATAAACAGTAACATGAAAACAAACCTTTAAAGCAAAACAGAGATAAAGCACTTCAAAACAATCAAGTTAAAAGAAAAGAAAACAGACAAAGATAGAGATAGAGATAGAGAAACTTCCAAACCAAGTCATCCACTTAAGTAGTCACACCACATAGTTAGTAAGCATCCATTGTTGATGTTAGATCCAATTCTGGTTAAGAGAGAAAGACTTAAGTAGTCACAAAGGACTAGGAGTGACATTAATCCATAACCCGTGGTAGACAGTTTATGTCTCCACCATTTCAGAAGTGATTCCCATAGACAAAATATGCTCAAGAGTGGAATAAACCAATTGAGAGAGATGGCCCCCACCGCCAGTCAGTTGTCACAAGGACGAGGTAAACAGACCTCCGCTGTCAGTTGTCACAAGGACGAGGTAAACAGACCTCCACTGTCAGTTGTCCAGATGGACGAGGTATAGTAGACCTCCGCTGCCACCGACCCGTTCTCGGTCATCGGTGAAAAGTGTGTGCACCACTTAATATAAATAATCCATACCCAGTACCAAGATTAACATTTCCCATATTCCCTTGATTTATTAACTGCACAAGAGCATACCAAACACTCAGTCCTACAGAGTGCAGAGGCGTAAACCCTCAACAATAATACCCAATAGAAAGAATCCATTCCCAATTAGGCTGATCAAACTCGACTCATGGATGAAACAATACCATAGTCCAAAGGAAGAATTTACCAATGCCAGATACTTTCCTATATTCCCAGTTACCCCACTAGATCATTAACTACACCAGAGCAATACCAAAACACTCAGTCCTACAGAGTGCAGAAGCGTAAACCCTAGGCAGTTTATATCTAGTGAAACAACTAGATAGAAGGAACCAATAACCAAGGAAGTTTCACATACAGGCTCAGTTAGTCACCCAAACAGTTTCCTTTTGAAATCCATTCAAGATCAGTTGGTGTCCAAAACATTCCATAAAGTCTATCAGCAAAAGTATCGAGTACGAGAAATCGTACAAAACATTCCATAAGGTCCAAAACACAACCAGCTGAGTACGAGAAATCGTATAGAACATTCCATAAAGTCCAAAACACCACAAGCTGAGTAACGAGAAATCGTACAGAACATTCCATAAAGTCCAAAACACCACAAGCTGAGTACGAGAAATCGTACAGAACATTCCATAAAGTCCAAAACACCACAACAGAGTTCGAGAAATCGTACCTGGATAACGCTGTAGCAGTTCTAGTCAACTTGCGCAACAATCAACAGTACTCTGAAGAATATTAAAGGCAGTTTATCATCAATCACTCGTAGCCTACGTTAAGCTAAATAAACTCCTCACTCTTACTTCTAAGTCCCAATTGTCTTTTAAGCTGAAATACCCCAAACCTAAGTATGCTAAGTAAATCAAATAATGATGTATTAAGGCTAAAATATGCCTTAGAATGGTTGGTAGATAATTTAAACCAAGGAAACAACAAGAAAGTGCCTTAAAGGCAATCAGGGCAAAAACGTGCTCTAAGCTTGGAGAGACTTGGGTGAGTACCCAAATATCATTGTAAGACCTTAGTAATATTCTAATGGTCATTTTAAAATCAATTAGCAAAGAAAACCAAGCTTGAAAACAAGTTAAACACAAAATGTGCTTTAAGAAGTCTTAAAGCACATTTTGAGAAATTGTCTTAGAATTGAGTTTTGAGTGGCTAATGTCCATCATTACTCTTTAATCAACATGTGTACTAATTAGTATCACATTAGGAGGTCTAAATCAATGGGAAATCAAAAATTTCCCGATTATGTGCCTTGATTAGTGAATAGTAACTATTTAGTGACTAGTTTAAGTTTTACATCAATATAAGTCAATTAATTGGTCAACAAGACATGTTAGCCTTATATAAGAGGGTGGCCGGTTTTTTATGTGGGGAGTCACCACATGAGTCATTAAATGAGAAAGAAAAGAAGAGATAAGTAAAGAAGTTACTATTTGCTTTATTAAAGCAAATATCTTACCTTAGTCTACTTTTCTTCTTCTCTCCTCTTCATTCTCTTCTCCACACGATTTCTTCTTCTCTTCTTTTGCTCCAAACCGAGAGAGCTTCATTCATGGGTTCTCCATCTTCAATCACTGCCAAATACAACTCCAAGCTCCAAATCCAAAACAAATTGCATATTTGTCTTAGTTAGGTCAAGACCTATCTTTCTATCTTTTCAAATCTTTCAAAGCTCCATTTTGGTGCCAAGAGGAA